>JABJVR010000095.1:2704601-2728037 GCA_025773905.1 Chitala chitala | reverse complement strand
TTTGAGTAGCAAAGTGAGTAATGTCAAAACAATGTAGTTTTTAGTATAATATAGATAGCGTGTGTGTGTGTGTGTGTGTGTGTGTGTGTGTGTGTGTGTGTGTGTATGTGTGTGTGTGTGTACACCAGTGCTTTACTGTAATTTGAAGAGCATAGCTTCGTTTTATTGTGTATATTACTGGTCTTTGCACGATATTGCTCTATGGTTGGTTAATAATTAGATGTCCGTGCATTTGAAATTCAGAGGAATGTGTTTTTATAACTGCTGCATCTCAACTAGACCCATTTACTGCAGTACCCATCAGTTTTAATAATACTGGTGCTGAATCCATATTAATAAATTTTATTGATACTGGATCAAACTCGTATCTAGATGGCAGGTAATTACAACATCATCATTCTTAACGCATGCTGTTTTTTTTTTTTTTTTTTTTACTCCAGTTTAAAGTGATTTAAATGCAAATGTTGCATATGTTTATGCACAAAATATCTTGAGTGTTTAAGGTTTTTTTTGTGCGATGCTTGAATGCTAAAATGAATACCGCAGTGGTAATCTGGCAGATACAGATCGAAGGCTTATTTCTGAGCAAAGGTACCCACAGTAAGCATGTGAACATGAAGGAAGCAGCCAATCTCAGAGCCAAGGCCTCTTTCATCATAAGCTTGGCCATGCCTCTTCTCACTCCATGTACCCACTTATCTTTTTGTACTATGTGAATAATGTCAAATTTAACTGCCTCCCTATTGACGTCATTGGCTCTGGTGTGGCCACATCATTGTAAATACCTGCCTCTGCACATGGATAGATCAGTATGTTACTTGGAAATGCACAACTCAGATTTCAAAAGTACACATAGCCCCCAAATTGTTTAACTAGAAGACATGGATTATGCCCAATGTGGCATTGTGGCACACTCAAGAAATTAAAAACTGGAACTTTTGCAGAATGAAGGCACTGGTGGCCCTATGGTACAAATGAACTGATTTATTGTTGTAAAAAATTGTGGAATTTTGAAAAACTATTGGAATATAGTGCTCCCAGTTTAATTTTCACAATTATGCATTTTAAGACAGTGAATTCTAGGTGCATGTCAAAAATGAGCCCTTTATATACTGTGCTTGTACTGCTGTGTGCTGCACTTCAAAAGACACCCTAGGAAACGAGATGTTGCTACTGTTGGCTGTCGTATTAATTCCACCCCATGCTGAGGTGGGAAATTGTCGTCCTTATCCGTGCATGGCCGTGTAGCCGATACAATAAACACTGTAATCAACCCCAGCGCAGCCTCAACCTGCGCGGCACGCTGGCTGATAGGATTATCCCACTTCCTGGCTAACCTGTAAAACTGCAGCGCCAGTTTGCAGTCTTGCAAAATGTCACAGCGGGGAAGACGTGCCGGCGCTTTTGCATGGGCTGTCCTGTCTGACCAACGCTCTGCGCTCTTAGGTGAAAAACACGGCTGCAAACGTACTCAGGGAGACGTGGCTGATCTACAAGAACACAAAGTTGGTGAGGAAGATGGACCACGCCAGGGTGAGGAAGCACCAGAGGAAGTTTCTACAGGCCATCCATCAGTAAGTGCGCACGGTTTGAGGACTGGGAAAGCGTGTATCGACTGGCTGAACAAGCTGGTCAGCTTGCAGCTCTCCTAATAACACGGACTGCTTTGTTGCTGCTCATGAAACTGCAGCTTGGGATGTGTGCCGTTACATTTAAAATGTTTTTACACTTTGACTAATCTTTCATTTTGGAAAATGTTTAACTCTTCTTGGTATGTATCCTGTAGCCTCCTGTAGAAATGTGACCTCCTATAGATAAAAATTCTAAATTTAAAGATTTTCAAATATTTTCATTGAATAATTGCCCAATCCATTGACTTCAAATTGGAATTCCCTAGCCTTGCTGGAGTAAGATATATTTACAAGTACCTAAATATCTTTCTGTTGTTCAAAATCTCTTAGCAACATAGGACTTAGACAGGCTGCCCTGCGGCAGTTTTCATGTGCAAAACATGTTTGTGTCACTGAATTCTTCTGAAATGCCTGATTGGTAATAGTTACCATTAACCCATTAACCATATGTTGGTCTTTTTCAAGCACAAAATATCACATTACTGCTGGTAGGGATGGTCCCTCAGCATTTGATATGCAGACATTTGATCATATACAATTACAGTCAGGAGCATTTATTCACCTGAACAGCATATGTCTTTTTGAAGGGTCATTGAGAGTAAAGTAATAATTATAGTGGAGTGTGCATGTATGTATACGAGCCATGTGTTGTGTTAGCTTCCCCTCTGTAATGACTACTCGCAGATGGAAATGGGCATTCAGTTGCAGAACTTTCTTTACTGGTCAGGGAAAAAAAAATTGAAAATCCAAAAATGTTGACAGGTCACAGGCAAAGGTCCAATAATCCTATAAGGTAAGGTAAGGACCAACAGAAGGACAGGGTACAGGAAACACACAGAGCAGTCTGGTAATCCACAGGAAATGAAGAACAAGACTAAAAAGTTGGAACTGGAACAGTGATTCAAAAGGGCAGAGAGTTGCCTGGTAACAATGGGCAGCATGGATAATCCCTCAGAGAGGAAACCATGGTAAGCACAACTTCCATACCATAGTGAATGTATGAGTGACAGGTCAGTATTTTGGGGAGTATGAGTGAGACCATAAGACTGAAAAGGGTTGTATGGGAAGTGTGACAGCACGTGTTTGTGTTGGTACACAGGGATGAGGAGTGTGCATAGTACCATAAGGGGTGTGACTGTAAGGGGTTGTATTGGAAGTGTGACAGCATGTGTCTGTGTTGGCGCACAGGGATGAGGAGTGAGAAGTGTACACAGGACCATAAGGGGTGTGACTGTAAGGGGTTGAGTGGGAAGCGTGACAGCATGTGTCTGCGTTGGTACATAAGGATCACGAGTGTGCACTGAGTCCTGGCTATGTTTAGACAATTCACCATCTGGGGTACCCCACTTTTTGGCCTGTATTACAATGGGATATGTTATAGCCCCCCATAAAGGCCATGATTAGAATAATGGGTTTGAAAATTAATGACTTACAAAATAGCACAGCTGAATTTATAGTCTGTCTGTTCAGAGTATCCGAACAAGTTTTGTAGTGGTTTTTTTTAAAATAAAATGTTAGGGCTCCCATATTTTAAAATTTTTAAAAAATATGGGAGCCCTAACAGGAACTGATACGGCATATATTAAAATTCACGTCAGTAGACCAAACAATTTGTCGGTTCAGCTTACCTTAAATGCTTTTTGACAGTTACATGGCAGTTTTGCACATTGTCTCTTACACACTCAGGTATGTACATGTGTTTTTACCTGAAGCGTTTGTTATATTTTTAAAATTTCTGTTCTCATTCATGCAATATTAATGGATTTTATTTTAAGCAGTTTTTAGAAACATTGAGCTGGTTTTCCAGCTGGAACCTTTCTCGTTTTTGCTTTACTACAGTGAGAGCCTGCGTTGCTCTTGCGAATTTCTCAAATGAACAGTTTTTAAAGGCAGGAATTAAATCAGCAGATTTGGGAACAGTCCTTACACTCCCCTCAGAAGCGTGGGGTCAACCCATAATCTGTATTCTTTTTGGGTTGTTGAGGGCAGATTCTCTTTGCTTCAGTACTATATGGAGTGGTTCAGACAGCCATGCCACAGACTCGATTTATCACCAACTCCCTGAGTACCGTAAATAATTCATGAGCCTTTTTTTGCCTTAATTACTTTTCATTATATAACGGCTGTTGGTTTTCTTTTCTGTGATTGCTTGAAGGAGTGGACTTTGGTCAGTCTCTGATTGTAGCTGATTATTCTTGGGTACCTGTGCTTACAGCATATCGATTTGTGCTGCTTTTTTAGTGGGTCTTGTTTTCGTGGCTGTTTTGTCAGAAGGCCTTTGACAGTTGCTGTTCCAAGATATACAGTGCTTGTAACTAACCTCGCTTTTCTCACACACTTCAGTGGCAGGTTTCCACACCAAAATGTTTTCAAAGGGAGCTGTATGTCTTTCAAGAAATTAAATTGTTATGATGGTATACAGGTGCTTTAGTACATAATTTTTCTGAAACTCGGATTACACCAGGTGCGTAGATTTTTATTTTTTTTAATCTGTGGTGCGTCGCACATGAGCGCGCGCACACACACACGTGTGTGCACGCACACGAGTATATGTCTTTGCATTTGGTTAGCTGGAGTGATTTGCTCCGATTGCTTGTCCATTTCATGATTACCTGAGCGACTTAACCATATGTACCTAAAGGCTGTCTTTTGGATGGCGTCATTTATTACATTTGTGAAGTTTTGCACACAAACGACCTTCACATTTGGAGCCATAGCAGTGAAATGGGTTCGTACACGTCTGTGAACAGGTAAAAGGTTAGTATGTACATCTGGGAGATGAGGTTTGAGTAAGGTAATAAACATTGACTTTCATGCTGGAGTTATAAAAGAGAGCAGTTGTAAGACGGAGTTGAGAAATTAAAATTTTAGGTGAAAGTTTGATTACGTTAGGTATGTGAATACATTTCTAATGGTGGTTTTGATCACTTAGGGTTTAATGCTGCAATACATCATGAACATAATTTATTAGTGGCTTCATTGAATATTATGTGTGTGTGTGTGTGTGTGTGTGTGTGTGTGTGTGTGTAGGCATTCAGTAAAACAATTGTTATGAAGCAATCTGTTTATACAAATTAAATTACTTCCTGCACCAATGATAGCAATAACCACTTTATTTGTATTATTTCATTTACATAGATGTAACCAACAACCACATCACGCTTAATGATCTCTAACACTACTAATAAAGTAATTGAGAAGCTTAAATCAAACAAGAGGTGCCCAGGTACTTCACATCACTGTGGGGGATTCTGCTGTGCTGCTCTGCTGGGTGTAGTCTGTGTGATGGGAGAAGCCTGAGCGTTTAGCAGGGATATCTTCTCCAGACACACTCTTGTACTAATAGACATGATGGACAATTGACTTACTTTGGCATGCTGGTGTTCAGGGCAGTTATATTATGGCCTTATGCCAAGAAGAAATCTAATAATACACTTGCAAATTCATACAGCTTTGAGTTCATAATAAAATTAATCAAAAAATTATTTTTAGGCTAGTGTTTTAGAGCTTAATTTAAGGATATATTTCCCTGGAGTCATTACAAGGTATAAGGCCCCGTATCTTGTGTCCTGCGAAAAATGCTGAAATTAGGGACTCTTTATGGCAACCTGTGCTTTCACCTCAGTGTGTTCATGCCTGGTATGTAGGTCTAGAGCACTCTAAAGGGAGGGTAGCACACTTTTGGGTTGGCCTGGTAGTTATTTGCCAGCTTGGCGGGCTGTAAAAGGAGCTCGAGTTCCACACAATTGCTAAACCTGACACTTTCTGCTTGTCTCTGGTCTGCCCTACAGCTCGCCTCTTCCCAGGAGGCCCCTGGGAATTAGACGCTCTTTTGTTTTCCTGTTTCCTTTAAAATGCTGACATTTTGAAATTCTGCTGTGATCTTTTATTAAGGAGCTCCTTTTAATTCATGTGGATGGGTTTCTTTCACCTTCACCTAAGATAATATATATTTTGAATTTTTTATTAGAACAGATGGCTGTGTTATGCATTTTTAATTGTTCCTATTTTCATCATATAATGAAATGAAATGCATTTTATTGTACTACCTCCAAAACCCCCAAACAGCCAACTGTGACCTTTGATTAACGTGAACTAAATGGCTGCTGATGAATATTGAAATGTGTGGGCTGTATGGTAGAAAATATTGTTCATATGTGTACCTTCATTTTTTACATAATTTCTTGATATTAACATTTGTTCCAAAGTGCTTAAGAAAGATAACATGAAAATATTACAAGTTAACTGGAAACAAATTACGACCGCTGTGACACACAGAAGGGCTGGTGTTTAGCTGTGAATGTTATTCTGGAAGAAAGAGTTTAAAGACAGAAACAAAGTCCTTTAGTGGGAAAATCCCTTGAGGTCCAAGACCATCTGGCTGCTAAAGCAAACTGGGCATGGCATCCATCCATTCATCCATCCATCTATCCATCCATCCATCCATCCAAGATCAAGGTCAAAGTCAAGGTGGTTTTTATTGTCATTTCAGCTGTATACGGTTGGTACAATACACAGTGAAACAACGTTCCCCCAGGACACCAGGTGCCACATAAAACAGCACAAAAGGACAACAGAAAACTGCTACTAGAATATACAGGGTGCAAAGACAGCAAGTTGTAAACATAACACGGAGAGCTGCGCCAACACAGGTCTATGTAAAGTATAAAGTTTGATGAGCTGTGAATGTGAGTTGAGGAGTCTTTTGGTGTGGGGAAAAGAAGCTGTTACACAGTCTGGCCATGTGGGCCCAAATGCTCTGGTTCCTTTTGCCAGATGGTAGTAGAGTGAACATTTGGTTTGATGGGTGTGTAGGGTCATCCACAATGCTGGTGGCCTTGTGGGTGCAGCATGTGGTGTAAATGTCTTTGATGGTGAGCAGAGTGACTCCACTGGTCTTCCCAGCTGTCCTCACTACCCACTGTAGTTCCTTGCTATCCGATGGTGCAATTGGGGGCAATTATTAATAATTATATAAATATGGTGTAATTTCCAAACCAGGCAGCAATGCAGCTGCACAGGATGCTCTCGGTAGTCCCTCTTTAAAACATGGTGAGGATGAGTGGAGGAAGACGGGCTTTCCTTGGTTTCCTCAGGAAGCAGAGCTGCTGCCGCTGCTGAGCCTTTTTTACAATGGAACTGGTGTTGAGGGGCCAGGAGAGATTCTCTCATCAAAGAGTTGTTCCTCTGTGCTCTCCTAAAGTCCATAATCATCTCTTTTGTTTTACCCATGTTCAGAGACAGGTTGTTGGCTCTGTACCAATCTGTTAGTCATTGCATCTCCTTTCTGTAGGCTGACTCATCGCTCTTGCTGATGAGACCCACCACGATTGTGTCATAAACGAACTTGATGACATGGTTCAAGTTGTCCATAGCTGCACAGTTGTGAGTCAGGAATGTGAAAAGCAGTGGGCTGAGCATGCAGCCATGTGGGGCTGCAGTGCTCAGTATGATGACACTGGAGATGTTACTACTGATCTGAACTGACTAAGGTCTCTCAGGAAGTCCAGAATCCAGTTGCAGAGGGAGGTGTTAAAGCCCAGCAAGCTCAGCTTTCCAATCAGATGCTGGGGAATGATGGTGTTAAATGCTGAGCTAAAGTCTATGAACAACATTGGACCATAGGTGTCCTTCTTGTCCAACTATGTGAGAGCCAGGGGGAGTGTAGCGGCGATGGCATCGTCTGTTAAGCAGCTGAGATGATATGTGAACTACAGGAGATCTGTGGTGGGGGGCAGCTTGTTTTTGATGTGCTTCATGACCATCCTCTTGAAACACTTTGATGGTAGATGTGAGTGCATTGGGTTGGTGGTAATTGAGGCAGGACACTGGAGACTTGGGTATGGGGATGATATTGGTTGGCTTGAAGCACTTAGGGACGGTGGTGCTGCTCAGCGAGATGTTGAAGATGTCTGTGAGAACATTCACTAGCTGGTCTGCACATCACCTGAGCACTCTGCCAGGGATGTTGTCTGGTCCAGCAGCTTTCTGTGGGTTGACTCTTCATGGAGTCCTCCTGAAATCAGCTGTGGTAACACATAATGCGGTTGTTGGGAGGAGGGGTGGTCTTCCTCACTGTCACATCATTCTGTGCCTCATACTGTGTGTAGAAGTTGTTCAGTGCTTGTGGAAGGGAAACATCACCATCATGCAGGTGTTATCATTCTAGTTGTTAATGTCTTGGATGCCCTCCCATAGGCGCCAGATGTCCCTGCTGTCCTTAAAGTGGCCGTGGATTCTCTGGGTATGCATGTGCTTTGCTTCTCTGATGGCCTGAGACGATTTGGCTCTCGCCATTCTCAAAGCCGCCTTGTTGCCTAATCTGAAGGCTTTGTCCTTGGTTCTCAGCAGTGTGCGTGTTTGCACAGTCATCCACTGTTTTGGTGTTACCGCTGGGGGGGGGGGGGGGTGTACACTGCAACTATGAGCACAGTGGTGAATTCCGGCCACAAATAAAATGACCTGACAATTGCAAATTCTACCAGCGAAGAACAATAACTGGACACTAAAACAGAGTTCTTGCACTATTTCGTGTTGATGAAAATACACAGACCTCCACTGCGAGCCTTACCACTTAGATTTGCATATCTGTCGACTTGGAATGAGCCTAGCCCAGCTAGCTGAATGGCGGCATCTGGAACTCTGTCACTGAGCCACGTTTCAGTGAAAATGAAGACGCAGCAGTCTCTGCATTCTCGCTGGATAGTTCTCTGTAGTTGGAAGTAGTCTGGTGTATTTTCCAGGGATAGTGCGTTTGTGAGTATGATGGATGGGCCAGCTAGGGTTTGTTTTTAGCCTAGCACAGCTTCCCGCCGGCTTGCCTTGATTCTGCTTTTTCGTCCACTGATTTCGGCATTCCTTCCCTTGGCCAGCGGCATCAGGTAACACCGAGGGTCCGGTTACTGCAGCACGCCGAGGCCGGGTAGCTTTGTTTCCAGGGCATGGTTCAATTTTATACAGGTCCATTCCTCACTTATAAAAGTGTCTGACGGTGGTAGGCATGTACGTCGGTTTTTCTGACGTACATAAACTGAAAATCATGGTGCGCAACCGGCGCAAAACTGGGTTAAAACACAAAGTTGGCACCATGATGGATCCGGACACCGCTGTGTGCTACCGCCACCCGCCAGTTACAGGTGAGTGAGCAATAGAGGGAGGGTGAGAGAAAGAACAGAGGGGCAGCAGAGAGGGAGATCAGAGAGAGACAGGGAGAGAGAACAGAGAGAGAAAGAAAGAGCAGAGGGAGAGCTGAGAGAAAATGGGAGATCAAAGGCAGAGGAAAAGAGACAAAAATAGAGCAAGTGATAGCTGAGAAAGAGAGAAAAAGAGTATAGAAATGGAGAGCAGAGTGAGGGAGGTCAAAGAGAGAGGAAGAAAGAGACTGGGAAAAAAAAGAGAGAGAGGGACAGTAGAGAATGAAAGAGAAGAGAGAGGGAGACCGAGAATACAGAGAGACTAAAGACAGAGAAAGAGAGCAGTGAGATATTGAGCTAACTAAGAGGGTTTTGCAAGCTTCTCACTTTTACTGCTAGAGGCCCTGCGCTTTATGGCTCAGGCAATCCATCCCATAATTCACAGTCTGTTGGGTTTTCTCCCCCAACCTCCCCCACCTACCTTTCTAATGGGATTCGTCATAATCTATAGTTCAAGAATTGTGTGTGTGCAATGGTCTGACCTGTATCAGATACTTCAAAACTGCTGAATTAGTGTTGTAAGTAAGACCCGACAGTATGTGTAGGGAATATTTCTGTATGTTTTTTGTGACTGACATAATTTATGAAATTTTAATCAGTGTGCATGTATATGCATATAAAACAATGCTTTATAGTCCAGTTAATAATGTTTAATTTAGTATTTGTTAAAAATGTTTTTTTAACTTTTTAATGAAATGCAGATGTGTATTTGTGTATTTAAAATAAAATTGTGAAAAGGTGATCAGAATATGGTAATATATTTGTGGTGCAACAATTTCGGAAACTATGAACACCAGGCACTTGCAATTTTTTGTGTGGTTGTACGTGTTGTCTTTTATGCCTGGACAGATTTGTTTTTGTCTTGAAATAAAAGTCTTTTTTACAAAAATCACATTGATACTGACTTACTGTAAATCTACAGTAATTATTTTAACCGTTGTCTTTTTATTTTGTTTAAATGTTTTTTGCTTTTCCCTTAATTTGTTCACTATGTGGTAAAATCAGACAGGTTCCATATCTAATCTCAGTACAGGTACAAGAGTGTAACACCTGTTCTTTTTTTACACAATCTGAAAATTGAAATCTGACCAATGTGCTACTATAGTATTTCGTATTTAACAACCTTAGAGACAGCTGTCGTGTAGTCAGAAATGAAATCTGTCAGTGCAATTTATTTGATTTAGTATATTTACATTTTGGCAAAGTAAGAAACTTGTGAATTCTCTGCAAGTTCCATTCGCATTGTAAAGTTGTGTGCGTGTGCGTGCTTGCCGACGTTTTCTTATTTATTCAGAATGTTTGCATGCATTCTGTGTTCTTTTGTGGTTGAGGAGACAGCAGCTGTTTTGTATGCTTAATTCCGCTGTACTGTAAAATACTGAGAACGTGCACCACTGAGTCCAGATGAACAGGATGGGATGGATGTTCACGGTTCCTGCACTCCTGTCTTCTAATGATCTCTTATGTTCACCAGTGCATGTCGTAGGACTTTCTTCACTACTTAAACCCCATAACTAAACAAATTTGGTATATAGTGTGCAGTATCTGTAGGCGTGTGTCTCTTACCGACTTTTACCTACAAGATGTTTGGACACCATTCAGTTGTTATGGGCTACATAGTTCGAAAAGAAACAAATGATCACAGCCGACATTGTGCTCGGCGTGTTGTGGTTTATAAATGCCAGCAGCAGTTTCCCGGTCTGCATGGCAGATGAGATCAACCTTATCTCTGTGTGTTTCACAACTTTGTTTTAAAAAAAAAAAAAAAAAAAAAAACAAGGTAATTGTTAAGTATAGAAGCAGGAATAATAACTATAACATTAACCCATTACAGTGTGTATATCATTGTTATTGTCTCTGTCGCTTTACTGTGTTTCATATCCCTACAGTCTTGACTTTTACATGTTGAAGCTAGATGTAATTATTAATTTGTGTATTTTATATTTCCTTTTCTCCTGTTTGTCAACACAATGGTATAGAGCTCGAAAGTAAGTCTGTCTGAGCATTCTCCCCTCCACATTTCAACCCAGCGATGTTTTGTGCATGCAAATGAGGACCTGTCCTTCAGGCTCAACAAAATGATCCAAAGCCACTCTCCTCCATTTGATAAGTAAAATTCATACCATTCCTATTAGGAGGCTTGCCAGAGCTTAATGTCATACCTCACGATAGACTGATGATACCGGTTTGTTCTGAGAAGAGTTATTGCCAACTGCTTTTACATTCTGCTGTAAATTTATATATGGTGATACTGTATTTAATATAGCCAGGAGAAACCCAGTTATTAAGCTGTTAAATTTTACAGAGACCTCTTCCCCTTATCCTGTGTGAAAAATCACAGCGGTGGCAGCATACCAATCGATAAAGAGAAAATTAAATTTAGCAGCAAACAATGCCTTTAATTTGCATTTGGCTGTTCAAATTTAGCTTGAAATCTTGTTTCATGGGATGCCTTTATTCTACTGAACATGATTGCGTTATTCTTTTTAGTTTAACGTTAAAGGGAACCGTGTAGCATTATATATGCAATGCAGTTTATACGGCTGGAATTATGACGTAAAGCTTTAATGCTGTATGCATTCATTTCTCAGACAGAGATGGAAAGTGGATTTGTAACTGTAATTTGTATCTGGCAAGCCTACCTTTTAGCAGCATGGGAACTTTCAGAACTTTTTATAACTGATCACTTTTGCTGTTTTAAGACTGTCCTAAAGCTGACTGATTAGCTGTGCTTTTTGCTGTTAAACTGAAAAAATAGGTCTCTGGGTTTCAGTCATGGTGGCTAAAAATGTGGTGTCAAAAATTTTGGAGGGTAAAACCAGCATATGGACCAACTGTTACAGATTATGTAATCATCTGATATACACTTTATTGGAAGTCTGTGACACTGTTCTCTTGTTGCCTCACTATATCTTTTTAGCCACACATGTCTGTCTGTGTTTGTATGCTTGCATATTAAACCTATTGCATGGAGATGTAAAAACATATTCTAGTTAGTTTCTAAAGACTTGCATTGTTTAATCAGGATTATTTTTATCAGCTGTTAAATGAAATTGTACAAACCCTTGTTTAGTTCCTGTCCATGCCATTTCAAATTAAGACGTCCACTATGCATCTGCAATGTTATACATAGTGCCATTATAGCGGCACATCAGGCTATTCCCACAATGGCATTCCTCACCGTGAAAAGTAAGCATCTTGAAATCTAATGTGTGACATTTTATCAGCATGCATTTTAAACGCGTTTTTTAAATTCAGTTAGTCAAAACTGTTTGCAATGAAAACAATTAAATTTTCCGCAATAACAGTTTTTCGTTTTATGTTTTTCTGGTATACGCTAAAAACACATCCTGATGAACCTGACATGTGGGATGGGAAACCTGTAAAGACCTATATAAACATACCCCTAAGTGGGAGGTCTGCAGGAGGCGGTCTCTGTAAGAGTGCCTGTGCTGGTTGCTGGGTCGACACCACCTGTAGACCCCCCTTTCACTAAAAACAGACAGCTGTGCTGCTCTTCCAGTCAGCTTTGGTGCTCCTGACCTGATGGTGCGAAAAAGAGACTGGATCTGCAGAGGTTTGAAACGTTTTTCCAGGCGAGAGTGAGCGTCCGTGACGCGTAATAAACTTATGTCTGCTTCGAAGCGTGTTCTGATTTTTCGTAAAATCAAAACAAACACTGGCATAAGTGATGGGTGTTAAATAATCGCACTAAAAATTTTTAACCCGTTACAAGTGTGATGTGTTCTGGACTATTGACTGTGGGTATAGCTTGCATGTCATCCACCAAACCACACCAGGAGTCTAGGATTACGCATTTCCAACCAACACGTCTTTGCATGTTTGCGGAGTGCCGCTGCATTTCTTTCTTTCTACACGTCTTTGCTGGCTTGTGTTTATGTAAAACGTTGGTTTAAATGATCTTGTATTTAGATTAAGAAGTGTAAAAATGGAGCAACGGAAGCTGAATGACCAAGCAAATACACTTGTGGATCTGGCTAAGGTGAGCGCAACTCTTCTCCCGCGTCCCTTAGCAGGACCAGCACGTGCTGCACCAAGTGTAAAAAATAACACACACACACACACACACACACACACACACACCTACATTTGCACGCAAATAGAACTCTCAAATTTAACTGTTAAAAGTTTTTTTCTGCCGTTCCTGTGTTTTCAATTTCATAATCCAAAAATAATAACCGCTGCAATAAGTACTCCTCACAAAATTAAGTTTTCCAGCTAATAGAAAAAGTCTACCTCTAGTAGTGCATAATTCGCAACTAATCTTATTTTATGCCATCTCAATACAAAATGTGTTTACATTGCATGGCTGAGAGGTTTCCAGTTATACCTCAGGCTTAGTCACGTATTCATTTTATTTTTTAACCAGTCACCACACCACCTTTTCTTAATGAGAAAGCCAATGTTTTAGCCACAGCGTATATACTTTAATTAATCAAACAATTTATCTTTGTTGACAAAAGAAAATAGTGTTAGAATACTTCACGTAAGACTCCTCGTTACTCATGTCACCATTTTGCAGATATGAAAAAAGATAATGAAATTATAGTTAATTATAGAATAACTACATTTAACTTCTGTTCAGCGACAATGATGATATTCGGTGAAGCTAATTTACAATAATGATTCACGACAACCCTGTGGCATAAATGTAAAACGCAGTCATCGTGTTTTATACCTGTAGCAGTAAGAACTGCTGAAGTCTTGTGGTTGTTGACATAAAAACCAACAACCAAATTTATTGTTTTTACTATAATAAAGACGTCATTAATGTTTTATCATTTGAAATTAAACCCTTATTCGCATTACATTGATAAAAACAAATGAGTTGTCAGAGTACTAACTACTGGAGTAGAAAGCATTTAATCTTAATGTTTCATTTTATACTATGACAGTCAAGGCTGCTTTACAGTACAAAAATAAAAATAAAACAACAGATAATCACATTTACTGTACGATTATGACACCGAAATCAACATGACCAACAAAATAAAAACAAGATTGCAAACTGTATGGATTATCATAGTAACATTTTTGGAACAGATGGCATTTTTTTCCTTTCTTTTTTTAAAAGTGGTACTTTAAGCCTCTGTTTCTCCTTGTGTGTCCAGACACAGAACATCATGTACGACCTGATTTCGGATTTGAATGAAAGGGGCGAGGACATGGAAAAGAGAATCGCCATTTTGGAGACCAAGCTGGAGACACTGCTGGGAAGCCTCCAGGCCCTACCTGGGCTCATAAGCCAGGCCATAAGCCAACAGCACAGAGACTTCCTGGAAATTCAGATGCAGCCCTATGATAAATATGGCGCACACAGCCCCGAGCGCTCCCTATCCGTTTCTCGGAGGAGGTCCATCTCGACGGCACCACCAACCTCCTCAGAGAGCAGCTAGAATTTAATTACAGAAATCCATGCAGTGAACACTTTTGCCATCATATGGCCAACATCCATTTATTGTAAAGCCTTATGGTTTTAATAAATACTATCCAAATTCTGTTGACAGAATCCAAGGTACCTGGAATATTTAAATTTAAAGGAGCTTTGTACCAAAAATATTATTTGAAATGGTTCTTGCAGTGAAAATAGCAGTCATCCTTTCTCCTGTCAGTCAGAGATATTTTTTTTTTGTCCCTCCTTAACAAAAGTGATTAAAATCCTCTGGCTTTCTTACAAGAACAAGGTTTTTAATACTGTTACGTTGCACTGACAACTGACCTCAAGAGGGAAGAATGGCAGCCTAACACCGGAAGACATCACACAGACGTACTCAGAGTCACAGTTTTCCAGGTCAGGGTGGCCGCCTAGAAGTTTAATGGCTGTCACAGAGCTCGGGCCATTGTCCGCTGCCCCGCGGTCAGTGTTACACGTATCTCAGAAAGTGCTGCAGTACCAAGTGCGCCATGAAGGGCATCTCCTAACTTTTGCTCAAGATGCATAGTTTTTAGCAGTGTCCCTTTAACCTGATCATTGTTAGGGTGACACACCATTCAGCTGCTTTTCAAATTTGTAATGCTCATCGTCAGATTAGACATGGAGTTTAATTATGTATTGTCAGACTGCTCAGGATTATTTAAATTGGCCGTGTCAAACCCATGCTTATCAGGTGGTCTGTATTGTATCGAAGGTGTGACTGGTGTGACACAGAATCTGGGAACACTGGCTCGCCTGTAGACCATCTGCTGGTTCCATTGTGGCAAACGATACCGTGCCATTTTGGTGACCAATGCCATAATGGACCAGTCGCTTGTATAACCTTTTTTGTCCCTGCAGAACCACACGAACAAGAGCAAGGGTGTTTGTTTGTGCTCGTATCTAATTAAACAAACATGTAAATGTTCCAGGCACACCCAGTAGGGTGTCCTATGCAAATAAGAAAGCTAATTAAAGGATAAATAATGTGGGACCTCAAAGGATCCTCTTTTTTTTTTGTGTCCATCCTTGAAATATAACACTTTGCAATATAACAGGGACTGGGCAGGTGGGTGTGTTCACTGTCATCATCATTTGAACTGATGTGGTTAAGACTATAGCAACAGAACAAACCCTTGAATAGCCCACTTCCTCTGTTAGAGTTGAGCTGTACTACTTAAGGGCTGGTATACATCACACTAATTTAGCCAGAATTTACTGGTAATGTGGATCAGCACAACATGATACGCTCTAGCCATTTTGCGGGATGAAATATTCATAGCTGTTTCTGAGAGATTGAGCAATACACCTGTTGAAATATTGGCAAATGAACAATGGGGCTCTTATAAAGCATACTATTTGGCAGCTGGGTAACTGTAGTCAAATACAATAATACGTAGAGTAAATGCTACATTTTAGATTTGCATCAGTCTTAAAAAAAAATCCTAGTTTTGATGGTATGCATTATTCTATCTCTGCATTGTCCACGTTTTTGAAACGATTTGAAAGCCAGGCGTACTTGAAAAACATTTTTGACTTATGACTTGAGTCATTGATTGGATGAACAGATGACACAGTTCCAGGGCAGTGATCTGTAACACAAGGACACGCTGAAGTACAGTGTCATCCAGACCCAAATGTCATGTGACGATGGACTTTTACAGTAATTTGTTTAGTGTATTCCAAACCTGTATGTCATAAGCAAGAAATTCTGAAGTTTTACCAACAGAGACATGAGTGCATATGAACTGTATATGAAATAAACATGAAACTATTAAACTGAGGTTTGTTCTGAACTTCTTTGCTTACGTACTGCCTTATGACAATTGGAAGCCTTTTTAATGTTTAAGTTATTACTGATCAGTGTGAAATACATTTACTCTGCTATTTCAAAGACTACAGATATTGTTAGAGAAAGTAGACTTTAATCAGATAGTCAATGCTTGATTGGGTTACTAGACAGTGAATGTTTTAGATATGGTGTATGTGTCATTCAAGTGTTTTATACTTGGTGGGTGGGGGGGAGAGAGAAAATCTTTCCCTAAGTTTTCACATTTTGTAGGTCACAGTCTTGCATTATTCAGATTTCAAGTTCCAAATAACAACTGTTATGTGACAGGGAAGTGTCTAAATTTTATTAGTGATTTGGGTGTTTGGAGCCTTGCTGTTATCTAAAAACATCTAGTTAGGTGACTCAGCCGGAAAGGGTGGTTATATGTTTCAGTTTTAACGGCAGTGCTTGCAGTAAAAAGTTATGGGTCCTTAAGGGAGTCATTCTGGCTACTTGATAGTGAGGAATTACAGCATGCTTGGCCAGTATAATAGAGAAATTATTTGAAATAAATCATTTTAGGACATAAATCTATTACTGACATCTATTAGGATCTTCAGTGGTAATGGTGTGTGATTTTCTTCAAAGCTAAAGCTATCAGTGGTCATACGAAATGAATATGTCTAAACAAGTTCTTATTTAGCTTATGGAATTTACTGTTTAATCTGTTTTTTAATCATAGTTGTCTAATTTCTACAATATTTGACGTTTTAAAGTGTGTGTATAGCAGAATACAGCATTAATTGAAATATGATGAGAGCTGTAATTAAGTAATGTTGACACAAATTTACTGGTGTGTTTGATGTTTTTGATTTTGTATGTTGACTGGATTTTCTCGAGGGTGTTAATTAACCTGTGAATGTTGATTGATATGGAAAGTCGCTCATGCTGTACAACCCCATTCAGAACATCAGAAGTTCTTTTGGGTTTCAACCTGTCGAGGGGAGAAGACTTTGAAATGTGAAACTGATCTGCTGAGAAAGTGAATTAAGAGTTTATTCATAGGAGATGCTTTAATGTAAGGTTTTGTAGTCTTTAACATTTTTAGTTTGTTTTACAATACAATATTTTCTCATTTAAAAGAATGCACATGATTTGTCTTGTAAAGCACAACTGCACATTTATTTTAAGATGTACTGCTAATTAAGTCAATGCACATTGAGTTTAACTGCTGACGACGGGGTAATAAACTGTTGTGAGTTTTTATGTCATGGCACCATAAAAAGTGTTTTTTGCCCCCGTTAAAGCATGCGGAGGTGCAGCACGAGCCGAGAGGAATAAGAAACACGAACAGGAGGGTTACGGTACTAGTACACATCATCGTCCCTAACTGCATGTCATTTCAGTCATATCACACATTTTGACCAGTCCTGTGCATGATGCTTTGACACGGGTCCAAGTAGATATTTAACATTGAGGTGGTTTGCTTACTACATAATAAGACAAAGGAGCAGCAGAACGGTGTGATTCATGAACAGTTTAAAGTAATGCTGTATTTTAAACCTTATATTGAGTAACATAAGTGAGTACAAACATAAACAGTTGGACAGTTACTAAATAGCATGTGTCATCATCAGGTTACTTTTCCCTTGTGCTATAGTAAGGCCCTATGCTTAATAATGTTCTGTGGCTTTTCGCTGTTAAGTGTTGTAATTTTGGTTGCCCTGTCGATTATTATTCTGGTGGTAGCTGGCAGAATTCACTGTTCTCTGTGTAGACCACACCTGACTGAAAATATGCTGCTATCTCTTAATTGTAACGTATTGTGTTCAAAAACATGAGGCATGCTTTAAAAGGCAGTGAAACATCATAGCATACTACAGAACTAATATTGCCATACAAAGCGAAATTTGAGCACATAGAAAAATTGCCAGGGTTATTTATGCACAGGATTCTGCTCTGTACATTAGACACTTTGGAACAATGCTGGGTTAAGAACTGGGGTAATGGAGTGTACAAAATACTCATTTAGCATTGGGGAGGGGGGAGGTCATGCAGATTGATATTTTAATGTTTTATTCCAATAGAGGGAGCCAAAATTCTTTAAGCTTACAAATAGCAATCGCAGAATATTCCAGTTAAAATATATCTCTAATTTTTCATTCACACATTTAGCTATTGGATATACAGTTTTTAAAATTAATTTTTTGAATAAAATATTAGTAAACAAACCTTCTACTGTTCATGCTAAATATATGTAAAAAAAATTGCAGAAGCAAATTGTGACAAATGGTAAAAACAAAGATATTGAGATTTTGCAGGTGTAGTTGTGGCATGTACTTTTTTCGTTGAATACACCCGATCACAAAAGCTGATAAAAGAAAAGCCAATGATTGATGCAACAGAAGAGAAATGCAAGTGGTTCTGGATGTTTCAGTAGCTCAGTTTGTCAGAACACTGGTCTCATTCCAGATTCTACTGTCGCAATCCAGTGAGGCTGCTGTCAGATTTTTGCACAAATGCATGTTTTCTGCTAAGCCGTCACAGAGAGCTGCTGTCTGATGCTGTTTCTTCCCATTCCTTCAATTCCAGGGAAGTACATTAAATGATAGGGAGTGTGTGGTGTGGGACATAGTGGGAGGGGGCAAGTGTGGAAGGAGTAGAAGCAGTCTGGAGCTGTAGCAGGAGCAAGGGACGGGGGTAGATGGATGAGTCCGAGGAGAATGACACCAGTGGGAGGGGCCATGTGTGCTCATCTTGCTGGTTTAGGGTGATATGGCTGGGGGAGTGGAGGGTTGTAGATTGTGGAACTCAGAAGTCCATCAGCTGATCCTTTACAATCTGTTTCCCATGTGGAATGAATCAATGTAGTGTCCCCCCCCCATGGGGTGAAGGCATGTGTACTTCTTAGTTCTGACACCTCCTTATCACCAGAGGAGTGCTCAGCTTGTCAGGCATGTGACGGAGATGTGGGCTGTGGGCATGGCAGAACTGGAAAAAGCCAAGAGCAGAGAGGGTCTGTAGTGCATTGGGGCAAAAACAACACGTCCAAACACTCTCAACTGATACTGGCTATTGGCATCCTTTGTATCTACATGAATTTAGAAACCAATCTATGCTGTTTTGGAAGCATCTGTAAACCTAAAGGCCCCATGTGTGGGGTTTGGGTGTGGGACTGTGTTTGCAGAGAGGCTGGGTGGTGTTCAAGAGGGGCCATGCCCTCAATCTGTCTGCCACTTTGCGCTGATGTTACGCAAGGAACGGGACGCTGGAACCACTGCATTGTGAAGCCAGTCCCAAGTGCACGTTTAAACAAACCAGCTCTAACTGGTTCTGAAAGGTATTGGTTTCACACATTATGGGCTGGGGCTGGCCCTGTGTTAGATATTTATTAAAATGTGCCTGGACGTGTATCGTGTGTAGATCACGTTATTTGGAAGTGTTGTGGGTAGTTTTCAAAGTGAATGGAAGTGTGCACATGCCTGAGCGTGTGTCCTCTCCTTGTAAAATCGTCCCTTTTTGACACAGTTGCTAATTAAAGTACATCGCTCTTTGAGCACCGCATACCCTGAAAGGACATTGATTTTGTTTCAGTTGTGTGCTGTGGCTTGAATGCTTATTGAGTCAGGTGGGATTTGTCATAGCCAACACTGGAAACAAAACTGGATTGCAGCAAGGACCCAAGAGTGAAAATGTTCCTGCTAAACCATGAGTTATTTTTAGAGCTCACCTTATGTTAGGAAGGGTTTGAGTTTTAATTTAATCTAGGTGGTGTTTCTTCATTTCCATCCATGCTGTGTATTCACACATTTAACCTCCAAGTTTTTAAATCACGTTTTTGTTTAAAGAATCTCAGTTAAGTGCTTTCTGTAAGCAGTTTTTTAATCACAAGATATAAAATACATTTACCAGTAGTAAATGACATTTAATTACAAATTTGCCCATTTTTCTTCTATATTGATCAAGTTTATTTACTGCCTATACAGGAAATTCCACTTGTTAACTTTTTCCTTAGTAAGAGGTGACAGGTGAATCTCTGTATTGTGTGTTCAGTTCAGTATTTTCTTTGTCACTCTCCCCCTAGTGCAGAGGAGGACTATCTACAGCCACACTCCTTCACCACCATGTTCTCGTAATCTTTCTCGTAGATGATCTCCCCTGACTCATCCCGGTACAGGACAGGGATGCCATCCAGCTTGGTGGGCACACAGCATGCCTTCTCCACTTTCTGTGGGCTCACCAGATTCAACAGTGTCTGCACCATGGCATGCTTGGTGGGATTCACGTGTGACGTCAGGGGAAAGCTGCACATGCCGCTGCATTTGTATGCCTCGTAGCCAGCTGGCGCCAGAATCCACTTGTCCCAGCCGATGTCCTTAAACTTTACATACAAGGAAGTCCTCTGGCACAGACTGTCGGACAAACTACGGCGGACTTTCATCTTTGGGTCGTAAATTGGGTTGGAGTGCTTTTGGATGTCCTGATTGCTGCCACCCTTGGCTTTGCCCTGAAGGCTGCTGGAACTCACGTCCAGGTTGTCTTGCTCATCTCCATGTCTAGTCATTACATTCAGATTACGCTGTCCTTCATGATCCTGTCTGCTGACGTCATGTGAAAATATGATCATTAAGGGTTTGTGAAGTTTGTCCAAGGCCCTTTTAGTGTCTGCCTTTCCATCAGAGCCCATCTTTCTTGTTTTGCCTCCACTTTTCATGCGGTCTGTTTTTTGGCTGCCATTTGTACTCGCAATGTGCACCTCCAGCCTCTGGGGGGCAGACTTCATATGCCAGCGTCGAACCACAACAGTCAGATTAAATGTCTTCCATATGTTGTCTATGGTGTCTATGTGCTGTGATGCCAGCTCAGAAAGTTCCCTCAGCAGCTCACCTCTGCCTCCACCGTCTTCCTTCTTTTCAGGGTGATTCTCTTGGATCTCAAAGACGGTCACCCTACGGCCGAGCCCGGGATACAGGAGCTGGTCCTGCTGCACCATGCCATGTAGATATAGCTCAGCAGCAACAATCGTCTCGGGATGTGGAAGAGACATGTTGAACAGCAGCTGATGCTTCCTGATGCTGCCAGCAACTGTTGGGCAGCTGGAGAAACCTGGAATCAAGGTCCAACTGCTGTTCATCATATTTTTGTTATTGCTTATTAGCTGGCTAAGCAGTGAATAAATAGCATAATCTATTAAGATCACTGGTTATACAGATGTTGAACTAGTCAGTGAGTTAGGTTAGTTTCAGCTACTCCCCGTGAGGGAGTCACCACATCAGATTGACTGGCATCCAGTTAACGAACCACACATCAGATAGGCACAGGTTAGGTATTGAACAAGTGATCAATTGAAAAATGTCATGTTATGAGATAAACATTGGAACAGTTAATAATAGTGTCATAAACAGGCAGGTATTAAATACAGGCACGTATTAAATCAAGATTAAATAGAAACTGGTACTTCATCCACCTACCCATACATTTTCTGGTTCCACTTAGTGGTAGAAGTTTTATCTATTACTCAAGTGGTTAGTAGCCCTGATCATCTATTCCAGAGTGCAGTGGGTGTGGTTGTGTTCTTATTTTACTGTGGTGCACAGTATATGCATGTATTGTGTGTGTGTGTGTGTGTGTGTGTGTGTGTGTGTGTGTGTGTATGTGCATGTAAAAATAATATTGTGGTGGGTGCACTTCTTTTCAAACATCCCAGTGGATGCTTTCTAGCATAAAACTGAATATAAGAAGTGGTAATCCAGTGGAATGCCACTTGCCTTGTTGACACCTGGATGAGATTGTTATAGAGTAAATTATTTGTTACCTTTAAGTATTGTGCAGATTTTATTGAGGTTAGAGAAATTAAGCAATACATGGGTGTTGCATCCTTTGCCTTTGATGCTGCTGAAAGTCAGTGGTGGTCTGACAACAGGCTGACACGTTTGACTGCCGCTAAAGCTGCGTACCTTGGTCTTGGAAGATGCGCACGGTGCTGGCGGAGGGCGTGGTTGCAAGCGTGCTGACGAGGTACTGGTATAGCTCCAGCATGTCATCGGGCAGTGCTGCACTCTGCTTCGGCAGGCTCGTAAAGTTCAGTGTGCAGAGCCGCCGACCCAGGGCTCCACTGGGATCCTCTGGGGGCTCGAGTGGGTGTCCGCTGCAGACTGCCAACAGAGACAGGATGTTGGGTATGAGGATCAGGGCGCAGACACACCCCAGCCCAGGAACTCCTATGGTAGCCATTGTCAGGTCATAGCCAGCACCAGAGGTTGCTCTGTGTCCGTGGCTATTTGCGTTTGATTAATGTGTCAATGTGAGCGCAAAGTGGTTGTCCCAGTGAAATCTGCACAGCGTCTCTCTTATGGTTGGTGAGCTGGGGCAGGTTCTCCCATCCCATTTGTGGGCCTCGTGATGTAATGGGCAGGACTTGGAGGTCAACTCTTTGCACTGACAGGTCTTCAAGCACCGTCAGTCATTTTGTACTGGAGTATCTTGCAGAAGTTACTGGCGACCACCAGTCTCTGTCAGACCTGAATTTTCAAGTTTTTTTTTTGTCCTCTCATGCATGCGTGTTTCTGTTAAGCAGATTTTCTGGCCAGAAGGTGACTTAGACCTACTGCAAGCTTGTGTCTTTCACCCCATGCCTTATTGCAGCACAGGGAAGGGATTCATCATCACCCTTCAGTCTCCGTTCCTAATCAAGACGACTTTTCCTTGGCGTACGATTAGTGGGGGAAGCCTTTCCTTTCTGTGCATATGGCTCTCAGTATGTGGTGCTGCTAAAAGGAGGGGGGTTGCCTGATTAACACCCTCTGTGCAGTGGGACCCCAGATAGCAGCGCCAAGTGCCAACAGGAAGCGCTAGCAGCATGTCTATGTGCTGACGGAGCCATTTGCAGATACAAACTGGGAGATATTACACTAAAATTAAATGCTCTGAAGTGTCAGAAACACTACAGTGGCTCGAGCTTGTGAATACACAGTATATATTTTGGACTGCCTGTTCCAGACAGTAAAAAGGCATTAATAAGACGGGGGGCTGACCTCCGTGCCATCGCCCTCCTGCGGAACATTCGATATGCAGCATGTAAAGCGTTCTGTGTGTGTGACAGGCATTGCTAACTTGGTCTGAATCCTTTCTTGTGTGGACCAACGCATTTCTCTTCCTTGGGTCCCTTGGGTCCCGCACTTGTTTGGGACTACCTCTGTTTTGGGCTCGCCAAAATCTTACAGACAAGATTTTTATTAATTTTTAGGGTAGTCCTCACTGGTCTGAAGGTGACACTTTGAATCAGGTGCCCTCTTGAGAGAGGAGACTGATAGGTGAAAATGTTGTACACGTGTCAGTTTGCGAAAAGACCGTGGTGGTGGTGTGTGTTTGGGGGGGGGGGCGTGATAGTATGGTGGACCAGGGTTA
>JABJVR010000095.1:2680866-2694224 GCA_025773905.1 Chitala chitala | reverse complement strand
GGGTCCCTGCACACAGGCCGTTGGACGGATTCCTGCTGATCTCCTGACTGCTGCGCAGCCATGCCACTGGGCAGCGCCAACTCCTCGCTGTGCTGGTACCAGTGTTAATCTTGGCTGCCACCTCAGTCTTGCAGCCAAAGTAACATAGGATCTGTGTGATAACAGCAGGCAAGAAGGCAAGCTGCTGAGGATGCAGACCACTGCAGGATCCGATAACGGAGATCTCCGGGCAGTGCACACCTTCCTTCCTGATTAGCAATTAAAGAGGTGATGAGAACTCATGACACTGTACACCGACTTGTCAAGAAATTAACCAAATGACAAGTCAAAGCTTATTATGTACAGTAAAAAGTCTTGGTTCAACAAAGCAAATCTCTGGGGTTCTGAAAGGTCCAGGATCTGAAAATCTGAAAACTGCTGCAGAAATAACCTGTCATAGAACCGGATATTAATGTACAATAATTTTTATTAGTGCCTTGACTAACCAACATAATAACAGAAAAACACTGTGAAGATAAATGCATTCATTCCTAAGGCACTATTTATAGGCTGTTTACAAAGCAGCAGAGTGTAAGTACCACTCCGTGCAGCACAGGCTTCAGGGAATGTGCACAGAAGTCTTTCTGCGGCCAGTTCCACACCATGTGCTGTAAATGTACTCTCCTGTTCTACCTGTCCAGCTTAGCTACATGTTAGAGCACACTGTGTGTAAGGCATGCAATGGAAGCTGCACAGTCTCCCCACATCTTACCCACGCCACTGCGAGGAATGCGGCACAACGCGTTACAAACACAGTACTGCTAATTTCATCGTCACCACGTCCTCAACGAGCACACACCTTTAGTGTACCATTTGTGGCACAGTAATGCCTAAAGCATATCTCTCTGGTGCCCCCTGCAGGGCCGTGGAGGGACTGCCTGCAGGCCCTGGAGGATGGCCACGACACTAGTGGCATGTACCTGGTGAAGCCTGAGAATACCAACCGGCTAATGCAGGTGTGGTGTGACCAGCGCCACGACCCGGGAGGCTGGACCATCATCCAGCGGAGACTCGATGGCTCCGTCAACTTCTTCAGAAACTGGGAGATGTACAAGGTAGCCATACAGATGAGTGTATGGAGACAAGGGGAGACAGATACTGTGTGTGTGTGTGTGTGTGTGTGTGTGTGTGTATATGTGTGAGTGATATACAGTGCTTGTGTGTGCATACCTCCGCATGCATGTAGACACTCAAATTCCTCACTGTTGTACTATACAACAGCCTTTGGGACAACAGCCACACTCAATAACAGAGCATAGAGACAAGGCATATTTATGGGTGGGGGGAGTAATTTTGTCCCATTTTCTATCCATTGTGGTTATGGTCACATGATTTGCCTGCTCCCTCCCTCTATCAGGCCTAAAGCCCTGAGATAACTGTGGTAGCAGTGCTTATTAACGAGACTCAAACAGGACGCCATACTAATGACGGGGCAGGTCAGGCCTACGAGTTGAGCGAGGTGCCGAGCTAAAGCAGGACTAGGGCGGGACGCTGAGCAGGAAACACAATGATGCTAACGTCACAAAGACTAAGGCTCTGTTCACACCACAGCAAGGCTTTGGAAACATCGACGGCGAGTACTGGCTGGGCCTAGAGAACATCTACTGGATGACCAACCAGGGCACCTACAAGCTGCTGGTCACATTGGAGGACTGGTCGGGACGGAAGGTGTTCGCCGAGTATGCGAGCTTCCGCCTGGAACCCGAGTCTGAGTTCTACAAGCTACGGGTGGGCCGTTACCATGGCAACGCGGGTGACTCCCTCACGTGGCACAACGGCAAGCAGTTCACCACGCTGGACAGGGATCATGATGTGTACACAGGTAGCTACACACTACTGTCCTCACAAGCTCGTGTAATGATGTGTCGCTACATATCAATAAATCACTCAGAACTAATACACAAATGCAAGGTGATGCATGACATCACACAAGCAGGCACTATACAGCAATGTAACAAATACACACATCCTGTAATGGCTGTATACTGTACCTGAATCCATAGAAGCTCCTCATATCCTTAAAGAAACCCTCACCCTTCTAAAATGTGCCTTTCAAAACCACATTAAGTGATTCTGATGGTATTATGGTGTTACTTCTGTCGGCCCTCACTTCCTAATGTGCAGGTTTACCCAGCTCCTGTCCTGCCAAGGACTCAATAACAAACAAACCCCAGAAGGGCTGTTTACTCTTTCCAACAGGCAGCAAGCTGGGAGCAGTGTGAGAGTCCCAGAGCAGCATTACTGGCTGTCCGTGTTTGATGAGACCTTAGCGACACGTGTCTCTCTCCTGCAGGTAACTGTGCTCACTACCAGAAGGGCGGCTGGTGGTACAACGCTTGCGCCCACTCCAACCTCAACGGCGTGTGGTACCGCGGTGGGCACTACCGCAGCCGCTACCAGGACGGGGTCTACTGGGCCGAGTTCCGGGGCGGGTCCTACTCCCTGAAGAAGGTGGTCATGATGATCCGACCAAATGCAAATACCTTCCACTGAGGGGCCAGCAGCAGCAGCAGAGCCAGGCGGCTCGGATAGGGCCTGTGGTTTGGGCCCATCCGCTCTAAGACAGTGCAGCTTTTCATCCACTTTTACTTTCTGACTCAGAGGCCCGAATGAGCTCAACTTGGCCAGTTCTCCTAAAGCAGAAGGGTCTCTAGGTAGTCCTGGAGCACGATCTTTAGTCTTTTCGGGGAATAAAAGAACTATCAGTCGCTTAGCCTAAATGCTATCAATCCTCCTCTCTGCAAAGCCACGTGTTAAGCTTGGATTTAGATTTCCCTTTTCTTTGCATTCCAGCCAGACACATAAACAGAACCGACTCAACCGGACTTTGACAAATGCAAGCTTGTGAATGCACTGGAATTATTGAAGACTCATGGAGTCCACATCGCCAGACTCTTGGCACATTAATAGATTTTTCCTTTGCTGCGCTGCCTTGAGAAGCAAGCAAAAAGGAAGCATCATTTCAGTGTGGGATTCTTGTGCTGCCAAGTTGTCTGTTAACGCTTTGGAAGAAATGCGACGCAAGAACATGCATCCATTGACGATCCGTAAAATGAATTACATTCCTTCTACATGTTATAGCAGCGATTTCCTGTTTACACAAGCAGCATGACCATTAATTTAAAAGATGAAAAGAATTATTAAGAAATACATTTTTGTCCATAAAAATGAAACTTTCAATTTATTACCACATGGGCAGAATGGCTGGAGACGTCCTTACACAGGTTGCGACAGTGTTCATATGAAGCCAATTCTGGAACACGCAAGGCAGAACTGTCACTCATTGTTACTGCAGGCCCTTCCAGACAATGCTCCATATACAGTTTATATGTTCTTTTCTATCACGGACCTGTGGAGAGCCTCCTTCAGCTTGGCTGCCAACAAATTGGTCTTCATTAAGGCTGTTTAGTCATTCCTCCCTTTCGATCTAAAGCGGATGTGCGAGAACATCTCCGTAAACATCTTCTGACCCTGGGGGCATGGCAATGTTAGCAAACATTGCATAAATCCTCAGCACCAGTCATACTCTCCCTTAAAGGCTGTGGGAAAAGCTGAAGGACAAACCATCAGCAACACAGACCACAAAAGGCTTGATTTAATCAGCCGAAGAGAACAGAAATATGTTCCATGTCATTTCAGGCTGTTCCACAGACACCATCAGTGCAGCTTCGAAACATCGCAGTCTTACTATTATTCTATCGGGAAATACTTCTATGTTTACTGTCTTAGAACCGTTGTATGACCCTTCTGTGTGCCACAGACTGACACACTGTATGTACTGTATAAATGTCTCATATAATCTCAAGATTTAGTTCCATGCCTTTTATGTACATAACACCTTCATTGATGCAGTAGGCTGTAATATAAATGTAACAATTCATGTAGTAGAATAATAATGCAATAAACTATGTGCAGGCGCGTACTGTGGGTTACTTTTAAATGTGTTTCCTGACTTCTGTCTGCAGGCTTTAATAAGAATCAGATAATGTGAAAACAGAGTATAAGGAAAAACCCCATTTGTCTCAACATCACATTTCATAAAAAACTATACAATAAATTTACACGATATAAACAGGAATTGTCATAACACCACCTGACAAAAGATCACACCTCACATCATGGCAGATCTGTACTAGCTGTACACAAACTGTATGATGTTTTGCAAGAGGCCAGTCACCTGAGCAGGTGCAGGACACATTCTCAAAGCCACTTTTTTATTTCGTAAAGATAACAAAATGTTTACGCACAGCATCAGCTTGGGTGGACTTACGCTTGGTATGTCAGGAACAAACGAAAAACTGACATTGCACAAATTTCACATATTTAATAAAAGTCCCTGTTACTTTCATTGTGCATTATGATAAATTCCTACTAGCATTATTAAAGAACAATTTCATTCAATATTTCCAATTAACCTGCTAATATTATAAAATTATCAGAATTGGGAGTGGCAGCTCAAACCACTGGCACACCTGTAACACCCTTGTGACAATCCTGTCACTAAGAATCCTGTCATACAGGTCTCAAAACTATATAAATTAAACTTTATAAATAAAACTGACATCAGACTGGGACAGATCTGCACCCCCATATAATTAGCATACATGGAGAAATACCATGGAAAATGGTTAATCACGTTAAACATGCCTTTACTGTCCAGCACACACACCTGTTACAGGTGTGTAACGGTGAAGGTCTCACTATGATCTCACATGTACAAACCTCAGCATATCAATGAATGCTTGCACTTTTATTAACCACACATGAAACATGACAAACAAGATGTGGCAGGCTAAAACAAAACTGACAAACATCTTCGGGTGCTTTTTTTCCTCAGTGGTTCTCCCTCATCTTCGATTTCAGCAGAGATTTCAGGAAAAGCGCACGCAAGATTAAGTGCTGCAGGCTGGTCTGATAATTCAGCACATTCCATTTGTTGGAGATTGTTGAAATGTAAGAGCCAGTATTAAGCAGTCAAGTGGACACAGCTGTCAAATCCACAGTGTGTGTGAGTGCTTCAGAGGACAAGCGCATCAGGTTTTGGAGACGAGTAAAATATGGTTTAAACCGAGCATTTAATTAGCACACCGTTACACGGTAATGTTCGCCCATCGTTGTCTCACCATTAACTACACACCCAATCAGCGACTGAGCTATCTGGAGTCTATCCCAGGGGATATAAGGCAGGGAACAGCGTGTACAGAACGCACAACCCAAACTCACGTCCACGTTTCTTTACAGACGGAAAATGCAGAGAAGCCCAAGTTAACAACAGAGAGGACATAAAACCGTGCAGACAAAGCGGAGCCTCGATGCCAGGACGTCCTGGGGGCAGGGAGTTGGCAGCGCTGTCTACAGATGTGCCAACACTTCCCACAGAGCCACCAACTACAGCGACATGCAAATTGCTCTCACCAAAACACATGACAAAGGCTAAAAGCTGGGGTCGAACCCAGGCACAAACTGTTCACTTTGTTCTCAGATAATGTTGCACTTTGTTTTTTGCTCAAAATCACTATCAAAAAAAGCTTCAATGGAAAACTATTTCCACAAAAAAGCACATAGAATTAATTAATTCTATCTGCTGTTCAAGTATCCAGCCTCTGTAGAAACAGAAAAATACTGTACATTAAAACACACTAGTGCCTGAGGTGAAGGCATACAATACAAAACATGAATTGCATTATATGCTAGTGCTAAAGCACATTTTCATTTTGTTGTGGAAAAATGCAGTCCGCTCCGGGATGAAACAGAACAGCTCCAATGTGTTTCTGTGTGAAGGAAAGCCAAAGCATCACTGGCCCTTAACTCTTACTGCTCCCAGCTGTGTTTCCGCAGCAAAAGAATGCAAGAGACAACAGGCGCGTTAACAAGGCCATGAGAGTTCAGCACCCCCCCCCCAGGCCCTCGTCCTGTCCACAGGGGTGGTGACAAGCCTGTCGTTTCCATGAGACGTGGGCGATATAAGAACCTGTCTCTTCACCCAAACCACAACCAGGCAGAGCTGCAAACATCATGGGCAAGCTTCTCGGCCCTCATTAAGGTGCCGAGAAGCTCGGCTGCTGGTCTTGTGAAGCCCCTCGCTAACACCCCGTCTACCCTCTCTTCCTCGTTCCTTTGAATATGGCAGACTCCACACTTACCTGCCTTGACATGATAAGACAGCTTGGAGATACTCGTACCACCCAGCATGTACCACAATGCTCAGGAAGGAAAACCAAGGCTCATGTGAATATCTGCATCAGAAGAACTTGACAATGCTGTCCCACAATCCTTCTTTCAGTGCCCCACTCCCATTATCCACTAGGAGCCCCAGAGTCATTATCAGGGTACCAGACCCTGCAAGCAGATCTCAATGTCTGCTTAGATCAGTCTACTTCTGCACGAGGAATAATCAAACATAAAACAACAAATTCACTTAATACCACCAGACATCTGAGAATGCAGTGTCAGTTCAGACTAATGGCTATCTTAAAGTACCCAAAAAGCAAACCATCTATGTTGACATCATACTACTGCTGCACACCGACTTTGTACACCCATGTAAACATCACAAAGGACCTCAAATTCTGAAGGTGCTATCAGTGTGATTTTGCAGAGATCTGGCACCATTTCCCCCCACAAAAGGGTGATTAAGCAGTCTTGACTTTAGTTCACAACGCCGCCTTCTGGACACTAAGCATAACTGAGAAAAGGAAGACAAAGGCATTTGGAGTCATGCTTCTTTTTCTTTAGGAAACAGGTGTCAATAATGCAATGGATAAACACCACCATGTACAAAACATAGAAAAACACCACAGTTCAACAAAAACACAAGACTAGCGTACTTGCAGTGTGTCATAAACAGAACATCAGTCAGTATAAACTTGGAAGTTTGAGGTTACGCTGTTTTGATTTGTTCACCTCTAACTATGTACAATCTCTGTAACTATGTACAATCTCTCCTGCACAGATCGTTAATGGTTATGTAGTATGACATGTTCTGGTGAGTTATCTTAATTACAAACTTTCATGTTGTTCCTGCATCTTAAGTGAGCACCGGTAAATAACTTCAAAACTCACAAACCACAAAGGAACAGATGCCATAGCAAGTGTCTGGACTGCAACATAGGTCATGAGGGGAAATCATATATATCCCATAGGACATCCTTCTGGACTGGTAGGAGGAAATCACACTGTAGCATCTTCTGTGTGGAGAATCAATAACTAAAGATTTACAAAGCGATTCCTGAGCTCAACTTCAGCCAAAAAGCACGAAACAGCTCTGAAAGCTTTTGAGATCTGAAAGCTCTGTCCAAAAGGGCAGCACAAGACAGATACATCAAAATGCAAGGAGAGGGAAAAAAACCCCCTGCATACCTAAAAGAGGCCCCAGGGCTGAGATGGGAGCCCCTCTTGGGAAGACTCACCAAGGTAGGGGATACATGGCACCATCTTCAGGGAGCGGATGTACTCCCGCATGCGGGTGTAATTCTCTTCCTTGGACGTCAAGTAGTCCAGCTTGTCAAATGTGGCCTTGTCCTTCCGGCTGATGAGCTGAGGGTGACAGAAAGAAAACAGCCAATCAGAGGACAAGCGAACAGATTAACTGTCAGCCAATCAGATGACAAGTGAACAGGTCAACCATCAGCCAATCAGACAACCGAACCTTAACAGGCATAATTCTGATTTATTTGTAGCTTATATCAAATAGCAAAACCATATCTCTAGCACTATCAACTGTGACACAATGCCAACAGCTGTCAAAAAATGTCAAAGTAGGCAATGTAGAATTTCCACAGTAGAGTAAACAGCTTTATGGGCAGAAGAACCCAGCTGGTTCCACAATGAAGGTTTGGGCCAAGCTGGTTGCACAATGAACTATCAGGCCCAGCTGGTCCCACAATGAAGGTTTGGGCCCGGCTAGTGCCACAATGAGGGATTATCCATAGCTGGACAAATGTGTGTGAGGTCTCCTCTACGGCTCTTAGGTAGCATACAGGTTTAACACACAGTCAGTGGAGGAGGACGAAACCCCGCTTCCAAAATGCATCATCATCAAGCTTCAGAAGGACAATGGAAATGTGTGTGTGTATGTCTACAGGGGCAAAGCATAAAACACAAATACCTCTACAGCAGATATATATAAACACACACACACACACACACACACACACACACACACACACAATTAAATGAAGTGTCTGCTCTGTACTGTTTTTACTGTTGTCGGCTCAGCAGTAAATTTGGTCCCATGTGAGTGTAAGGTAGATCCCTGATACCAGACAACCTTGTAGGAATGAAAATCTGAGACTTCTGGCAAGGATTAATGTTCTACTTTAAATTTTCACTCAGCCTTGTGTTTCCTTTTTTGAACACACAGTGCAGTGGTTACATTCAGACAGTAATAATACATTTTTTAATTACAGAGATTTACACTTATACCACATTAGAGAATAGTTACCATAACAACAAAATGCTCAAACATTAAATTATATCTACTATATGAATCACTATAAACACATCACTTAAAGAATGAAAGATGAGCTGGGAGTTTCGAAAGAACCAGACCTCTCCTGAGTTTGAATGTAAAACAGACTTTTATCCAAAAGCAATTAGCTGTCCACCACTCTGCGCTTTAATTTAGCAGCCTGCAAACCGTAACTCTGCCTCTTACGTAAGGAGTTACGTTCTACTCTGCGATTTGTCTAGAGCTGACGGGAAACTGGTGATGACAGAGGGCAGACTCTCAGGAAAATATTTTGTAGAACATCTATGCAACCATACTGCCGGCCAGACGGTTTGGAAATCCAGTCCAGCCTCAGGGAGCAAAACAAGGATCAGGCAACCACCTGAGAAAGGATGAACCTGCTGGGGTATAGGGACTCTTCCACTCAGAAGCTGTCATAACAAAGCCCCTCAGATCTGGGCACTGAACCCCTGCCCGGAGGCCTGTTTAGTTTGTTTAAGTCACTAGAGCAAAACGCACCCAGTTCTCACCAGGGAAGTGTGCTGAACAAACACTGCAATCCCACCAGCTGGACTGCATGAAGAGCGACATGGTCCAGGACTGCGCACATGCAGTCACCGGGACACCAGAACACCTGCAGACTGCACACACAAGGCATGTAGTTACGCACACGCTATGGCCAGAGCGTATATGATTAACACGTCACACTCAATATGATAGTGGACTGTAGTAAAAATGCTTGTTACATTTACTGTGCTGTGCTGAACATCCACATAACCGATGGTATACATGAGTATTCTTGATCTTGTCTCCATGTGGAAACATAAACGTCAGGGCTAATGACCGGTGAAAGTGTGCCGTGTTTCCAGCTCGGGGCCTGTCAGCATGTACTCAAACTTACTGAGCCGAATCTTTAAATGATCTGTTAAATCACCACTCAAACGAACCTACAGAACACACTCCTAGAACTACTATAAGGCTTTTCCCATGTTTTCAGAGACATGGTCAGCAGCTAACAATGGATCATGCAATACATTTCTATGATGTAAAATGTAATCTTGTGTATGCCAGCCAGTCAGCTTCCACTTGCTTGTCCAATTGAAGGTTGCAGCAACTGCAGCCTGACCTGGCTGGACCAGACCTACTTTTCACCCACTAGAGCATACAGCCACTCCTGAGGGTTCCCAAGTCAGCCTGGAGATGTAATCTCTCCGGTGTGTCTGGGGTCTACTCCCAGTGGCAGTCTTCCAGAGGGCAACCACTACACTCCTGAAGCACCTCAGTGGGCTCCTCTCAGACCAGAGAAGACCGTCATCCTGTGAGGGAGAGTAAGCCAGTGGAGAAACCTCATCTCAGCCGCTTCTGTTTCTGATCTTATTCTTTCGGTCATTACCCAAAGTTCATGACCACAGCTGAGAATGGGGAGGTAAACCGACTGGCAAATTGAGAGTATCGTTTTTACACTTAGCTCTCTCTATACCATGACACACTAGCATAATGTCTGCGGAACTGCCGATGCCGCTCCAATCCGTCAGTGTGTTGGCCCTCTTTCTCATCACCCAAGAACAAGACCTCGAGATACCAGAACTCCTCCGGCGGTCCCTCCCCTGCCCTAAACCATGGTCTTCTCCATTGGTGTTTAAACACTACAATTCAGCACATGAAGTATGCGTGATAAAGTAAAACAGACTGTGAAACACAGACACAGTGTTGGAAGGAATCATTTTCTTGGCAGAAAACACACCAAAACACCCTCTACATGTGTGCTTCTGTGTGACCATTCGGCCAGCTCAGCTCTCCTTAGGTAATATCCAACCCCCCCATGCCCAAGTCTGGGCCTCCGACCAGCTGAGGAAGTTCAGACATCGCCTGTCAAAACCACACATCTGTCTGCTTCTGTTTGTTTGACCACCTGCTAGAGGTGTAAGTAGAACTGGAAGTGAAAGAGGAACCCAACCCCCTTCTCTCCACTGCTGTGGTTCAGCGCTTCAAATGACACATGTAAAATAGTGGGGGCTTGGAGGGGTGGGAGTTGGCAGCAGGGATTAAAAGAAACTGTGCCATCTATCTTTTTAACAGAGACCCATTACATCATTACAGCTTCAAGGAAAACATGGTGTCACTGAATTCCAGCAGATTTGTTTTACTCACACAAGTGCTGGCGCAGGCCTGAGCAGGAAAAAACTGCTTCCACTGGCTCAGGTCTCCTCAGTTCATCATTACAGTGAATTACAGTGAGAAGGTTCCCAGCGATATTCCACTGGCTCAGTGCTCTTCAGTTCATCATTACAGTGAGAAGGTTCCCAGTGATATTCCACTGGCTCTGGGCTCTTCAGGTCATCATTACAGTGAATAACAGTGAGAAGGTTCCCAGTGATATTCCACTGGCTCAGGGTTCTTCAGTTCATCATTACAGTGAGAAGGTTCCCAGTGATATTCCACTGGCTCAGGGCTCTTCAGTTCATCATTACAGTGAGACATATAAGGTGGGGGCTAAACGAATGAGCCATTGTGTGACCTAACAAATGGCTCCTTAGGACTCTGTCACCCCCAGAGCCCACACATTCAGTGATTCAGCTTCTTTTTAAGAAGGGAGCACCCAGACAATCCAGGCTTTCTTGGGGACATGACAACCTTTGTTCTCGACTTTAACGTGATGATGATCAGAGATGCTGTTTGAACAGTAACTCATCGTGCCTTTAACAAACATTCAATTTCAGCAGAAAACAGATTCTGTCCATATATAGGCTCCACTGCTTGGCAAAAAAAACATTGAAAGTTCAACTGATTCAATATCAAACCCAATGACCCAACCAATGGGACGTGCACTCAGACATCACCTGTTCAACAACCAATGGGACGTGCACTCAGACATCACCTGTTCAACAACCAATAGGACGTGCACTCAGACATCACCTGTTCAACAACCAATAGGACGTGCACTCAGACATCACCTGTTCAACAACCAATGCCAAGACACATACAAATATATAAATCAACCTTTTTCCAAGATGGCACTGCTTTTGGCAGCCTCATTCGTGTGCTCTTATGTGCTTTTGCTTTTGCAAATTTTGACTTGTTTGTTAGTTTTCTGTAACTCATCGCGGATTACTTTAAGAGACGAGCTTTTAAACAACCCACAGCTCAGTCTGGACACTTTCTGTCCTATCTTTACGGATGGAAATGTTGAGCAGACATCTTAGATCTCATCCACGAACTGTCCAAATACAAACAGCAGGTCAGCTGCCCCATGAGGGACAGAAACACACTGGACCACTGCTACACTGTAACAAGGGATGCCATAACTTTGTCCCCCATGCAGCCCTCGGATTTTCTGATAACTGCATGATTCATGTCATCCCGGCCTACAGGCAGAAACTTAAAGCTGCAGAGCTTGAGGTCAGAACAGTGAAGAGACAGACTGAGGAGGCCAAGTCAGAGCTGCAGTCCTGCTTTGACTGCACAGATTGGAGTGTTTTGGAGGCTGCAGCTACAGACCTGGATGAACCCACTGACACTGTATCATCATACATTAGCTTTTGTGAGGACGTGTGTCGTCACCAGACCTTCTGCCATACAACATCAACAAGCCCTGGTTCACAGTGAAAGTCAAGCAGCTTTGCTGTGCCAAAGAGGAGGTCTACAGAAGTTGAGGCAGGTCCCCGTACAACCAGACAAGAAACACACTGACAAAGAAAATCAGAACAGCAATGAGGACTTACTCTGAAAGGCTGAAAAAACTGGTTTTCAGCTAAGGGTGCGTTGTTGGTGTGGAGAGGCATAAAGAACATCAGTGGCTACAGGAAACCACCTCCCTCTGCTGTGGAGAGCCATCAACTGGCAGACCAACTGTATGCTTTACTGCAGATTTGACAAGTAGAACTCCACAGCCCCCATCCACCTCACCTCAGACCCACAGCCAGTAGCTGTTCCCCCTGCGGTCATCCACCCCTGACGATCTGTGAAAAAGATGTGTGGACTCTTTCAAAAACATAAGACCAGGAAGGCACCGGGTCCAGATGGCGTGACTCCCTCCTGCCTGGAAGCTTAAGCTGCACAGTCTTCACACAAGTCTTCAAAAGACCACTGGACATGTGTAAAATCCCCTCCTGCTACAAATGTTTCACCATCATCCCGATTGCCAAAAAAATGTCCATCAGTGGACTGAATGACTACAGACCTGTCACCCTGACATCTGTGGTCACGAAGACATTTGAGAGTTGGTGTTGACCCACCTCAAAGACAACACAGACCCACTACTGCACCCCCTGCAGTTTGCCCACCGGGCAAACAGGTCAATGGATGATGCAGTCAACACGGGACAGCATTACATCCTGCAACACTTCGACTCCCTGAAGACCTATACAGACCTATACCTCTTTGTGGTATGATCTGTTTCCTTTAGCACCTAATCACTGGACATGTGCTCCCACCTGCTGAAAATGCCCATGTATATAAACCATGAGGACGCCTCTCTTTAGCTGTATTACACCTCTGATTCTGTTCTACAACATCTCTAACGTCAGTGACAACAAGACGCTGTTCGGGAGACATTTGGCACAGAGCAGAGCCGCTGTTCTGTTCCCACGTCTACGAATATTGTGGTCAAAATGGAACAAACTGCATCTCATCACCACTTCCTCGCAGTTTCTATGGCAAAAACCTGCTTTCACAGCTCAAAAATGCTTCTAAAAACTTACATGCAACAAGTTTGTGTTGCACTTTGGCGGCAGCAGATAAGTTTCCTATCATGACATAATTTTGGCAGAAATGCATACAGTTTTACAGCATCATATTTTCTGCCACATCTAAAAAACATACCAGATATAAATCTATGAAGAGGCTTCCAGACAGTGTGGAGAGCGCAGTG
>JABJVR010000095.1:2666161-2680766 GCA_025773905.1 Chitala chitala | reverse complement strand
CACAGAGAGCTACGGTCCACACATGCATTGTGGTGCCGGGGCAGACCCAAGGCACAGAGAGCTACGGTCCACACATGCATTGTGGTGCCGGGGCAGACCCAAGGCACAGAGAGCTACGGTCCACACATGGATAAACACGTCGATTCACACCCCACACAAACAAAGGGCCTCCCCGTGGTCCTCTTTTCAAGGTGGGGGGGGTGTGTAACAAAAACACGGCCAAGGGACTGAAAAGATATTGGGAGTGGCAGGCAGGGGGGTGATACAAATCCTAGGCAAGGGACTAGGGAGAAAAACGTGGGCCCGTCCCCCTAGCAAGCCCACTAGTCTGGCATTGTAGCATTGAGTCTGTATCACCAGTGGAACTGGGGTCCAATTGCATCACAGCAAAGACACGCCAAATCTGGGGGTTTGGTTGGCAGCGAGAAGGGGAGGGAGCATGGCACGATGTGCAGAGACACAACATGTCCAGAACATTCTCCCCAGAGTATCCCATTCTTTAGCTTCATGTTTCGTAGAAGCTTCACGTGTGGCACCTTAGATAAAAAGCATGAATGTGCTGTTGCATGTTGTTTGTTCCATTATGAGAGTGAAAAGATTTCTGCTCCTGAAACCATGTGTGTGAAGGCCTGCATCCACTCTGCTGGTACACACACCAACGTCGGCTGTGAGGAGAAGCCGAGGAGACTCTCTGATTGGCCCATAGTATTACCTCTGCTGAATAGCCTTAGATCTCATGGTGTGTTATAATTAAACAGCTATAGTGCATTGTAAGTACTTTAAACTGGTTCCTACAGTTTATCAGAGTAGCTGCTCTGAAACTGCTGGTGTTCCACTGCAATGTTGGTTGCAGATTTTTAAATCTGGGTTTTGTTTCCGTGACTCTTAGAGGTGCATGCGTTATTTATGGAGTTCACATTATGCAATCTTTTTAGTACAGCATTGAAGAACCATCATAATGAATTCATGGCATATGTACTGTACTTACTGTTCGTGAGTGCACGTGCGTGTGTGTGTGTGCGCATGTGCATGTGTGCATGTGTGTGTGCGTGTGTGTGTGTGTAATTAAATGTGTCATGGTTCAAAATCTTAAAACATTTACTGTCCTCAATGTAAAAGACTTCAGTTTATCCTGACTTGAAGTACTGGTGGATAGCAAGAGGTCGACGCTGAATTGCCTAGTGAAAATCTTTCTCACTTTATGAAATAAAGGGCTTGAAAAGTGAAAAAGCAAGAGGCCAGGATGGAGCCCTGAGTGTGACATATCCAATGGAAGGAGCAGCAGCTCGACAGAAATGGCTACGCGCACGCGGGTTCGCTTAACGACCCCCTGGAGTGGACCTGCTTTGGGCCCATTGTTCGGCCCAAACACAAGCGTGACCCTCTCTTCGGGGGTAACTAACAAATGCATTCAAGCGCCCCCGGCGGTACCCACCCACCAGCGTCCTGCGACGTGTACACCTGTTCCACACGCCATGGTGCTCATGGCCCTGGGGGCGTGGCCACCAGCACAGCCAGTGAACGGATGAGCATTGAGAGACTACAAACCAATGGGTCCCTCCCCGCCTTTTGTGTTTGACCACAGGACCCCGTGTCTCATGCCTAACACACCCCTGTGCCCCAGTGTTAACCTGCCCTTGGCTCCCCTTCAGTCATTGAACCCCTCCTCCTCAAGTAGCATCTCATATAGCTCCTCCCCTTTCCACCCCCTCCCTCAGTCTCTGTCACTGTATCAAATTGTTTTTGTTTTGGTTGGCACGCCTGGGGGGCAGGCGGGGTGGGGGAGAGGCTCAGTGCCGTTAGGTTTTCACTCTGTCCATTTGTCTTGTTAGAAAGGCCACGGCCCCCACCTGCCCTGACTGCTATGCCCCCCCTTCCACTACACTTTTGATTTTGTTATTAATTTGCATTTGTTTGAGGGCTGTTGGTTTGAGTTTGGGTGTCATTAAGCTGTCTGAGCGAGACCTCTGAACGGCCTGGCGGTTCACCCATTACCTCCTCACCCCCACATGGGATCGGCACATGACAGCTCACTTTCATACTGGGGAGAGGTGAGTGATGACAGCACACTGTGGCTGGGGGGGTTACGGGGGAAATAAACAAACACATATCAACAGTTTACGTGCAAAACCTCAAAGGAGACCATGGTCCACAAGAGGAAACCTGAGCAGTGGGTATGATTTAGAGGGGTCCCGGCGGTCCTCCTGCTCCAGAGCCTCCCCCCCACCCCTCACCCCAAACCTGTGAGCTCTCTGTCAGCAGGTGACCTCATCTCACCTGACATTGTGAACATGTGCTCCAATGTGACTCACCGTGAGGTGAAACACCACCAGAGAACCACACCTCCCATTAAAGTCAACCACAGAGGCATGAAGAGCTCCGACCTTAAGGACGACACTTGGAGAGGGGGCTTCAAATAAATCCAGAAAAGATGATGGACAAAAACAACAACGTGGTGAGAACCCCATTCCCCAACTCTAAGATGAACACTCAGCCATCATGCTTCTGGGTCTCTCCTCGTTTTTGCCATATTGATGGGAGTGTGAGCAGCCCTGTCTCACGGAATTTGGCTAACTGTGGCTAAACGGGCTACATTTCAGATTAATTGGATTACCTCGGGCTAATTTGGTTAGACTTGGGTTTGAGCCATCAACTGCTTCGTGTCCACCAGTTAGCAGGAGAGCCTCAGTTGTGGAGGTGAAACAAGCGCTGAAGACCGTTAGAGCGTCACTCATCGGGGCGGCCCGCTTGGTCCTCGAGTGTCGGCAGCACCCTGCTGACTGCCTGCTTCCAGCTCTGATTAGTTTATTGTTTTAAAAAAGTCCAGTTTCCTCGCCCGCTGAGATCGTTTGGTGCGTCAGCTCACTCGGGGCCTGAACCCGCTCCGGAACCCAAGCTGCCAGACGCCGGGCATTAATCATGTCTCGGCCAGCAGTGACATCATCCGGCGGCTCAGCTTTGTTGTAAACAGTAAAGATGGCTGACACCTGACCGCGCGCCGTGCCGACAGTAGACCGCCTTCAGCACCTCAGTGCGTTCCTGTCCCTCTGTAACACACATCTCTGTCCCTGCGGTCGCTCTGTCCGTACCTCTATGGCTTCTAGAACCAGTAGATCACACGTGTCCATGACCGTTTCCTTTCTCTCTGTGGTCCTCCCAGCCATTACTGAGCCCTTCAAGAAAGACAGGGTGACATAAAGAACCCTCCTGGCTTAAATAGCAATAAAAAGTAACACTTATGCATGCCTACAGACATGAAGGACAGAATGACTTTCTGAAGCGACATCATTGGCGTGTTCATTGTCAGCAGGCCTCGTGTTAATTGGTGCTGTTGATCTGAGAAGGCTTTCGGCTTGGCTCAGCAGTGAGCTGTAACAGACAGGAGAACCAGACAGGTAGTGCATCATGTTTATTACTTACATAAACCTGTATCTCCGCATCTTCTGCTTAAAGACGCTTATTCTGCTGACGTATTTTAGATCAGGTAAAATACACAATTCATACATCTAACAAAAGAAACATACAGCTAACTCCACCAAGGCGCAGTGTCACACCAATGATCTTACTTACACACCTCTGTGAGCGTTTAATATCATGAAGGTACGTGATTTAAAGCACAGAGATAAAGGAGGTGTAAAGATGCTTTGCTGTCATTGGCAACTTAATTTTATAAAGCAGAAAATGAACTATATAGACTAACCACAACAAGAAAAATATAAAAATTTCAATGAGAATTTATTGATTGTCACTGAAAGCTAAACCACTTTTTCAGCAATACATAAAATGATGAATGGGAGGTTGTGTGATAATGCCAGAGGCGTGTCCCGCTGACCCACTTCACAGCAACGTTGGCTTCGCGTGCTGCTCATTTCAGCAGACTTGTTTGCCGCTGAAACAGGCCGGCGGCGAACGTGGCGGTAGCGTGTGGCCGCCTGGACAAATGCCAGCTTTGCCAAGCCGGGTAATAAACAGAAAGTACAACACAAACGTTTTCTGTTGTGTTTTCCTTTGTGAGGGGAGCAGGTCTTCTGAAAATTCAGATGGAATGATATTAATCATGGTCCAGGGAAGCCCAGCAGAGCCAACACCGAGTCTGGGCAGAACCTAGATGACAGCCTGTGGACACCTTCAATAACGTGAAGGCAGTGCTTCACCAAGTTTTGGTCACAGAATTTGAAGACAATGTGTGTAGCTCACTTAAATTTAGGGACAGGTATAAAAGTTCTGAAACTGATCACATTAATTTCGCTCAGAAAAGACTGAAAAGGCACTGCGGTAAAATGATGGCATGAAAAGAAAAACCAGGACTAGTTGTGTTTTTAGGACTGTCTTTGCCTGGTCATTTGGATATGAAGCCACGGTGCTTAGTTACAGTGCTAATGTTAGCCTGCAAGGCTGGACCTTTTTAGGTTGATAGTCATTTCAGCTCTGTTTCCAGGGTGCAAAAAGGTCATCCCTCTGGTCCGTGCTGCTCTCACTGTTTTACGATGACTTCCATCTTCTTTAACTCAAGATGCCCAGAGCTCTCCCTGAAAAGGCTAAAATTACCCTCGAACATATAGGCCCTATTGAAAACACTCCGTTTTTCATAACTAAATTGTTACCCACAATGTTAGACCTCAAACATAGACATTTGGGCATTTAACATTGAGGCGCAGTAATGCGACGTTTAAACAGGGTCTGAAAAAACACTAGGGGACCAGTAACCAAACTGCTGAGCGTGAAAGAGGACATCCATAAACATCTCGCAGCAGAGCTTCGCTATGTTCAGAAAACCCCCTCAGACACGCCCATCCAAACCTACGCTGTACATGTCATACACCTGCCTGTCACATGCACTCTTAGCTCCTCATTAACGCTGAGACACACTGGAAATGCAACATTGGACAGCTGTGGTTGTATTTAAACTTCCTCTCCCAAAGATAGTAATCGTGCCACATCGAACACCAGTGTGACCTGTCTGTAACACACACAGACACATTTCCTATTCCACGATGTTTTCTCCACCTCTAACCGACTGGCAGAGCGAGATCTATGAACACTTGTGGGCGCATCATGCAGTGTTAAACCTGCATGTTTTGCAGCCCAAACTCTGCAGCAGCGATGCAGCAAAACTCATCTGGCGAAATTCATTTTGACACTGACCATGTGGTGTGAGCTAAAGAGACACTAAGGAGAAGACACAGATGTGGCTCTTGCCTTGTGACTTATCATTACACCAGTTTGACCGTACAAGCTGCATGAGGACTCGTAAGGCACGTGTGCGGATTCTGTCCTGTAGTTACCACTATGATGGTAAAAATGATGATGATTACACTGTAATGCAGGTTGACTGAGGAAGATGTAGACATGGTACCCAGTCCTTACTGGAGTGGGGCAGACTAGGCTGTTGCCCCTGTTGCAACATGCAACGTGCATCATTAACCACTAACTGTCCTGCATATTTCTGTCAAAAATAAATAACTAAATCAATCAATAATAATATTAATAACACCACACTGGCAGAGGACCGTTACAGAGCCAGCGCATGGCAGGATTTGGTCAAGTCCCTCGGGATGAGACTGTTTAAATAATTTCAATGGCGAGGTTTGAAGGCTGGACGGGGACTTTTCCAATCCACCATTCATCCGCTGAGCACACTTAATCCACTCATCTGTTTTCACACAACACGAGCCTGGGGGGTGTGAGTGTGGGGGGCGTAGTGAGGGCTCCCCATCAGCCAACACGCACTTGTTCATGATGATCAACCTCTTTCAAAAGTTTAAAGGAGAAAGGAACATCACATCTTTCCAATCATAAAAATAATTCCAGGTCTTACGGGCGTTTGAGTATTTTCTGTTCACAGAAAATGAGGAATTCTCTTTTTATAAAATACAGTGATGCCCCAGTAAAATTCACCACACAATACCTGCCGTTTTCACAGCCCATCATTCACAGTATTTTTTAAATCTCCACTGAGATTCAGTCCAAAAACCCAAGACTCTGGATTGTTCATCTTCCCTGTTATAATTATACAGAGTTTAGAAAGACAGCCCAGTGAGAGGGACACCTGGAGAGTAACACAAGGTCATAAAGGCTGTTCGTAACATGTGTGTGTGTGTGTGTGTGTTAAACGGACTCAGAAACACATCGTGTGCTGCTGGGAAAGAGGGGGGTGCAATATTTTGCTAAGCAGTTATAGTTTGTGGGCTTTAAAATTTATTTCGTGGCAGTTTCCCCCAAACCCCATCATCTAGCAGTTATTGGTGTGTTTTGTGAACACTAGCAGAGGTAAGGTATGGTGCGCTACCCAAAACTGTGTGTGTGTGTGTGTGTGTGTGTGTGTGTGTGTGTGAGTGAGTGCCTGACTGCCGAACCCCCCCCCCCCACCACATCAGGGTTATCAAACGGAACAAGTGATACCAACAGCCAGGAGGATCGGAGGACAAAAAGCCAAACATAAAATTTGACTGCTGGCCTGGCTGATTGTGTACCAAACATTGCTGTCATAGGCAATATGATTTAATATGAGGTATGATCCATATTGTTTTGTCCAGTGACCCCCCCATCCTCAGCCGTACACAGCTGCAGGTGCATCTGTTGACAGTTCAGGAAATGAAAGAGTCCTGTCACACACAGCAGTGAGTGATGAACAATCGTACAGTGGCGGTGTGCTCGCAAATACAGATTTTCACTGTCTTACAGAGGCATGAAAACTCTGTCACAGCAGACATATCAGCCTGTTTACCCTGCACAGTGTAATTACACTGCCGCTCTACCTAACTGCCATAAAATAATAACCAAAGTTTAGACAGCAAGCAACATATTTGGTTTTCCATTACTCCATGTTTAAAGGGAGTTTATCTTTCTAAACTTAAACAATGGGACGTATATTGCCGTTTTAATTATATAACATGCAGAGGTTCATAAAAAATGAGAAGCCGTAGATGACGGGGGCCAGTGGTTCTAACACTGGCCTTATTTCCGTGTCAGCGGAATCGGTCGGGGAAGTTCATAACCTGTAAAAATGATGCCGCAAACAGCTACTGAATCACATCCCATAAAGCTAAAGCAATGAATACTGACTGAAAAGGAAATATCTGTAGTTTGGGAGAAACTGTGAAAATGATGCTGTATTCAGCTCCTGAATCACCTTGTGTAATTAAAGTATAAAGATAAAACAATAACTGAAGCACAAATATTTTTGATTCTGGAGAGGAGGGAGAGCATTTAAAAACTGTCGTGGTAAAGCGTGTCGGCCATATTAAGCTGTACGAGAAAAATATGCAACTGACTAAACTCTAGTCGCAGCCCAACAATGGCGTGTTTCACAGAGCACTAGTGAAATACCAACAGCTGGTCATTTAGAAGGAACAAGGAGCTTGTTTTGGCAATGCCCTGTGAACCTGAAGCTTAAAAAGCATGTATACCAGCACAGATATTTATTGCATGGGGAAATGTACGTAAATTGTTAAGAGCGTAGGAAAACTTTGTAATTCATAAGTTAGTTATTATGGCTCAGAAGTTGAACTCGGCCCACTTGAGGCATTTAGCTGTGATTCAGTGAGTGAAGCGTCCATCTATCTTAGTGTTTATAAAAGTGCATATAGTCAGCTTTGTGTTAAAAGTATGCAAAACATGTATGTAAAAAAAACCTGACAAAACATCACTATTTATAGACTACACTAGCAGCACTAAGTGTTATCAAAGAGGAAAGTCTAATGGAACAAAACAGCCAATTTTTATAACGTTTTTTTATATGCTCTTTTCTTAGAATCTTCTTAGATGTTTTTGTGCTGGATTAAAGGGATTAAAATGAAATTATGAAATTTAAAAACTTTGCAGAAGAGAAAAACGGCAAGAACTTCTACGACTGACCTAGAACCTCGTAAAGCCCTCCTACACAGTTTCTGTCCCTTCACCGGTGCTTTCGTACTGATACTGTTCAAAATAGTGACGTCCTCGGTGGATCTGCTCGCCACCGGCACACACAGAGTAAGCAGGCGGCGGCCAGGGAGAAGCTGCCGAGATGTTTGCCTTCTGTGAGAGATTTTCCTATTAAGCCTGGCACCTGGACATTAAACGGAATGGAAACCCGGTTTTTCAGATGCAGCATGTCCACCATCGCTACGAAATGATTCCAGCTGAGCCAAAACCCCCTTGAAATAGCCGACAGTTCAGGCTGGTTAATGCCGTAAGCCTCCAGTGCTTCCCCAACACGCCCATCATTTAAAAGCTCCCACCTCAGCCCAAACGCAAGATAATTACGGCATATTAATATTATATTAATAATAACGAAAAATATGCATTTTCACTCATGCAGGTTTCGGCACCGCCACGGTTACCCTTCTCACAACGTCAACGGAGGCAATTCAAGTTTTTAAAAACGGGACAGGCAGCAGGCTACGGCGAAAGGCAATTTAACAAACACTTCCAGACGGCCAATAAACTACATCTGATCCACAATAAAAGGAGGACGGTCATAATTAGCACACCCATTTGCTACCAGTCCATGTGGGCAAACAACCGAGATGTATTTGTGTAAAAAATTAAATCAGGTTTAAAGTACATATTTACCACCGGTGATTGTCAAACAGAAGCAGCAATGGAGAAGAAGCCACAGAATGAGTGGAGGAAGCATGATGCAAAGTCAGGGGCCATGTTGAGAAGGCCACAATGGAGCTATCCACAGTAGGGTTAGGACAAGTCAGCCTGTGGAAGGCCAGAGTCGCACTACCCTTCTCAAAATATTTACAGTTTTGCAGAAAACCAGTCCTATGCACTCACAATAGGATGGCAGACTTACCGTGTCGACTCTGAGCGGTGAAGTGAAGGCAGCTTGTTCACATCACTGTAACACCCATGTGCCCTTTCTGTCCACTGTCTCCATCTCCGCATTGCCAACAGGTATGTCAGACTAGGACTCCTGTCAATGTGAGGCTACAGCACATTCAAGTATTTACTGTTGTGTGTGAGGGGAAGTGAGTACAGTTGTGTTTTTATAAAGACGAGGTTGAGTGAGACAGCTCAGTGGTCAGCACTGTTGTCTCATATCTCCAGGTTTGGGGGTTCAACACCACCTCTGCTCTGTGTCTGTGGAGTTTGACCTTTCTCCCTGTGCTTTGGGGATTTCCACAGCCTACTCCGGTTTCTTCAGATGGCCAAATTATGTGCATTGTAGGCTGACTCGCGTTTCCAAAGTAACCCTAGTGTGTGTGTGTGTGTGTGAGTGTGCCCTGCAATGGGTTGGCACCCCATCCAGGCTGTTCCCCACCTTGTAACCTAAGCTCCCTCAGATAGGCTCCAGGCCCCACATGACCCTATACTAGATAAGTAGGAGTAGACATGAATGGTACAGATTTGAAGTTGACTGGGTCCTAGAGGAAAGGGATGTTGCAGGCTTGTGTAAATGGGGAGAGCAGCTGGCAGACAGCGTAGAGGTTACAGGAGCTGTGCTCTCTGTACCACAAGGCTGCCAGTTAACGTCTGATGGGGATCTTGGGGCTGTACCCCTCAGGAAGACACAGATCTTTTTCTTAAATATTCAGCTGTAGGCTCCTGACTATCTGTTGATGCAATATTTTACATGGTAATTTTGCCATTAACGAGCAACAAAGTAAGTGTCACGTTTGTATCGGGGTGATGAGCTTGTGACTTGGACCAACCCTTTGGCCTGGATGTCCTGAGAACACGATGCTCGTTGAACATCCCGCTTCTGGCTGTGCTTTCAAGAGGTGCTTGTGGGAGCTTAATTGGCCTGCTCATTTAATTAGCTCAACAAACAAACTGGTGTGGGCCCAGCGCTTACTCATCAGGGTGGAGCTCAAAGGAAAATAAAACCCCCACCGAAGAGTTACAGGGTCATGACTGTCATGCCGGGCACCAGGAGGCGGGCCCGTCATAATCTAATGAAAATATTCTTGCTGAGCTAATTTCCTGTGCGGTGCTCGGACATTGTAGGGGGAATACACAGAGATAGACGACAGATATACTGTCAGTTTTTGGTCCGTTATCAGGTTACGAACGGCTGTGTTTTTCTTCCCCGGACATCCCAAGCAAGCGTTCACCTGCCACCTGGATCGTTAGGCTCCCTTTGGTACTTCCTTGCAGTTAGCATGTATTAGCATATTTTTGGTCAAAGGTGGGTGGGTCCAGTGCACACTGGATCCGTGCTGACTCGACCGGGTCGGTGCAGACCACACAAAGACAAGTCAGTTTGTGTCACCAAGAAGGGGATATAAAGGAAGAATGTGTTTTAAGCAGAGCTGTTGAGCTGTGAGAGGCTGCAAAATTCCACCTTAAATAAATGCAGAATCATTTCCTAGAGCTAAAATGGCAAAATAAATAAAGCACAAGGCGAAAGAATCAGCTTTGACATGAGTGAACGTGTGAGGCTCGAGTGTAACCCTACACAGCAGTTGTACGTCCAACATGCCATGTGCAGGATGAGCGTTAGTGGGTGTGAGAATCATTAAAATCATCGCACATGGTTTTCACACTCGGGGAATATTACATTTTTACTGTTTTTGTTACATTTGACTAAGAACATTTCATTCCATATTTTGTTGAGCAGACGTTCTGTTTTCAGGATAGCCTGCTGTCATTGCCAGTGGTCTCCTTTTGTGTCAGGAAAATTTTTTTTTTTATCTCACCCAAAGTAAAAAAAAAAAAAAAAAAAAAAACAAGGTGGGGAGGGGAAGCAATTAAACCGTTTCCAGATCTGTTTTCATTGAGATCTGTGATATGTGCACAGTAAGTGACCCTATTTCTCGCATTTCTGGACCACCCGTGACTTGTTGGGACAACCTTGGTCTCCAGAGATGGTGGCAGGATTGTGTTGGGGGACACTGGGATTGAACTCTACTGTATAGCGAGGAACAGGCTACGCATTCATTAGGATGTTCCATTAGTTATGTTCTAAATCTCAGGAAGATGGTTTTTTTATATAGAAGAGGACCTTCTAAAAGGAGGCTTTGGTTCCACAGCTTGAATAGTAAGTATGCATATAAAAAACATTATGAAATAGATATTTCCATACATGGCAGCTGCAGGCCTGTAAAAATGTCTGCACACTTCTTCGTTGTAGGACTTGTCCACATAGTCGATGTTTTAGAGATACCCAGCAGAGGAACCTTCATGCTCAACTGATTCATTGTTAGTGTAGCAGAGTATTGCTGTACCCGAAGTCCATAATTAAGCTCCATATATCACGTCTTCTGACTTCACGCTTGCTGAAGTGTAATATAATATCAAGTAACGCTTTCTGGTTAGCAGCAGCTATCATGCCCTTTAGTTACGTACGTTGGGCGTTCCTCTCACTAAATTCACCTGCGACACTTCACGTCCGTTGGGTACGCCGGCCCTGACGTGCTGGAATCAGCTCTGGGTCACAGGACCCTGAAGTCCTCGCGTAGCTGTTAAAAATTGCGAGGCTGTAGATTTTTTCATCTACGCGTTAAGTGATGGCGCGTCACTGCTAGTCTAAGTATGTTTCTCTCCTGAGGCCAAGCCTCATCCTGCCCCCTAACCTGCACACAAACACTGCTCCCCTTTACCCCTGCATGACTCGCGCTTCATTAAGCTGTTCTCTGGAGCTCAGATTCACGCAAGAAGAATGCTAGTACTCCGCCAAAACCAACCAGGAAGGAATTTCCGAAAGGCCAGCCATGTAAACCTCTGTATTATCTGAAGGTTCACTCAATGTTGCAAGTTGCATAACTTGTCATTAAACATTAGACATTGAGCTCCAGGCCTTTGTGTGATGTAGTTATTAAACATGCCTCATGTCATTCTGACACATTTCGATAGCATCTTTGCTTACACTGTAGACTTGGTTGTTTTGCTCACCTATTACACGACAGGGTTTGTTCATTTCAGCTGGCCTGATTTTTGACAGGTGACAACAAAATGTTCATTTTGTTCTTGCAGAAGGCTGATCTCAGATCAGGAGAACTGCACTCACCTTGTCCCGTCACATTCTCACGTTTGCCGACCCTTTGTTGTTTTCTGTAAACACTCTCTTCAGGCAGCATGTCTGAAGTGTTTGCTAAGTGACTGTCGCTAGAAACCGCTCTTGTGAACACAGCCCACAGGCCAGTTTCCACGCTGGTGTTAATGAGCCCTGTCTTCCAGCACTAAAGCCCACACCAATTTCAGGAATGTCTCTGTGCTATACGATGAGGGCACAATTACAGGCTGTAATGTGTTGGAGAAAGGGTTTGGGTAATGTTACTCAGGTGTTCAGATTCAGGGCCGCATTGGATCAGGTGCAGCCAGTCTGTGCCAGCCTGGCCTATAGCGATTCTTTATGTCATCTAGGCTGTTAATCTCTTCTGGATGCGTTCCCGTAACAGGATGAGGTACAGCGGCAATTTGAGTGAAGCTAAAAACGCAGTGCTGCTCCTACAGCTGTCCCTCTGCCTTAAAAAATGGTGGGTGTGGAGTGAAGGCCTGGGGGACGGGGCTGGCTGTAATTTTCAGGTCTGGGGCAGTGATGTTGCAGAGCTCCTTGAGGGTGGGGGGGCTGCCCCCATGTCTGCCAGTGTGACAGTCCTCTGATCAATGGCTGCAGCACTTCACATCTGGGAAGCCAGAGCCCAGGATGATAACATATAAAACTGCTGCACAGTCAGGCTCAAATAATCCACCTCAGATCCCAGGATGATAAGAGATAAAACTGCTGCACAGTCAGGCTCAAATAATCTACCTCAGATCCCAGGACATTAAGTGAAAGAAATACTACACAGTCAGACCACAATTATCTGTCCTAGATCCCAGAACTATAAGAAAAGAGGTACTATGCAATCAGGTGAAAAAAAAGAAATTCCACCTACCTGACGTGTACAAATTAATGTGCAGGGAATTTGCTATTTAGGTAATCTCCAAGAGGTCTACAATTTTCCGTTTGTGTACACTTCATTTTTCAGTGTAGACCTGTAGACTCCTTCCTACACCAGCTGCATGGTTTAGGACTTGGTTACTCTCACCTCCTGCATGGTAAACTGCAACGTTTTCACCCTGTATGTGTTAGTTCTGAGGTAAAAGGCATTGTACATTTCATCTGAGTTGTCAGTCTGGTTCCTCACCCTCATCCCTGACATGAACACTACTAATTCTAAAGTAAACACAGGGAGCAGTAGGTTATCACAGGTAACGCAGAGCTGACATATGTCACCCTCCATAACTTCTACATGACTGGAGATGAGCAGTGAGATGTCTGTTCCCTCTCTTTTGTTCATGGTCAACATGACTGAAGCAGCTCCTCAGTTGAACAGACTCCAGCGTAAGCGCTGTTAGACTTAACTGCACAAATGCAGTTATTCCACTCATGTTCACGTTTTCAAACGTAGGGTAAAGTCGAGTTCATCGCTGAGTGTCAATATTGGTAGTGGGTGATAATTATTAACTGAGTGGAAAGGGTGGGTTGTGTGGGTCTGAAGCTACTTGGTGGGGGGGATATAGCTGGTATTTAATGCACATACACAGTAAATAGATTTGGCTGTGGCTCATGTCTGGGAGCTTGATTAATGAAAGCAGACTATCTGACATTGGAGTAAACCGCCTATTTGTCATTTTACCTTAAGGGTGTATAAAGAGTAAAAATCAAAACAGTATACATCTGTTTGAGCCTCTGTCTCCATGGAAATATTACGTACAAATAAGCCTCATGGATGTGAGAATGGGGTCCTCAAAGCTACCTGAGTTACTGTCCAAATGGATAAAGCTGTCACGTCTTATTTTCCTGTTCTGGTTATTTATCAAGAAAACAAGTGTCGTGCAGTCAAGTCTTGCCACTGCTGGCTATCAAAACATCCCTTAAGCTGATCTGGGAACAGTGACAATCTGTACACGTCATGTGGAGTGGCTAGGTTTGGATTCTGGCACACTTAAATGCGTAGGTCTGAAAAGCAGTGCCGTAGTTTTCCCTTGGCCTAATAAGTTGTAATAACTGCTTTAACCACATATCCGCATTCGTTTCAGGCAGTTTCAGGTAAAAGCATTCAAAACCCAAAAATGTCACGCGCTTCCCTCAGAGAAATTAGCGTACACTGCACACGTACAAAATATTCTTCGTATTTGAAAACGGTTTGTGCAAACAAAGTAACAGTCAGGTCCCACTTCTAACATGAACGTATGAGGACTGTCTTTTTTGTGAAGCCTCGCCAGAGGTACAAATGTACAATTGTCCTGTCAAAATTTGCTTAGATTCATTACTTTCTCTGCTACTTCACTTCAGAGTCTGAGGGCTCAGAAGCCAACCTTCATCTGGTGCCAGTAGTTTGTAAAGGTTTAAAGTTTCCCAACTGTTCTGCCTTTCCAGTGCACCACAATAGCGTGACAGACAGCTGAGAAGCTGATAGCTCAGCACTGAGAAGGGCACAGACAACAGAAATTAAAATAAAAAAAACTCAAAGGCTGAGAGACAGATTGCCTCCATCCTCCAAGCCAAGAGCCATTTTGTGGAAAACACATGCACTTTCCTGAACATTCTAGAATGAGACGGTTGTCTGGCAGACACGTACTCCTTCCTGAACATTCTAGAATGAGACGGTTGTCTGGGAGACACGTACTCCTTCCTGAACATTCTAGAATGAGACGGTTGTCTGGGAGACACGTACTCCTTCCT
>JABJVR010000095.1:2616408-2639588 GCA_025773905.1 Chitala chitala | reverse complement strand
GAGGGAGCGAGGGAGAGAACACAGAGAGAGGGAGGGAGCGAGGGAGAGAGAGGGAGGGAGGGAGGGAGAGAGGGAGGGAGGGAGAGAACACAGAGAGAGGGATGGAGGGAGGGAGAGAGCGACAGAGAGAGGGAGGGAGGGAGAGAACGAAAGAGGGAGGAATGGAGGGAGGAAGAGAGCACAGAGAGAGGGAGAGAGAGAGAGAGAGTGTGTGAGTGTGTTAGGGCATCCTTCTTTACTTTGTCAGTTTTGTCCTTTATGATTTTCTGTTTTCAACTGGTCCATGAAACACATGCACAGACACACGCTGTTCTGCATTTGACACACATACACAGACCTCATTTTGAAGAGAGAGGAACACAGAGTAAACACAGCAAGACTTCCTTGAATTAAAAAGAAAATTTAACAATTAAAAACACTGAGTATTAAATGTTTGGTGTGATCAAAGCTAAAAACGATAGAGGCATCTGTAATGGACGCATTGTTCTGAGCCCTGACACACGGCAGCAGAGCAAATCTCAGACGGGGGCCAAACCCACCCAAAGAGACACTTAGCAAGAAAAACACTCTTCCACTGTAGCATTTCCATCTGGACCCTTACTTATCATCACATATATTGTAAGCTGTTATGGGTATTTATATAGACAGGGTCATAACAAAGCACTAAATATAAATGACATACATAATAAAAATCATACATCCTCTGGATTAGCTGTCTCAAGTATCACTGCAAACAACACTGATTGGTTCATTTGGCTTTCCTATCTTTTAATTTAAAATGGGGTCATTCCACGTGAAATCAATACATGCCACCTGACCCAACATCCTCGATTTGCTTCCTACTTTATGTAAATTATGCCAAAATATCCATCATCTAGTTTTTTAAATTTGTAGGACTATATCTTCTTAGGTTTCTAAGATACAGACAGTGTGGCCATAATTTTACTGCAAGAAATCAAGTGTTGCTAAAAAAAAATATAAAATAAAATAAAAAATACAAAGTGCCATAAGTCATTACTTTTGGATTATTCATGCTAGATGTTTGAAATTTTCAGGGACTCTTCCACATCATTAGATGTATTTTATTTCTAAAATAATTTACCCACAGTTGCATATATGCAAAGTTTGCCTTGCTGAAAATTATATTTAAATTATTTCATGATTTGGAGCCAATTTTGCCTGCTATATCTTCAAAATGGATCACACCAGATCTTTTAAATTTTGATATGTATAATACTCATATAACTTTTTGGTGCATTCCTGAAAGTAATCAAAATGTCTGGTTTATGAGGCATTAAAAAAGGAAAAAAGAAAAACATTTCACACCTGTATTGTTAGCCAGATATGAGAAAATCTACCATAACACCAATACCACCGGACAGAGCATGTTTACTTATTAAAAGGGCTACCAGCTGTAGGAGTAAGAGCAAAAACATTTAAATAAATACACAATAAAAAGTCCAGGCACAATTCTGAGGTGGGAGGTAGATGGTGCTGTCAACCCTTCAGACTGGTGGCAGATGGTATCATCCATCCCATCCAATTCCAGCCTATAAAGGGTCGGTGGGTGGAGCCTATTCGGGTTCACCAGGTCCCACATATACCGCAGAGCTCATCCACCTGACCACACCACCCAAACCCCCGTGACCAATTAAAAGACACAACATAATTTTATTTATAACAGCAGTAAATCTAAGGGTCAAAACACTGTTCTGTGTGAGACTACCAGTTGTAAAATCTGGTTATAAAAAAAATCCAGCAGCCAACACCAAAGGTTACAACTTTAATTACCTCAACTTTCAGACATATATTGGTTAATGTATTTAGGTCAGCATAAAAATAATAGGTGAGAAAGCGTTTTTAGCACTTAATAAAACTTGGTAAAACTAAAACTGACACACTCATGACACACATATATATATATATATATACATACATACACACACACACACACATATATATATATACACACACACACTCATATCTGAATATTAGTTCCATCTTTTTCACAGCTCTTATTAACAGGATTACTAAACCTGTGCGCTTTCAAACAGATACATCATCTGACACATCAATGAACGCGTTAATTATAGTCGTGGAGTCTGAATGAACAACAAACTTCAGTCCATCATCTCGAGACAGAGCGCATTGTAAAGCATCAAGAAAGCGGTATGTTTAAAACTACACACAGACAAGTTAACAACTTAAATGTTCACTGCTTTGATGACACTAAAGTATGTGTTGCCGTGGGCTGCAAATGCATTTTATTTAAACGGTCACTCACCATCGTGGTTGACATGATGGATGTCACACTTTACTCCTGTCAGTTGCACTGCTGCAAGAGCCTTCATACAGTGTGGATTACCTTCGTTTACAAAAAGTTTCATTTCTCTAGCGGTGTCCCAGATTTGATTTAAAAATAAACCCTCAACTCTAAACTAAGGAACAAGTATTCACACACCATTCAACTTCGCCGGTAAACCAAAAATATCATGCGTCTGATGCAACTGTGACTCAATTTTCAATGGCGAATATTGTAGTTTTAAAGATTTGACAAAGCTTTCACTCGCATGTAGATAAGTTCATTTATAAACTACATTTCCCAGATGTGTGCGGAAGCCACTTCAACCTTCTGAATGCGTATTGGCCTATATAGTCATCTTGTTCACAAAAACCTTGACGATGATTGGATAATTGTAATCACGTGACGAGGACTGTCAAATAAAATGTGACTTAATGGGGAAACAGTTCAACAAACTGCACCGCTGCATGTTCTGCAGAGAAATGCATGCATGCATGCATGAAGTCTCTACCTAAAGGAATCGTTAAAGGACCCTCATCACATGATAAGTGAGTGACGTTTTCAACAAGTCAAGCGGTGAAAAGCGGTATTAGAATTAGCACTAGTTTACAAGGTACCCGATGGTCACTGTTATGTTATTTGGATAACTTTGATTTAAACAAAATCGTTGTGACAGTTAAGCTTGTGCGGTGAGTGTAACATTATTGTATTTAGCTCTACCTCATATTTAAGAGTGATTGTTTTCATTTAATGCATGTATTTATTATCGTGGTATGTTTGATCGTTTTTAAAGTACGCTATGATTGAAAGTTGATTTTATTCAAACAAAACTACTAGCTCGTTTTTTCGTGTTTCCTTTATTTCTGAGTTTGGTGTCACGTAAAGTACTGTATAATTCGGCCTCATTGCAGATGCAATAGAACTAATCTCTCACAGGTGCATTACTTTGAAAACAACATTCAGAACACGTTTTAATAAGTATATATTTATCAGTCTCGTTCACGAATGGTTGTTCTGATTCCAAAATAGATGTACACAATTTATTCGGGAAATACAAATTGCATGTATCACGAAACATTTTGTAACATCCTGTACACTCTTGGTTTTATGCAAAGTTTTACTTTGTAATCACGGGACCACTGTTACTACCCTACATTACAGTTACACTGGGTTACTTTATAAAGGAAATGGGTTTTATCGTGACAGTGTCACCGATTAACCGGTTTGTTTTATTGACAAACTGATTGGTGGCATATTGCAAAAGAAGTAGAATAAATATTAAGCGGGCTTGTGTAAAAAGTCAGTATGTGAAGACAGTCCAACAATTTTAAGTGTTCTAGTCCGTATGAAAGAATTTTATTATTGCATATTTTTAAATTTTTAAGAGGCTGCGCGCCCACGTTTTCCATCATGCAAGAATGCTTTGCAAAAGTTTGTCTTCAGCGAGTTTCAGTGTATCTCATACGCTGATCCGTCACTACTGTAAGCATGTCTCCGTGAGTGATAATACTGTAATTATTATATGTTATGAGTGAATGATAAAACTGCGAAAATGTAAGGGTATAACTTAGTTATGGTCTGCTTAAGGAAATACAGTACAGGTTACCGCTGTCCTTTCAGCGCAATCGGCTGCTTTTATGCCAAATGACAACAAAGCTTATTTTCTTCCCTTACACCACAATACAGGGGTACACGTTTAAATGTATTAAAGTACCACATTATTTTAGCTGCGGGTCTTCACACGTTAAAAAGTGCGAAAGTGATGGTTTTGCTGTGCATTTCTACATCCCCGACGTCGCTGTAAATGAGGTCGAAGGTTTAAGTGAAGTGAAGGTTGTGGAGGGTGATGTGGACAGGTGCTCACTGATTTCTTCACTTTGCGATATGAAATGTCACACAGATCACACAAGTGCTGTTGAAATGAACAATTACAGATGCATATGACATGCAGAGGTTTTATATGTAATTTCTGTTTACTGGTCCGGTTTAATACGGACTGAGGCTGAAGCAACACTCTTATTGTCTGTCAATTTAGAGCGATCGTTTCCTGGAAGCGTTCAGATGGTTTAAAAATATAAATTTTTGTATTAATTAGTTTAATAAACATAAATCTTTTTTCCCCTCGAAGGGGTGTATTGTAACAGACGGAAAGATCCCGGGGTTTTGCCTGTATGGTTTATTGAATGCGTGTTTGTGTCCCTAGTTAAAAAAAAATTGTATTATTTCGCATGCAGGCTGATGAGTTACCAGAAATGTATAAAACGTACGTAATCGTAAACTTCCTTATATGACAGAAGGTGTTTTAGTACAGCGTGAAAAGTTCGGGTCGTCGTATTACCTGAGATTTAAGTCAGAGAATGAGCGTATTGCAGCAGGGTATGGGTGATGGCAGGGATGTTTTTCTGATTTGCCTAGTGATTTTATCTCCATAATGGATTTAACAGTTGTGCTGGATTAAAAAATGTAGAATAACACTCTGGATTAAGGCGCAAACGGTGCTTTGGTTATCTGACTAACTGAATTTTAGGCATAAAACTAAAAATGCAAGGAGAATATTCCAAATGTCCTCTGGCTTGGAGAAGGGAGGACAATGCAGTTTTTGTCAGTTTATTCAAGTTCAACACATTTTTCTTCCTTTCCTTGTAACCAAGATGGCAGTGCACATCTTTCTGACAACACAATAACTGTTTTTAACCCACATCCTGTGTGGCTTTCATGATCAAAGTACATTTCTGCATGTGTTTCAGTTGTGTGTGGAGAACACTGATGTGTCTGTTACTAGGGCTCAATACTTCATGTTTTAATTCTGCTTTGCTTATCACAGTAAACATTTGCTGTGCCTCAAATAAAATTTGATCAAACTTTCTCCAAAGTGCAATAGTCAGGAATTTATGTAGACAGGAAATATTATTGAGCATTTTCACAAAATGGTAACTTTTCTTATCAGTTTTTTTCTTTCCAGGTTTCATAATGATTTGTAGGTGATTTTTTTCTCTCTTTCTGTGTGGATGAAGATGGTGATCTTCTCATCAGTCAGCCGTAACCCAATGACTCAGTTACCACCCATTGACTCACAAATGAAACCTGCCTCATGTGCTTGAGTGCTTCCTCGTACCTTCTTGTGTGCAGTGTTGCTTTTCTTTAGCATGCTTTTTTTAGCATTTCATCCTGTTTGCAGAATGGCTAGTGAAGCACTATTGTTGCAGACATTCTTTCTGTTTGGGGGGGGGGGTGACCGGGTGTGTGGGGTGGCAGAACTTTTGCGGTCAGCCTCCATCTGTACATATTTGCATAGTTACCAACGTGTCTGCATGCATGAAAAAATGGAATCAATGGAAAAATGCTTATTTATATTAGCTAAGTACTGATGTCTTACCATCCATCCATCCATTATCTTACCCGCGTATTCCTGGTGAGGGTCGCAGGGAAGCCTGGAGCCCATCCCAGAGCACATAGGGCGCAGGGCAGGGGACACCCAGGGCGGGGCGCCAACCCACCACAGGGCACAGGGCAGGGGACACCCAGGGCGGGGCGCCAAACCACCACAGGATGTCTTACCAGTGACCAGTCTAATATGGCAACACGCCCGTGTTGTTTTTGCAGTTATTAGCATTTTTGATTATTATATTGGTATTTTTTTTTTCACGCAGAACACTACCAACTCTGGTAATGTAGCAGGTATAGCCCAAAAATCCTTTCGTTTCAGTCATCCTTCGAAGTTATATTTTTTTTATCATCTGGCCCAGCTAAACGTGCCTGCACCTCTTCATTGTTGCAGTTGTGGCGTTAATGTAAATAACTAAATTATATATTAAAAATTACGTTTTAATAGAATAAAAATATAACATGATACCATGGAACAGCACCATCACTAACCACTCTCCCTCTTTTTGAACACTCCTTCAAAAACTACGATGGCTTCACTCACCAAGAAGCACGAATTACTTCACTTCAAGTATGTAAGAGGGCGAAGTCCTGCACACTTTGGTCTTAGTCCTAATCAAGGCTTGTCTTATATGATATGGTACAGGTAACAATATGGTGCAAAAAGGCCTGAACACAGTACAGTATGGATGTGCCAGTGGAAAATCACTATTTGTGTTCTGCAGGGATGGACAGGGCGCTTTGCTTCAGTTGGCTGGGTTTAAACTTTTATTCAAAGCAGCTTACAGCCCTGCTGTCACATAAAGCTAGAAATATTACTGGAACAGGTACTCTGATAAACAGCAAAGCTTGTCCCTGGGCCTTGAACCTGTCACCATCAGGATATGTGTCTATGTTGCCAACCATTGTGTCTGCTTTGCTTTGCTTTGTTATATTAACTGATGGGAGGTTTGCTTCCTCTGATGCTCAGAGTTGCACAAGATGCACGTTGTCCTACATTTCACATGGATTATAAACCCAGAGAGACGTTGTTGGGCATATAGTGTTTCGCTTCTCTTTTGTTTAACTGTAGTAGGCGGTTGTATTACATTGGTTGTCCTCGGTTCGCCTACTGCAGCGAGCGGAGTCCTGTCGCACAGTGGAGCCGCGTCCGTGTGTGCGCGCGCTGACGGGACTGATTTACAGCTGTGAGTGAACGAGCCTGGCGGCTCCTGTCCTCCCATCGCGAATCGATACGCTTTGCTATTCGTCGGAGCGAGTAATCGACAATCTGTTGTACCCTGCAGGGTTATCCTTGATCTGTTTTTCCTGTACATCTCCTCGGGCTCGACATCACTACAGCCTCAGTCTTTTACTGGGTTGAGTCATCGACTGGTCTGCACAAGCAAGCACAAAGACATGCAACTGAATGTAATTATTGCACTGCAGCTGTGCACATAATTTTTCCAATTAAGATTCTGTTATTAGTTTCTTTGTGACGTTGGAGTTAAAATAATGTTCAATAGGCCAACGTGCTCATGTTTGATCTTTACAGGTTTGAAGGCAATTAAATAAGACAAAAGAGAAATGACGCCATAAATCAAACTAACGTTATTAAGATCGGAAAATTAAAAAGGAATTTAAAAACGTTAAAGTGTAAAAATAAAATTAAATAAACACAAAGAACAGATAAAAGATGCCTCTTTTCACTTGTATTAGTAATGCAAGCTGTCTGCCTAGGCGCTGCGCTGTAAGCGAAGGCGGTCAGTAGCCGTCCGAAGGGCTCGCTCACATTGTTGCGGCGGTGCGGATACTCGTGCCACATAAATCTGTTTTTTTATTGACTGCTACATTTTGCTGAAACATTTTACTAAATATAATCTTTCATTACCACGTTTCCTCTTGTAAGTGTTCATTTTTGTCTTTGAACTGAAAAGAACACACTGTCACGTTTTGTATAAATTTCTACAAAACGGAAAATGTACATTACACTGCATGGAACAATGGACGTATGTTAAAAACCGAAGAAAGGACGAGTCACTCTAATGTGTCCTGTTTTTTACTTAGAGCAGAAAACAACAGATTTATCAGTGCAGGCTGTTACTGATCTGCACTGGAAATCTGTTGTTACCTGCTCTGTTACTGACCTGCACTGATAAATCTGTTGTTACCAGGTCTGTTACTGACCTGCACTGATAAATCTGTTGTTACCTGGTCTGTTACTGACCTGCACTGATAAATCTGTTGTTACCTACTGTGTTACTGATCTGCACTGAAAATCTGTTGTTACCTGCTCTGTTACTGACCTGCTCTGTTACTGACCTGAACTGATAAATCTGTTGTTACCTGCTCTATTACTGACCTGCACTGATAAATCTGTTGTTACCTGCTCTGTTACTGACCTGCTGTTACTGACCTGCACTGATAAATCTGTTGTTACCTGCTCTGTTACTGACCTGCACTGATAAATCTGTTGTTACCTGGTCTGTTACTGATCTGCACTGATAAATCTGTTGTTACCTGCTCTGTTACTGATCTGCACTGATAAATCTGTTGTTACCTGCTCTGTTACTGACCTGCTCTGTTACTGACCTGCACTGATAAATCTGTTGTTACCTGGTCTGTTACTGACCTGCTCTGTTACTGACCTGCACTGATAAATCTGTTGTTACCTGGTCTGTTACTGACCTGCACTGATAAATCTGTTGTTACCTGCTCTGTTACTGTCCTGCACTGATAAATCTGTTGTTACCTGGTCTGTTACTGACCTGCACTGATAAATCTGTTGTTACCTGTTGGGTTACTGATCTGCACTGATAAATCTGTTGTTACCTGGTCTGTTACTGACCTGCACTGATAAATCTGTTGTTACCTGTTGGGTTACTGATCTGCACTGATCTGTTGTTACCTGTTGTGTTACTGATCTGCACTGATCTGTTGTTACCTGCTGTATTAGGCATCTGTGTGGAGTATCACTTGATCCACCCCGCCGCTTTGTATACTTCTGTCCTTTCTGTTACAGTACCTGCACACACGCGGTTCCTTTGACATCGTGCTTTTGCAAAAGCGCAGGTGTACTCACTGCTGCGCGTCTTCCGCGTGACCACGTACCACGCCTATTGCATGACTCAAGCAATTCTGAGATCATAATAATAAAGTGTCCCGTAAGAGTCGAACAACCAAGAGCAGGTATCGGTTCTGTCGGCAGTGTTGTGAAGGGAGGAATGAATCACTTTCCCACGTGTTGTATCAAATGTAATCTGGTGCTCCGTGCGGTGTTCTACACTAATGGTGAGAACGATCGTGTTTTATGTAATTTATATTCATTTTATATACAAGTCTCGATTTCCTCTTCAGACGCATTACACAAGCAATGCAAAGAACCAGGTTAATGCGTACTTAATTTGACTTGAACATTTCTCTGCAAGTGGTGTGCTTAACGAGGCCTGTCTCCCACCACGCTTGCCATATTTACAGTTTGTTAAATATCTGTTTACAAGTACTGCAGGAAAGTTATACACTACAGTCAACTGCGGGATTTAAAAAATGAGCCAGGATATATGTGTGTTCTCAGTGGCTGTTATCCGCTTCTTTTGCCAGTTACTTGATCAACAGAATATGAGATTCTTTAGCCACCCTAAACGCCCACAGGTTTATCTGTGTGGTACGTTGTGACAGGAAAATGTATCTGAAATATTTTATAACCCGAGCAAATTTAGTATCTGAAGGGAATGCCTAAAGCGTGAAAGCCCACAGTTAGGGTATAAAACCTAGTAATAGGTTTTTTTTGGGAGCTTTTAATGTTTTATATATATATTAAACGTATAATTTTGACATCATAGTCAACAACATCAAATAAATCTGGTTTTTATATATATGAAAAATCACAATTTCTGTATTAACCACTTCCGTTTATTCTAATTCTTAATGAAACATTTATCGATGAAACGTAGTGAACCTTAAACCGTGATCCTGAAATAAATTTCTGACGTCGTAAAGATATCAAAACAACCTGCACTGCATTAATTAAAGTAAAGATATTGTAAGTCTGTAAAGACATTAGTAAACCATCAGTTTTGTAATGTTTATTCAGAATTACGTTTTTCTTTGGAACAATCACAGCGATAGCTTTCCGCAGACAATACCGGGTAAAACTGTTAATTTTGAGCAAAAATAAACTAATGCTCATGTGAAATAAATCAGCATTACATTAAAATATAAAGAACTGATATATTATTTAATCCTCTTAAATTACATATGATTTTTTAAATCATACGCAGAAATGCCTTAAACTTTTCAGGTATATTAAACTGTAGCACTCTTATAGTAATGTTACCTTCCGATCCATGGTTGGAAAGGTTGACGCAGACCTCATTGGTGTGTGTGTGTGTGTGTGTGTGTGTGTGTGTGTGTGTGTTTCTTCTGGGTGCTCTTTTTTCCTGCCATAGTAGAACAAGTATGATCGTCTTTCAGTTGCAACGTACAGTACCTTTAGTAGGCTGTCCTTACAATGTTGTGGATGAGTGTTTCTAAGTAAGAAATTAGTCTGAAAATTCAAGATATTGAAATCGGATTCTATAACTGTAGACTTAATGTCTTAATTTTGTATTGAAATGTTAGCTTTGTGAAACATTCAGACTTGTCTTATACAACAGAACACGCTAATTCGGTTTGCCAATATTTCTTAACTTAAATGTGAAATTCAGTGTGAAATTTAGTCATTAATGCGCGCTACAAAGAATTCAGTATTTTTTTTTCTGTTTAAAATTACCTTCAATTAGGAATCGCAGAACTTGGTGTAAATTAGAATTTAAAAACGAGTTTGTACAATCAGATTTTTTTCTTTCACAGAATAGTAAGTGGAATGAGAAACAATATTATATGCTACAGTTACCATGTCTAGACTGTCAGAGTGAATGGATATGATGTAATTTTTACAACTAACTTGACCTCAATAAATCTCCGGTCTAGTATATCGTTCTTTTGTACATTGGTTAGAACTTCTTAAGAACTCCTGTTGCTATGGTGGCAGTTGTATGACTCCACCAATTACAATCCTTTTTGTGAACTACCGTCTCTCATGATTGGCCACTTTACCCAGACATATTATGACAATAAAGGAGAGAAAGCCAATAGCACTCGTGCCATCCTTTCCAATCCGATATCCTTAGCTCAGAATTCAGTCGTCTGGACTGCATGCGGGGACAGACAGTGTCTTTCACTGTTTTATTTTTGTTTGTTATTTTTTTCTGCACATCAATAATTCATTCAGTGGAAAAGATGAAAACCCATTTTTGGCCGGAGGCTCTGGCTGAACTTGAATAAATGCAGGAGTTACTTTGTTTGAGGAGCAGGACAGCTGGTTGTGGAAGGGTGTCATTATATATATAATGTGTGTGTTAGTGTATATACACAGACACTCACATATTCATACACACACACACACACACACACACACACACACACACACACACATATATATATTATACACTCACACATTTTTTTTTCAATTAAGAGTTTTAAAATACAGTTCATTTCACTTAAATTATTGATAGTAATGAAAAATTTATTTCTTTGATTCTAGTGGCATTATAATTAATTTTTAAATTTAATTTTAATGTTTGTTTTATTAACTCTGTATAGTGGCTCGTGGTGATAATCCACTTTTGCTGTGTATTTCATTTCTATGTAAAGGCTATTTCATGCATAGCGGTCACTGCAGGGACAGCTGTTTAAAAGCACTTTCCTTGTATGAAGCTCATGCAGCCAATCTGGGTGGGCATGTGAAGAACTCCATGGAAACGCATGTTCAAAAAAATTAAGTTCAGTTTTTTCTTTTCATGCGCAAAGAGTAATAAAAACACTGAGGGAAGCGATCCAGACTATAGCTTTCATAGTTCATGTATGAAAGGGTAAATTTTTTCCCTAATGGGACTTTTTTCCCCTTAAAATAATTTGAGGGTTTGAAATAAAGCCAATATAATGACAAAGCAGATAAAATATACAGGTTTGCACAAACTCGAGTCTATCCAATTCGGACAGCATTTTACCCTTCCGTGCGTGTTCCTTGCTGATGCGGCTCTGTGAATCCTCACACCGTTTCAATAGCACGTGCAAAACGGAACCCTACCGGAAACCCTGGCGTGTAATAATGTGCAAAAGCAATAACTACATAAAAGATTTCACCTCTTATTCAAAGGCTCGTCGGCAGTAAACGTAACTACAAGCATAGCTAACATTTAAAATACACGTGAGATGACCGAAAATGTATTCGGCAGTTGTCAAAATCTACACAAATGAAACACGTGGAAATTATAACTTGTATTGCTACTGTGAAGCTTAAAAGCCTTCGTAATGACAGGAGAGTTCATCCTCGTAAGGAGTGTCTGATGCTATCTGTTATAGGAGACACGCTGAACTTCTGATGGTAGTAGATGCGAGGAATTTGTACTTTGTTTACTAAATCCTAGTTGCTGAACCAAAGATGTAGACAGTTTATCAGTTGTTTCTGATTTACTTGTAAGACGTCGCGGGTAGACCCGAGAGAAGTGGTCTCGTATCTTTTGGGGAAACCACAGAACCCGTGCGTCAAAACAAATGACTGTTTAACTTGGCGATTCGCACAATGCTCGGTGTGCGTGCTAAGGTTTCTGGAGGCAGCTGTATACACACATCCGTACGCATTGCGGGCGTGAGCAGGGCAGCAGCAAGGTAGACACTAAACGTGATCATCATGGGCTTGAAATTAAAGGGAGTCACTGTCGCTTTTCCCTGTCTTACAGAACTGATTGCAACCCCAGTGCGTGCACTCATCATTACCAGACCGGGATTTAACAATGCACAGCAGCGAAGCACTGTACAGTGGCAGAAGTGGTCCGTGTGCAGCGCAGGAATGTAAACGCCTGGGATGGTGCCCCATGTGGCGGAGCCGCTTTGTTTTCGTGCGAACTGCCGCTACTGTGCGCGGCCGCCGCAAGGGCGACCGAAAGGAAATGAAGTTCAAGCTGCCGCATCTTTTTAAAAACCTCTCAGTCTAAATGTGATTACCTTGTTCCGTTTTCAGCCATCAAAAAAAGGGTGCCAGTATATGTAAAATGAATTCGTCGCACCTAAATTGAAGTTCGAACCTTGTTTTGGAGATGGGTAGTAGCTGGTTATTTTTGGGTTAATGTATTTGCAGAAGTTTATGCGATGCAGAGGCTTGGGTTCTGTGCCTTGCAGTACATCTTTTCTCCCTGTCTGTCTGGCAGTGAGGCTGAAAGTAGGCCTGAGCTAGTCTCTGTTTGTCCTGCCTCTCTCTAGAGACACGTCACCCACGTCTGGAAATTGAAGCGGATGTATTTTCACAGATAAACCCTTCATCAGTGATTTTTGACACTTACTAGTGTAGCTATCAATGAATGTATGAGATTGTAAGTAATTTTTCTAGTGAACAGTCTCTCTGACACTGCAGCTCTGCTCTGTCTGCTGAAACATCCACAATTCAAATACAAAGTAATTACAGCATGTTCTAAGAACGTCAGCCCCACAGCCCAAAGGTTACGATAGGCAGGCAAAGTGTGAGAAATTCTGAACACATCATTACTATGTAAAACAAACCATGGCTTTTTACTCAATAATTTTAATTTTACAATGTTATTTTTGTATAGTGTTTTGCCGTTCATTTACACTTCTTGAGAATAAATGATCTGTTGTCATGTAACCAAAACATGTAACAAAATCATTGCTATATAAAAATAAATTGTACTGAATTGAACTGAGGTTCTGGAAGATGCAGAGGATTTCTGCAAAGTCACTGTTTAGCTGTGAAAATTGTACATTGTGTGTTGTAGGCTGAATCCTGTGGACTGGACCGGTCAGGGTTTGGATGAGTGGCAGAGTTGATGAAGGGAACTGATTTGCTGATTTACAGTGCAGCTGCACCGCACTTTACCTGTGGGGGGGTGGAAGGGGGCATCATGGCAGAAAACATCACGGGAATAAATTATGGATGACTGGATTTGCTAGGACTGTGGCTAGGAGAGTGGCATGGGTTGTGTACCCACGTGTGTGTGTGTGTGCGCACATCTGTGCTCGTGTGCATTTCTTCTTTTTCCTCTGTTCTTTCTCAGCATCATAACACTGGACAGAGGTGAGCAGTGAAACGGGCACTTTAGGCTGTTGTCTTACGGGAAGTACAGTCCGGCAGAGTAATGTATGCAAATGAAAGTCTGCAGACAGAAGCCGTATGAAGGCAGAATAAAAGACACGTTTGATCAAGTCTGCCCCGAGGAAACAAAAACGTGTTTGGTGATGAAGGTCCGCTTGTGTGCGAGAAGACATGGCTGAACAACCTCCCACCCCAAGGGAGCAGTCACCATCTCTGTCACCACCCGTGCCAGGCGGGCTGTAATAAACAGCCTCACCCTCTGGCTCCAGCAGGGATATTTGCTTTGTTGTCAGTGTATGTGTACCATCTTGTGTCTGCAGTTGAGTGCGGTTATTGTCGTTCGCTTGCTGAATTGACGCTTTTTCCGAAAATAGTTTACTTTTTGTGCTGATGAAAGTAGGTGGATATTTTGTGAATAATTGAGATTAAGTACCTTCCTCAGGGGAAATGGAACAGGCTCCACCCCCAGGGACCGGCACCAGCCAGCCACGCATCACCTGTTTACCTGCTTCCATCACTTTTTTTGATTAATTTACAGTAATTACATTTTAAGTTCAGCATAAATACAAAGGTGCTTCTGTGGGAGACCCTGGCATTTGTTTTGTGGGTAACCAATTATGGATTTGGCACTGGACTCTAATTTCTGTCTTAAACCCTGGCATTAAATACTTACATTGTACTGGTAATGTGGAGAAGGTAGAAGCTTGTCTTTGGAACCTGTCGTAGGAGGGGTTTATTCCTGTCATTTGTGCTGTGACTGGCTGATTTACTTACTGTATACTGCCAAGGTGTAAGAGCTGAGTGCCAGATGCTGTAAAAAATGGAGACAGAGGTGGACTCAGCAGACTGATCGCTGAAGGAAACGTGATATTATGGACAACCACAAAGAGCCATTGATGGGAGGGGGGTGCTAATCATCTTGGAATCTGGAGGTTGTAGGTTCAAATTCCAGGAGTGTAGTTCTGTTGAGTAACATACTTAAATTATTCAAACAAAGTTTTCTGTAATTATTAGAAATTGTAAGGTCATAAAAGCATTCAGGCAGTAAGTAAGAATGAGAAAAGTGAACATGTCACTGACTTTTTTCCAATCGAGGAGACCAAGGTGGACATTTGTGTGGGGTTCTCGTATCGGTCTGAGGCGTGTATCTTCCGTGTCCAACCCTGCTTAGCCTCCAGCCTCCAATGTGCCTAATAAATCGTCCATGTGTCTGACCACTGGTCCTCACAGAATATCATTACAATAAGGGCACATGGAATCTGTTCATCTCAGATTCTTATTTTTTTTACATAATTTCTGAGAAATAACTGTGTGCTACTTAATGACAGCTCTATTTAAAAAATTATTATTTTGTATGTATATTCTATAGAATGTCTTTGTTTTTAAAAGTAATGTGTACTTGTATTTAGTCTTTGTACTTTATCCAAAGATCAGGTGTAAATATAAGTAATGGGTGAATTGTTTTCCCCAGTTTAATGTAAACACAAATACCGTATTTATCACATTTAATGCTTCTGTTCATCAACCATGGCACGCACTTGAAGAAACCATGGAAGACTGTTTGTTGCCTGGTGGCTCAATGGGTAGAACATCAGGCTGGGATGTAGAAGTGTCCTGGTTCAAATACCAGGTGCTAGGTGTGTCTCTGAGCAAGACGCTCATAGCGTAGCTCTGCATGTGGCCATACAGCGTCTCCCCCAGGGGAGGGACCAAATGTAGGGAACCAATATCATTGTACCGTGCATGTGAAAATGTAAGTCCCTTTGAATGAAAGTGTCTAGTAAATGAGTGATCTCTCTTCTATTTAGGCAATTTTAACTCCACTAATAACATTTGTATGCCATGTGCAAGTACGTAGTTGACTTGATTTGGAAGATTTTGTGCATAACTATATAATAATTTAAACGCACATAATATATATTCTTAAAAGACAGGGCAGAATCTGATTTTGACTGACAACAGTTTTTATCCATGTATACAACTGAACCAAAACCTAATTTTAAAATTTGTTACTTTTTCTAAACTGACAACTGTCATAAACATCATTGTGGACAGCTGTGCGTCATGGCTGTTGGTGTCAGTCAGTGTAGGTGCTTTGGTGTCTTCAATGTTCAAACATCTCCTTCAAGTATGTAAAGGAGTCCTAAAACAATTCATGTAGTGTAAATCTATAAAGTTAAATTACTTCAATTTACCTGAATTGGTCAAATATTTATATTAAGCAAGCAAAATCAGTACCCCTGTTCCAATAAAGACCAATTATCACCATTTAAAATGAAAAAAGACATATTTTCAGATGTTAAAATTTATCATACTTTTTGCTCAAATACACACGTCTCGTCTGTAATTTGTATCTTGCTCAGATGTGTAAATTAAGATAACAATGATAAATAAAATGGATTCCTTTATGGTTTTGGATCGCTGTATGCATAATGACAAAAATATGAATGTGCAGTTTACTGGCGTGCTTCGGTGAGTCGGTGTACCCTTTAACGGGCGGCACACCGAGTTTGAGTCGTGTGATCGGGCACGTCGCCAGAGATGTCTGGCCGTGCTCTGCACCGAAGGATTCCTCCCCTACCAGGTTAGCGCCATGCTCGGATTAGCGACCTCCCAAAGTACTCCCTGACCCACTGTGCTGTCCATATGCTGTGATGGAGAGCTTTGTGGAAAATCTCACGGGGCAGGTTTCACACGTTCTCGCACAGTATTACGACCCACTGGATTAATGGCAACTAGCTCCACCTCTCCCTGCTCAGAGAGATGGTATTTATCTTCTGCTTTTGCTACCGTAATTTTTCCGCCCCATCGCTGATGTGCCATCGACTGTCTTAGGGGTTGGTTGGTGTCAGGACTGGCAGATTGCAGCTGAATCGGTCTGAATGGGTCCATGAACACTGATGTCACACATGCGCATGTGATTGTATGCACATTTGTGTGTGCGTGCGTGTGTGTTTGTGTGTGTTTTCCCAGCTGCTGTATACAGTGTCCCCATTTTGGGATCGTGGGAGTGATGACCCTATGTGGAAGCTGAACCTGCCGCTGTCCTATTTGGTTGATCAGCAAATGGCCAAGAAGCAGCGTAGCTGACAGGCAGGAACTCCTGACGAGGTCCAGCCTTGGCTACGTGTTTGCAAGTCAGTCCTGGGACTTTGAGCCAGACTACTTCAGCACAGAGTTGGGACGCATCTGATGTTTCTGCAGACCTGAGGATGGAGACGGCTGGCTGATTACTACGTTTGTTGTCCTTCTCAATGCCCTTAAGACACAAAGGCACATAAATGGAGCATGCAGGCAGTTTGTTATATACAGCAGCATTGCTGGATAGGAAGGGAACTCATTTGTAGCTAAGTGTCTATACAAGCAAGTGATGCCAGGCCTGCAGGCAACAGACAACAGGCGATGAAGTTTTAATTAAAGCCATTCTTCTGCAAAGGCTGCAGGCTCCTATCATGAGTGCTGCCAGAGCTGGTCTGGCTTTCATGTGAGGGGAGCACAGAGTAGAAACACAGCGTTCCTCTGCCACCTTCTCTCTCTGCTTTATCAGCTCAGTGTGGCGGTGCCAGCTTGGCATCGTGACGGAGTGCGGTATTCCCACTGGGAACACAAACAGTCAGTATCGCCCCCCCCCCCCACTTGGCTCTTCGCTTCTCTCCCTCTGCGTTGCAACGCTTTGTAGTTTACTTTAAAAAATAGCCAAATTGTGTCTATTCCATGAGTCTGAGTTTACGCACATGCCGTGGCTGTTTTTTGTACAAAGGGTTTTTGAACAAAATTGTAAACACATATATATATATATTTTTTTTTTTTTCTTTTTCCAGGCAATGGTGTTGTGTCCCCTGCCTCTGAAGACTGTCCCTTGTGGCTCCAGTGAGCACCATCCTTTTGTCCTCTGAGGCCAGGGTGGTGGAGGGTGCAGCTTTGAGCCATGCTGTCAGGCAGCTGGCGCCGCTTGTCAGGGTCCACCCCTCCTGGAGGGGTCACCGTGGTGCTGGAATCCCAGTACAACTACTCGTACCGTGGCGCGGACGGCCGGCAGGTGTGCATGAAGGAGGGCGATCGGTTCATTCTCCTCCGCAAGTCCAACGCCGACTGGTGGCAGGTGCGACGCCTCGGGGCCCCCAGCAAGACGCGGCCTATCTACGTTCCGGCCACGTATGTGGTCGAGGTCCCGGGCGGGGGTCCCTCTCATCCTCCGTCCACCACGTCCTGCTCCAAGGGCAACATGAGGCTGCTGTCCCGCGTGTCCCTCACACCCTGTTCACCTGCCCAGGATGCAGGTACTGCGTCGCATTTGTACACTTTTTTCGGTTTTGCCATCACCTTGCTAGATTAGGTCCAAGATTCACCAGGCCTTACATTGTAACATTTTAGTGGCTCACGCGAGGCTGTCTGGCCTCCTTCCAGATGTACAAGCATCTTATTTCTTAGACTTCAGGTCGCTGCCTTTATGAACACGTGTGGTATTCATCCATATGTCCATTTCTGCTTATCTCGTGTTTGGTTGTGAGGGGCCTGGAGCCAGTTCCAGGGAGTTTAGGGCACAGTCCAGGGGTCACTGTGGATAGGGTGCCAACCCACACAGACACACTCACACCTCCAGTTACATACTGTGGGAAATTTGGAAATGCCAATCAGTCTGCGATGCATGTCTCTAGACTGGGAGTGGAAAGTGAGGCAGGATTTGAATCCCCAGTCGTGGAGGTGCAAGGCAATAGTGCTAACCAGTGAACCACCATGCATAAAACCTGTAAACCTTCATTAATTTCTATGTCTGGATGAGAAATAGGTACAGCAGGTCAGTCCTGCGATGTGTACCTGAGCGTTATACTGCCTGCTCCATATGCATCATTATGCAGTAACAGTACAGCTTGCTGTCAGCAGAGGGTGCGTGTGCTGCATTATGTATGCGTGCGTTCAGTGTGAAATGCGACACTCTGACCCCTCGATGTGTCCATCCTCAGGAACCTTCAACGCTGTGCCCAAAACGTTCTGCCGGTCCATGGAGGACCTGAACTCCCTCAGTGCCTTCGGGGGCAATGCCTGTGCTGCTGTAGCCGGGAGCGAGCGCTTCACGACGCTGCCCCTCCCAAGCCCCGCCAGCCCCTCCAGCGCCTTGTCAGGGCATCTCTTGGTGCCCAGAGGACCCTGTGCCCCGATGCCCCGCAGCAAGAGCTCCAGCAATCTGCCTCTGAACCCCTACAGTGACAACTCGGCAACGGGCAGTCGGCAGACCCTGCTGGTTAGTGCCAGGCCAACCAAGTTCTACAGCCAGTGGGACATGGCAAGCGTGCCACAGGGAGGACAAAGCAGCACCCAGGTGAGTAGGCACAGGGTGCGGTGGGGGGGCGGCAGGCGTAAGGCAACCTCACAGAGTTGTCTGTCAGAGAAGTGACTCTTTGCCTTGGGGCTTCATCACGTATCACACGCCACTCTGATGTTCAGTCTGCTCCAGCAGTCATCTTCTGGCATGTCGGGCGTTCTGGAATTTGTCCTTTGTTCTGTTAGCTTGAGCAGCACGTTTAGAAGACGGATGCAGGTGCCCGTGCCACTCCGGGTGTGGGGTAGCCTGTGCCACTCCGGGTTTGGGGTAGCCCGTGCCACTCCGGGTGTGGGGTACAGCAGTGTTGTTGCTACAGGCCGCTTGGTTGTCCAGCTGCTGGCTGGGTTGTCGTGTGATCACACATGCTGGTGAGGGTGCGGTATTAGTGTGGCCCCTGCTGGGCCTGGAGCTCATCAAGTTCTCTCTCTCTGCCTGTCTGTCTCTCTCTCTGCCTCTCTCTCTGCCTGTCTGTCTCTCTCTCTGTCTGTCTCTCTCTCTCTCTGCCTGTCTCTCTCTCTGCGTCTCTCTGTCTGTCTGTCTCTCTCTCTGCCTATCTCTCTCTGTCTGTCTTTCTCTCTCTCTCTCTCTTTCTCTGTCTGTCTGTCTCTCTGTCTCTCTCTCTGCCTGTCTCTCTTTCTCTCTCTCTCTCTCTCTCTTTCTCTGTCTGTCTGTCTCTCTCTCTCTCTGTCTGTGTCTTTCTCCTGTCCTCTCTTCCTCTGTATCTCCCACTCACTGTCTGTCTGTCTGTCTCTCTCTGTCTTTCTCTGTCTGTTTTTTTCACTTTCTGTCTGTCCCTTACTGTCTTTCTTTCTCTTGCGCTCTCTCTCTCTCTCTCTCTCTCTCTCTCTCTGTCTCTCTCTGTCTCGCTTCATGTGTCTCTGTCTCTGTCTTGGTCCATGTCTGTCACTCTCTGTCTCGTTCTATCTCTCTCTCTCTCTCTCTCTCTCTCTCTCTGTCTTGCTCTGTGTCTGTCTCTCTCTCTGTCTTGCTCTGTGTCTGTCTCTCTGTGTCTGTCATGCTTTCTCTCCCTCCCTCCCGCTTCTAAGCTTAGCAGGCAGGGATTAGACGTACATTCAGGTCACAAGCTCCTGTTTTCCCACAAAAACGTGCATGTCAGGCCACACGTGTTGGCGTTTGTTCATGGTGATGAGTGTAAATACACTCACTGCGGCTTAACGGATTTTATTTTATGATGAAAAGTTATTTGCATGAAGTGCTATTCAGATGTTTGGTTTAACTTGTCTTTTGTAATACCTCTTGGCAATTTATTTCCACCAAAATGGCAGAAGAACCATATTTCTTGTTCTAAACCCTATTTTAGGCAGTAGATGTTTTCTGTTACACTTAATATGTATATTATATTTAGAATTATGGTCACACCACTAAGATTTACACACTTCCAACCCAAATAAAGTGCATAGCTAATGGTGACACTCATGGTCTGCGTCTGTTACGGTACAATTAAGGGATTTTATTTAATTATTTTTTTTTTATTTTTTTAGACATTGACAGAATGCGCCCAAATAGAAGTGGAAATTTTGCTGCAGAAATACGAAACTACCACTATTTCCTCTACAATGTCTCATAGGTTAAGTGTCGCTATCTCACTATTAAAAACCAGAAAACAAGGAGAAGAGATAGGCAGACATTAACAGCCGGTAAATAAAGATTATGCATACGTTGTAGATCTTAACCCCTTAATTCTTAACCTTGCACAAATTGAGATTTAAATGACATTTGGATGAGATTTGTTGTTGCCTCCCTCTAGTGGCTGAACGAGGCATCGTCATTAGGCTACATACATTATCGCCTTGCGTTAAACAGACCTGAGGGGGAAATTTCTTAAGTGAATTCATGTTCCCTGTGGTTAGAATGTGTGCGAAATAATGAATATAGTTCTCATAATTAAATTTTGTAGTTTTTTTTAATCGAGTAAAATTTTTAAATAAGTCTCAGCAGTTTCTATCAAGTGGAAACATTTTCACTGATATCAAAATTGTGCATTGCTTTTCCTTTGAAGAGGCGTTCTAAGAAAATGGAGGATTGTAAACCAGAAAAGGGGTTTATGTAATATATTGACTGATATTGTGGCTCACATTTATTTAGCAAATCTATATTGTGGCTAGGTGTGGGTGAACGCCTTACCCAACCTGCTGAGGTCACGTCAACAGCAGTGTTGTGCAAGAGAGGAGCGTCTCTTACTGTTGGAGGTTTTCCATAGTCTGTCTGAGGAACTTGTGTGCTGGTCAGTGAGCTGACAAACTGTAACTTCAGGTGTAGTCACAGCAGCATGACATGACCTGATCTTGAGAAGGTTTCTTCTTTCAGGTTCCTCTCCACACACTTGACAGTTTGTTTTGTCGATTCCTGCCTCTTTAATTTCTTTTTCAGTTTTACCACTTCCTGTTTCCCTGTGCTCACTGGCATCCGTTTACTGGCCAAAACCTACAACAGCTGCTTTGTACGACTCTTTCTGTTTGCGTCTGTAGTAACCTGTAACCCAGCATTGTTATTGCAGGGAACGTAACATACAACGTATGCAAACTAATGACAGGCAGGTGGAGTGGAGTTCTGCTTCTACAGTCAAAACCACCTAGTTGTGAGGACAAGAGTCTGACTAGTCCCCCAAGTGATGGACTCGGGCCTTCAGCTGAGTTGGCTAACTTTATTTGCGGCTAACGCTGAGAGGGCTGTGGCTATGCTGGCTAAAGGAGGACCACCCTTATTATACAGGCTTTAGACAGTTAGTGCTCCGAACAGCATGACAGAAGACTGACAACAGTTAATGTTATGTGAAAAGTATAAAAGCTTCCTAGAGACTTCGAAGGTAAAGCAGAGAGAACCCAGAGGGTGTGTGAGCCCTGTGCACATTCTGCCTGTGCTCACATGATGTAACTGGTCAGTGTAGATACTACACGAACCAGAGTGATCAAGATGGAGCAAAAGTGAAAGACAGTGCGCCGCTACTCGGGCCGCAGACGGGTCTGTTGGTTGGACGCGGATACTGTTGTTTCTGTCTAACCGACATCGATACATGTTTACAGCACTCTAGTATACCTGCTGTTTTTTAACCCCAGTACCTGCTCAGTCCTCCTGCTGTGATTACCTTTCTGTAGTGTTCAGTACTCCTTATCTCTACCTGCTCAGTCCTCCTGCTGTGATTACCTTTCTGTAGTGTTCAGTACTCCTTATCTCTACCTGCTCAGACCTCCTGCTGTGATTACCTTTGTATAGTATTCAATTTTCCTTTTACACAGTTTGTAATTCAGTGCTACATTCCACAGCTGTCCCTGGTAGAGTCTTCGCTCAGTACCAGCATGCAGGGGGTGCGACGACAGCAGCCAGACCCCCCTAGCCCTGCTCCAGGACAGCGGCCTCTGCAGGTGCTGGACCTGTGGGAGCAGTACCAAGACCTTGCTTCGGGACGCTTCTTCTACGTCAACAGTGTGACACATGAGAGGTCGTGGAAGCCTCCGCGGCGGTCACGTGACCGCACTGCTGGCAAGGTAACCCTCCCAGGCCTTTTGGCTGACTAAGGGGTCCAATTTGTCAAATTTCAGCCGTTATGTCTTTAACTCACTGCCTCTGTTGGCACTATCCAGAAATTACCCAAGAAGTGCCACTGTTATAAATGAGACACAAATGGCGGCCTGCATCTAACTGCCAGTTATGAAGCTCTTGTTGAATTTAATCCCCTCTGGCACTTCCTGTATGTCTTTCAGGCAAGTCCCATGCAGGCAGGAACCTTACCTCACAACTCCAACCACCTGTCTCTGCCCAGTTTTAAAAGTGGAAACAAGAAGATGCACAGGGTAATGTGTCTGTTGCTTTTATATCTGAAATTTTAACTGTTTTTTGGACATTGTGTGAATATCCCCATGTTCTTCATTTCTTTTTGAATATTTCACTTTGGTTTTTTTAAATTTTGAAAACTTTGTTTTCAGCCTTCGCTAATTGCAACAGACAACAGAGCTGCAAACAGGAACATGAGCGTTTGTACTGACTCTGCTGTGTGTGTGAATGTGTGCTCAGACGACAGAGCT
>JABJVR010000095.1:2592726-2612142 GCA_025773905.1 Chitala chitala | reverse complement strand
GATGTGATTTCACCTGAGGGACAGTGGTCAGGACTGAGTACTGAGATGTGATTTCACCTGAGGGACAGTGGTCAGGACTGAGTACTGAGATGTGATTTCACCTGAGGGACAGTGGTCAGGACTGAGTACTGGGATGTGATTTCACCTGAGGGACAGGGGTGTTTCTTGTGTACAGCTGTGTGTTCTGCACACCACTAAAGTGATTTCAGGTCACTCTGACTGAGTGTGACACTCAGAATTCTGGTATTGAAGGACAGAACTTTTTACTCTCTCTTTTTCATCATGCGTCCAGTGCTACTGCACATCTGCACTGAAATTAGGCCTATCCATCTGTGTATGTTTCCCTAGAAATGCTCATCCAGACTAGAGTGAATCTAATCACAGGAAGCTAGGGTTACCATGGATGGTGTGGCAGTTTCTCACTGTCACATGTAAAATTCCACAAGTTCAGTTAAGTACAGTGTAGCCAGCTGTGGGCCACAGCAGTGAAGCTAACAGGCAGTGAAGGGCAGCCCCTACACTGCAGCTCAGACATCTCGTGTGCGTGCGCATGTGCGTGCATGTGCATTTGTGTTCACTTGCTGACGGCATCGTACTGTAGCCCAGTCTGGATGTAGAATTGTGACCTTGTTGCCATGGATGCAGTTGCTAGGAGGCGCAACACTAGCGAAGTCACTTTGCACGCATGTTGGAAAACCCCAGAGAGAGAACTGTTAGATGAGATGAAAATGTGTTGTGTAGCTTATGGAAGGGCACAGGGAGACAGTCAAAGCAGCACAGCTTGTGTAAGCGACGTGATTCTCACCACATGGTCCGCAGTGCACCTTGTGTGTGCATTGTGTTACACAGTGCATGTTCTAGCAGTGCATCTTGTGTGATTGCAATATGAGGTGGTGTATCTCCAGGTTTATCGGGGATGTAATCCTTCAGCACAGTTATGGAGGAATACCGTTTCAGCATTCGCCATCTTGCATATTGATTGTTCTATAACCTGCAGTGGAAATAAATGGCTATTCATACTTATCTGGCAGTTCTGTTTCGGGGTGTGGGTTCAAGTTTATTTTTTAAACTGTGCTTGTATTTAGCTTGGTTGATAGGACAGTGGAGGGCGCTAGAGAGCAGATGTGGGCCACCAAATTATTCCCATATGAGACAGTCCAGCACAGCTGAGTCCTATCCCCCACCTTCCTGTCACATGAATTCTCTCCTTTGGTTCGCGTGTCCTCGTTTCACTGGTCAACACTCACTCCACTTCGTCTGACCTACATTAGAACTTGGAACTTGCTGCAGGCACTCTGAGTGCTGTAAGGCATGTGAAGATGTTGCCGTCCTCTTTATTTCTAATTAGTGAAGCAGTGGTCACACTAATTATTCAGCCCATGTCTTCCTGGGTCACTGTCCATAGGTCTCTGACTGTGACACATTGCCCATCTGGTCTGAACAGGCCGTGACACTAACTGGGCGTCCGTGCCAGGTGCCAGCAGCAGGCTGCTCACTGATCTCACCTGGACTTCCTGTTCTGTCTCTGCTCCGTGATCTGGCCTGCTGCATTTCCTGTTCCTGTGTCTTGGCAGCGTTTGGTGTTGGACCTTTGGCTTCTGGAATATGTCGTGGCAGCCTATGCAGCACCAAGCAGCCGTCCTGCAGGGCTTGCTGTCTGACTGCAAGATGGCCACTTGGATAAGCTGTACCAGCTTGAGTGTCATTGCTGTTCTGTTTTGCAGTGCAATGGGCTGTTATCAAAGGCAGACAAAAATGTTGAATCGTTGGGGTTTTAATTACGCCTGCCGTTTCCACTGGGAGGGGGATACGAACACAGTGGCAGCTCATACTTATACAGTGTTCTGTAAATCAAAGTAAGCAGCAGTTTTGTAGAGATGTGGCCCACAGAGAGAGGCAAGCACAGTGTGCAGGCAGGACACCTTGTGGCTGAGGGCTGAACTGCACCCTCCTCTGTCCTGGTGTCTGATGTGTAAACCTTGTGTACATGTCTGAACATAAACCCTAAGGACTCACCATCCCTCCGTCCTCCACACTCACTCCCAGGTGAACAGGTGGCGGTTTTCCGGGGCCAGGATGGGACAGCCTACGTGTTAGATGCATACTGCCCCCATCTGGGCGCCAACCTGGCCGTGGGGGGGCGCGTAGTGGGAGGGTGCATCGAGTGCCCCTTCCACGGCTGGCAGTTTCGTGGCAAAGATGGAAAGTGCATCCGCATCCCATATGCAGAAAAAGGTGATCACCCTCCTCACGGTTCAGTTATGGCTTGGTGCTCGTGTGTGTGTGTGTGTGTGCGTGCGTGCATGTGTGTGCATGCATGTGCGTGCGTGTGTGCGTGCGTGTGCATGTGTGCATGCGTGTGTGCGCGTGCGTGTGTGTGCATGCGTGCGCGTGCGTGTGTGTGCATGCGTGCGTGTGCATGCGTGCGCGTGTGTGCGTGAGTGCGTGTGTGTGCATGCATGTGTGTGCGTGCACGTGCGTGTGCATGCGCGTGTGGGCGTGTGTGTGCATGCGTGCGCGTGCATGCGTGCGTGTGTGCGTGCGCGTGCGTGTGTGTGCGTGCGTGTGCGTGCGTGCGCGTGCGTGCGTGCGTGCGTGCGTGCGTGCGTGTGTGTGCGTGTGTGTGTGTGTGTGTGTGTGTGTGTGTGTGTGTGCGTGATGTGACCGTGCCCTGAGGGAACGCTGTGTAGCTCACAGTGGGTCTCGGCTGTCTGCGTGTCTTGTATAGACTGCATCATCATGGTGCAATTACCTCTAAACAGTCATCTACAAGCTTTGGAAATCTGCTGTTTGGAAACACAATTCCAATCCATTCCCACAAACGTGACGGTTTGTTTTGTGCACAAAGAGTTTGTTCAATATTTGTCCCTGACATATGTACTGTGCCCCTCCATGCTGGCAGTGCCCGAGTTTGCGAAAGTCCGCCGTTGGCCAAGTGCTGAGCTCAACGGGCTGATCTTGGTGTGGTTCCACTGTGATGGCGTCGAGCCCAGCTGGACGGTCCCAGAGCAGGTGGAGATCTCGCGGGGCGAGTGGGTGTACCGGGGCCGTACCGAGCACTTTATCAATGCCCACATTGAGGTAAGTGTCGGCCGTGTGTGTGCATGCGTGTGCGTGTGTGCGTGCGTGTGTGCGTGCGTGTTTGTTTAACCTTCTTCCGCTGAAAGCCCCATGGTCCTGCAGGAGATTCCAGAGAATGCGGCTGACATCGCTCACCTGGCACACCTGCACACACCGGGCATCGTGAGCGGCGTGGATCTCCGTTACACAAACAGCAAGACCTGGGAGTTTGTGCGGCACGACTGGAAGGTGGGAGACGAGTGTGTGGGGCGGGGGAGGGCTGCGCTTCGTCTCAGACATACGGCCCGTTCAGTCTAGCCTCCCCACTGGACTCTGTGCTGCACAGGTGGAGTGGGACCCAGAACCTGAGCCGAATAAGCACTGCTCCCGGATGCTAGTCAAGCATGCTCTGACAGTGTTCGGCCGCCATTGGCCACTGCTGGATCTCAGCGTGGTGGCCAGACAGGTACTGGGGGGCGTGGAGGGGGAGGGGGGCTGGCAGTCAGGCCGCTGATGTGCTGCTGCTAAAAAGTACCAAAGTACAGACCTGGTGCCACCTTGGTCCCCAGGTCAGAATGCCAGGAGACGGCCCTGTTCATGATGCCAGTCTCTGCTGCTTGTTCAGTGACTTAACTTTAACAGCGGGGTGTCACACGGAGCACGTCCCTTCATGTGTGTGTACTGTATGTCCGTGCGTGTGTTTGCGTGTGTGTTGCAGGTCGGCCCGGGAGTCGTGTTCCTGCTGTTTGACCACAGCTTCCTGGGACGCGGCCTCATCATGCACTGTGTGACCCCGGTGGAGCCCCTTGTGCAGTGTGTCTCCCACACTGTCTTCTACCAGACCAACATCCCGCCCCTCGTGCCCAAGTTCATCCTCAGGGCTGAGTGCATCCAGGTATTGTTATCCCCCACACACACCAGCACAGAATTGCTCCCAGATTTCTCCTCAGGAATTGCATCCCCCTCCCGGCTAGTAGTGAAGATCTTAACACCATCAGCACATGGTAGCGTAATAAGTCAGGATGTTTCGTTGCCAAGCAGGGGCTCGACTGCTTGCTGGTTAGGAAATTGTCCAGTTTGCAGACCAACATTTTTCCCCTTTTGTGGCCCAGATAAGCCTTCGTCACCATTTAGGACACTGCAGTGCGGTGTGGTGTGTGAAATATGGCACATGTTTTCCTGAAGGACACCACATCACACTGGCTTACTTCACTGGCTATTTATTAGGCTGCTGTTATCCCAGACGGCAGAAGCACAGTGTGTTCTGGAACATCGTATTTACCATGCGTGATGTGAATGTGCCAGACTCATTAGTCCGGACATATTCTTCACGGAGAAAGACAGTTGTGGCACATTGAAGGAAATCCTTTGCTCCTTTCAGTGTCATTTTCTCCTCCTGACAAAGTGCTAATGTTTCTGGCAAGAAAGTGCAGCAGTGGTGAAGTTTACATTTCTGTTTGTTTTCTCTGAGCTGGGGCTGGCCACACAGCTGCAGGTACTTTGCTCTGTTTCTGACCTGGCTCGTTGTCAAATGATTTGGTTTGTCCTACCAGCACAATGCTGTTGCCCAGTTTTTAAACATGGTAATTTAGATGATCTTCCACTGTTGCACCTAATAACTGAATAAATGCAGGCACAGTAATTTTCTATAGAATGAGAAATGGAGTGAGGAGTGAGGCCGAGTGAAGAGCAGGCAGGCTGCTGACCTGAACACGGTGTGTTGTGACATTGTCCAGTGTTTGGCAAGGTCAGTAACATGTCATGTCCTGGTCTTGGCCAGTTTGAGCGGGACGTTATGATCTGGAACAACAAGAAGTACATCTCCAAGCCCCTGCTGGTGAAGGAGGACTCGGCCATCCAGAGGCACAGACGCTGGTATAGCCAGTTCTACAGTGACAACAGCCCCCGCCTGCGTTTCCAGTACGACTCCCTGGACTTCTGATGGGGGGGGCAGGGAGGTGCATGTCCCAGCCAGAAGAGCTGACCTCAGTGACGAGGTGATGGACATTCCTGCAGTGAGGGGGGCGTGGTTGGCAGTGGTATGGGTGTGGTTGTGGGTGGGGCCAGTGTAAAACAGGAGGTGGAGCTGCACAGAAAAGACGTGGCCAATGAAAGGAAGATGAAATGTGTTCAGTAATATCCTGCCCATACTGTCTTATAGAAAAGCAGCCAGTGACCCTATGAATGTTTTTAGAGACAATAAGGAAAAGTTCCATGGTAACCGCAATGGAGTGTAGCAAATGCATTTTGTGGCATTTATTATGGGATTGCTGATGAATATTCCTGACTGACTGTATAGCAGAAATATAAATTTTATATTATTAAAATTAATGCAGAAAATAATATATTTTTTTCATATGACAGGACGACTCGCAGAATGTGGCATAATAATACTCCTCTCTTCTAATTATGTATTTCACTGAACTGCAGGTCATTACATTCTAGCTAACATGGACACACACATGGATTCTGGACAATAAGAGGGAACCATAAAAACTGGAAACTGGAGTCCCAGTCTGTTATGCTCACTTTGGCAGGGTTTAAAAATAATCTCCCATCTTCCCTTGATTCTTCCCTTCAGTCATCTGGGTCAGACTTAAAACCAGCGTGCAGAACCAGCCAGTTTCCTTCCCTCCCCTTTAAGAGCTTTGGAACTCCCCATTCAGGTGATCTTAAAGGGGAAGGCAGTTTTTGACATGCCCTCCCCACCCGACTCAAGTTTCACTTCCCCCAAGCCGCTGCTTTCCCTGATATACACACGTCTAGTCATACACTCATCTTTAGTAGTTATTTTCCTATTTTTTACTCCTTTAATTCTTACACACAAGTGCAACCAGATGCCTTACTGAGGAAATTCAGGCTAAGCACTTTGCCAAGAAAAATCGATGCTCTTGGGTCTTAAAAATAAGTGAATATAGTCAAAATATATGTTTAAGACACCTATAAAGCCATATACTGTGTTTATTTTGAAGGGAAAACTGTTTTCAAGTCAGTTTTTATAGTGAATCACAGTATGTGTAAAAGCAGGCTAAAACAGTAATGACTTGATGTATAAATAACCTTCAGACTGAAGGGAAAATTACAACCTGGACCAATTATCACTGTATATGATGTGCAAATTATCTGTCAATTAATGTAGCAGGTAGCATTGGCAGTTCCCAATACAGCACCAGGTATGTTACTGTGAAATCATATTAAAACTGAGAGCTTCCTCACACCGTTTCTTCCACATGGCACAGGATATAAACAGTATATTATGAGGTAGAAAATGGGACATATTTAACTTTTTTATCCAATCAGAGGGCTTGCAGGGTTTTTCACCAATCAGAGCAGGGTTTCTTTCTTATTACCATCCACTCAGTATGCATCGTATCCATGTGGGTTTATTGCTCAATGTTATTGGCCAGTGACTGGAGTTGAGGACCCTTCAGAGGAGAAAGGCAGCTTCACAAAGTCCTGATTTGTACCCTGTGACCAACATTACTGTGGTCCTGAAGCTGAGGTACAATTTACAACAAAAGCACCATGTCCCTTTGTACATTTTTAGGTATATTATTGCTGATTATTATACAGTAGAAGCACCGACACTGTAGAATCATTAGGGATAGTGCCCTGTGAAACACACCCACATGAAGGACAGGAAGAAGCACGACTTTGTGTATAACAGAGAAATGCTGGTAGTCTTAGTTATTTGTTAAATAAATAAAGGGATGCCCGGGGTTAATGCTACAGTGACAGTCTCAATCATATCGAAGGTAGTATTTGGAAAGCACATTATAAATTGAAGATTTGCAGCAAGACTTTTGGTTTCCAGTTCTTTTTTCTGAAAACATCAGTGTGACTCATAAATGTCAGTACTGATGGGCGTTCTGACAGCCTGCGTTAATCTTCCCACTGCACTGAGTAACGAAGGTGTGTGTGTGTGTGTGTGTGTGTGTGTGTGTGTGTGTGCGTGCGCAAAATTGTGTAGAAAGAATACAAAATATGTAGAATTTCATGCCAAAATACAGGAAACTTTCTTCTTTTCGTAACAGTTTTGAGATTTATTTTTCGAGTTACAATGCTTTAAAATGTTTTCAAGTTTAGAAAAAATGTGTTTTAAGTAAGATACCACATACCCTTTGACCCTTGCATAAATTATTTTGTTTAATGTATCAGAAGAAAACAGGAAACATGGCTGTTATGTCTAAACATTAATCACCATGGAAGAAAGTATTTGTTTCTTTTTCTTTAATTAGCTTAATTGCTAATGCTGTTGTGTAAAATTTACATTTATGTTACTTTTCTCTACTTCATGTTGTTAAGAGATTCGTTTAGGTTACGTTTCTTTCTTTTTCACTGCTCTAGGACAGCTCAGGTCAGAGGAATGAACCAAGCACCATCAGGGTGAGCGAGCAGACAGTGTGTTTTCTATATGAAATCTGGTGCCCTGAAGATTAAACTGGTGTTCTGCGGTTCTCACAGCCCAGTGTCAGATTAGAGATGCACTACACAGTACCTGCATTTGCATTTTCACGTTCCTGCCACCTGAGCAATGCTTTAGTAATCCGTGATCATTCTTAAAGTAATTACCATGCCATCAATGTTAGTTGACACAGTGTTTCAATAATTAGCACACACAATGGAAAGTAATGGTGTGTGTGTTTACTGTGTGTTAAATGTTCCCACAGACTCACAATGTTAGTTAGGCTGCAGATCTGTGTGCTGGAAGGGAGGGGTTTGGTCCGTGAAACCCTTTGTGCCTTTCGGTGTATCGAGCTGTGTGTGTGAACAGGGGACGCCTTATCTTGCTTTACCTGTGAATATTTGATTTAAGCAGTGGGTGTGGTTTCACTTCTGCCGTCTTTAAACTAAACAGTGAGATGAGTGTGAGATGTGTGTTACACCGGGGGAAAAGATCAAGCGCTTCTAACTAGAGCAACAGTTGGGTTAACATATTGGAAGCTTTAATGGATTCCAAGGACCAAGGTGGCTTTGAGGAATCCTTGAGTTTGGGTGTACCTGGTGATGAGAGGAGACCTGTAGGTGAAGAAATCGTATCTGACAAACAGTCAGCATCTGAAGCACTTGAACACAAGCAAGAAAAGACATTTTTTGTGTTTGAATCGGAGAAGCCTGAGGAGAGCGTGAAGGGAGATGTGGCTACAGTGGGAGAGCCGTTCTACAAAAGGTCAGAGGTCACAGAGCAGGTGACTCAGGTAGATACAGTAACCAGTAACACGGATGAACTGCAGGTAGAGGGTGCGGTGGAAGAAAACGTGAAGGACACTGTGGCAGAGGAATGCCCGGTGTGTACTGAGACGTATGAGACATGCGGAGACAGGGGGCGTGCCCTGCTCAACTGTGACCACACGGTGTGTCAGAGGTGCCTGATAGGTATGATGGAGTGCAGTGCCGACGGGGGCCGTGTGTCCTGCCCCCTGTGTCGCCAGAGGACACCGCTGCCGCAGTGGGACATCCGGCGAATGCAGGAGGAGGCCCTGTACCTCATGGCTACATCCCAGGTGTGGCTCCGCTCCCTGGATGCTCCGCCCCAATATCGGCCTTTCCTCCAAGCACGTGGGAGGTCTGAGCTGGAGAGCCGACTGGAGTCTCGGGTCGAGATGGCGCTGGTGTGTGGTTGCTGTAGGTACCCCACCGGGCTTATGCGGGTCCTCCAGCGACTACGGAACCAGTGCCCCTGCTGCTACCTCGCTGTTCTGAGTCTCCTGTACTTAGCAGAGCTGAGCTGCTTCTTCTTGGTCTTTCTTCCAATCCTTGTTCTCGTTTTGCTATTTTCTCTCACCAGCAAATAACCAGATGCTGTGATGTCTTAATGGGGCTGTCTTCACCTAAACCTGAAACACATGTTACTGGTGTTTGAATGGCTGCAGTCAAGGTCTGGTCCTTCTCATCTCTCTGTGCCACTGCAGTTCCTAAGCTTTTAAACTGTCTCTTCTTCCAAAACCACAATATATACTGTCAGTGCTTAATTTTGTGCTCTTCAGAGAGTTTGTATTCGTTGCTGGCATTTTTGATACAAAAATGTAACCTTGGTTCTGCTATGTAAGCTGTCACGTATTTGGTATATATGGTATATATGACTTATGAGTTGTATAGCACAATACATTAGCTGGAAAATTGGATTTCAGAAAATAAGTTGCTATATAGCATTCCACGCACTGCGAGCAGTCGTTCTCATGCTGTCATTCAGGTGAGACTGTGTCCTGTTTCTTTTTTAAAAATAACATGGAGAATTGCTGAAAACGACGGGATGTGACATCAACAGCTCGTTTCGACAGTCATTATATTGGCAGAACTTAATTATAGACACGCAGGCCTTTGGGGCAGAGTGAGCGAGACTCTCTTTCATCGGCATTCAGAGAACGTGGCGTCTCTCCCACGACTCGAAAAACAACGTTAACATCATTCCCCTCGAATCTTGATCTTTCACGTTGCTGATTGCTGCATGACGTTGTGTCATTTCTTCACTGTCTGCATTTACCCTTGCCTTCATTTGACACAAAATCACATCATTTTGTTTTTTGTATATCATTACCTTTCATAAAGATTTTGTTAATGGCTACAAATATGCCTACTTGTTATTATTAGTGGCCTTTTCTGCACTTTCACTGTCTCAGGAATTTTTCCCAGCTAGAAAAATGATAGAAACCATTGTACACTTATGGCAACAACAGAACGTGTTTGTTGTCTGAGCCCTTCTGTCACTGCGCCTTTAAGGGAAACATTTTCACACTGGAAGTCCTCTCGTGTTTGTGACCCACTTTTTGACTTCTTTTGCTGACTTTATTTATGAAGGTCTGTCGCAGGCCATGTCCTGTGGGCTGCTGGCCTATCCTCAAAGCTGGTTCCCTCTCAGGGCAGATATTCACACACGCTTTCAATAGCAAGCACGTGATTTTATGTCTGAGACAGTTGGGTTTTTACCATTTGATGGGAAGATCATTTGTCTTGTAAAAAACAATACATATGTTCATAAATAGAATATGCTGGTTTTTAAAATGTGCCTGTGGCCATTTGCCACGTCTTTAAATATAGAAGCCCTGTGAGTTTGAACGTGGCACTATAATATCCGTTCGACTACATGAACTGCGTTTTGAATGTGCTGTGTCATATTGAGTCTGTTGTGAGAAACTGCGCCTGCTTTATCTAGGCTGCGATTTGGTTATATAACGGCTGCAATGCAGGCAGCTAGCACGGTTGGGGGAGGCGGGGCCGCAGCCGCCGCGCGATGCTGACCCTCCACATTCTTGTTTGCACTTTGGTTGCTTTCCAGATCGTGGGACGTAATGTCCTTTTGATTCATACATGTTTTCATCTATTATTTGACCAGCATAAGCGAAAACATTAAAAACATGGTAATCTGCATCTTGACTTGCTGTGTGCGTGATATAGGCCTTTTTGTGACACCGAATTTACGTTGAAATAAATGAATCACGTTGAAATGCAAAGTTTCTCTAAAAACTGATTCACAGAAAAATTTACAAGTAACATCAAACAATCGGTTTAAAATGAACACAGCATCACAATAGATTTACTCTTCGTTTCTTAACTAAAAAATGACAAACAGCTGCTTCATTACGTCATATGTTCCCAAATTAATAAATGTTCTGTATCCAAGCATGACCTACTCCAAAAGAGTAATACATAATTTATTACTTAAATCGATTGTCACCTATATTAAAATGCACATCCACCTCCATTAGTGTTTCAATCGTGACATTCAGGAATGATGATGATTTTCTCTGCGGGGTCTTTACAGGGGGTTAAGTAATCACCTCCTGCTATATAAAATATTCAGATGATATGTGTGAGGCAGATCATCTGTTAACGCTTGACTGTCCGATAACCCTCCGATATTAGAGGAATCGTCGATCATGCGTGAAGTTTGGGAACATAAACTGTAATTGTCGAGCTCTTTTAACTGCAGTTTCCCTTTGATTTCATGGTTGTTGAAACACCGGAGACAAATGCTACATTATTGCGACTTTTCCAAAACTGAGACACTTGTTTCCTTGGTAACGGATCCGTTGAATTTATTTATTTTTTTTTGCAGGTACTCAGACGTTCCTTGGCCATGTTACACGCAATGTCGCTTTTGGCGATTTCGTTTCCCAAGCACTCAAATGTCATGATCTTAAACCACCTACAAAAACGGACAAGAGTCTTATTTAATCATAATGTTCCTAATGTATTTAGGTAAAACTATGTTGCACACTATATGTAGTTATACTGTGTGACAGAAACCTTTGATTTTTATAACTAAATCATTTTGTGGTTGCGTTTTATGGCTCTGTAGAAATAAACTAATGGACGTTCCATGTGGTGTACCAATGAGGTTGAATTGTGAAAAGCGTCATTTATTAAAGGTGTATGAAATATCAAAGAGTTCCCGATGCTTTGTTGAATTACTGGAACGTACAACTGCAAATTAAAATTACGATCTTAACACTAATCTTACATTGTTCAACCACATTGCAATACAGTTGTTGCAAAGGCTGCAGTGTCAAATATTTACTGATTGCATATTGTAATGTGTATATGCTCCAGTCTCGTTATTTAAATAATGCTAAATTACACTTACGTATGTTTACACAAACTTCACACAAAATGTTTAAGTCAAATACATTTTATGCGTCAAGTTACAAATGCTTATTCACCCACGCGCCTACGCATTTACAATTTTAATGGTGTTCATCCCTATATAGTCATACAATTGAAAGTGTCAAACGAAATCGAAATTTCATGTTAGCCGATCATACGGTTAATGAATTGTAAAATTAGTGTAACGAAACAGATGTTCGACTTTGCTCAAATGAAGACGAAAGCGACAAAGCCGGAGGAGACTGCGGGGAGCGCGCGCGAGCGCGCGAGCGCTGTCAGCACCAAGGACAGATGCTGAGGCTGAACATCGCGCAGAAACATTACCGCACAGTGTAACCTCGGGCTCAGCCGAGGCAGGACCTGGCGTGCATCACACAACAGAACAAACGTGCATCTTCAGCAGGACAAGAGAATGGAAGAACACTAAAGACACGTCTACTTCGCGTGGTGGAAGAGAGAGGAATGCAAAGGCATGAAAATGAAAAGTGGAAAGAAATGAAGAACGGGCAACATAAAACGCACGGATATGCTTATATGCAAACCGTTCCCGTAGCCAAGGGTTTTGCACATTCCTCTACAGCGCATGTAAAAATATAAACCTAAGCGCATTCCAGCGGTACATGCTTTGTTCAGCTGGGTGAGATCTGGTCAAAACGGAGATCGAGTGAACCGCGGAGCCGGACAGACAGGCATATCGAACCTAGTTACCACCTCGGTACCAACCGAGATTCAGCTCGCACGATGCGTATGCTGACGCTGGCGATTTTCCTCTCCTGCTCCTGGGCACGGGGAGGCTGCGAACCAAAAATAGTGAATATCGGTGCTGTGCTCAGCCAGAAGAGGTACGAGCAAGTGTTCAAGGACGCGGTCGCTCAAGCAAACCAAATGTATGGGAGAGATAAATTCAAGCTGAACGCCATTTCCGTCACCCACAAGCCTAACGCGATCCAGATGGCACTGTCCGTGTGCGAGGACCTCATCTCAAGCCAGGTACCGGAGCGCGCGACCCTCACCCTTACGTGTATTCACAGATGTTATAAACACAAAACAGTAGGAGATATAACAATTAATACAGTTTCCATACAATACGTTTCTTGTCAGTGACATTTTTTTAAATCCGTGCTTTTAAACAATATTCATTGCACTTTTCTCTAATAACATAAAAGTCACTGGTCAAGTGGTCGGGAATTAAATTTAGTCGAAAATATAACAGTACAAAAGTATATTCTGTCCATAAATGAACAACTAAATAAATAACTAAAACGGGTGTGTGTGTGTGTGTGTGTGTGTGTGTGTGTATGTGTGTGTGTCGGGCTGGTGTCTTTGCTGATGTCCAGTTGTAAGACCAAAACGTTATGTAAATTAAGAAAATATTTATTTCCTATTTTTACAGTAGCCTATAGTACGTAATTACACAAAAAGTACACACAACGGGTTAAATTTTATCGACTTTCTCAGTTCAACAAAATACCCACTGTCTTTATCTTCATCGTTTTAAAACAATAGTTTAATAGTAAATAAAATAAATTACAAATGTTGCACGATTTTTTGTATTTAATGTTAATTGAATTCAAATAAATACTTGTTATAAATATTGAAAATAAAAAATAAACGTTATTACAATAGTCCATTGTTATTAAAACCGACGATGCAACAAACGTGGGGCTGTTGCTGATCCTGATTAAGTAAATACTGTAAAATCATATTTGTTACAGCAGGATTTAGGAGCGGAATTTCAGCCCTGCTCCCATGTACTTACAGAACCACTTAGTGAATAAACAGAATGGACGTAATATGTTGCCTTCAGCGGCAGCCTAATTCACGCAGTGCGATGCCGTTTCGTCAGCTGGGACAGAAGCACCAAGATGAGACAGTAAGAAATTGATCTGATCGGTAATTAAAGTACCAGGGAATCATACGGTGTCCGTCGTCGCATTTCAGTCTTTTGTAATCCCAGAGTAAACCAGGCAGAAGCTCATTAGCAGTTGCCTTAAACGAAATTATTATTACCACGGACAAGGGATTCGATCACAACTCAGTCTCTTGGGATAAAATTATATTATTTTAAACCAGTCAGACTGGAAAACGTGTCGTTTTGGTATTATCAGCAGCAAGGAAGAAAGCCAACGCATGCAAAATAGGCAGATCAGTCAGATAGGCTCAAAGGATTAAATGCACAAAACGCGCAGCCTTTACGGACTTAGAGTACTGGTCGAATTACGTGACAGAATGGTTTCACTGCTATTTCAGTTTTTTTTTTTTTTTGTATATGTGCCATCTGAGCGCTCTTTGCCAGAAAGCCGGCCAATATGGCGCTCTGCGGAACGGCGACCAGTTTTCTCTGCTCAGGGTAAAAAGGAAAACAGTGTTCAGCGCTGCAGTGAGAGAGTCTTGGTTTTCATACTTCTCCTTTTACAGCTCGTGCAGTCAGCTGTTTTAATAATGGTAACTAGTTTGTACTGGTCCACCGTGGTACCACTAATTAGAAACACAGTTATGCCAATTACTGTATTTACAAAGCAATGCAGAAAAAATCTGACAAAGCCACATTGTAGATTCCATCAGGATGTAATGGAATGCCTGCTTTGCTTTATATCTCTGGACGTTCAGGAGCCACGTAATGTTCACGTAATGCAGGCCCCATGAAACTGGATGCAGAAGTGGAAATTCAGTGTATCCAAAACCTCCACAAAAAACATCCATTGATGTAAATGTGAGAATATCTAACCCAGACATTTAGGCTTCATTTCAGTTTTGTAGGGGGGTCAGATTACTTATGGCATCCTACCCATTAAATTATTGAAGTAACAAACATTTGTAACACTGGGGGGATGCCCCCCCCACACACACACACACACACCTACTCCTTTGGTCTTAAAAAGGTTCACAAAGTCATTCTAAAGCATTGTAGTCTGTGGCCCTCTTTAACGGTTTACCAGTTCTTAACTGATTGCACATTTGTTGAACATGCTATGTGAGGCGAGTCCGCAGGTATCTGCGAGATTTATCCATACATCAGGCGTGACTTCTTCACCCGCTTCTCTTCACAGCAGCTCTACGGCACAGAGGTATCTTGAGAAAGCAAGACGGCAGCTGTGTTTGTTAAAAGTTCCCCTGCTGGAGGTCTGCTTCTCTGCAGGGTTTGCCCTTTGACAGGAGTGGGGGGGGGCTTTTCTCCTGCCTCCCACGCGCTGGCTTTGTTAAGCTTGTAGAACAGAGCTTTCTTTGGCATTGCAGGTGCAGTATTATCCACCCGTGTCCCGCAGTCGTGCACTAGTGGTGTGACTTATCTCACTTTTATGTTCCACCAGGTGTACGCCATTCTCGTGAGCCACCCACCGCAGTCCAACGACCACCTGACCCCCACGCCTGTGTCGTACACTGCAGGGTTCTATCGCATCCCTGTAGTAGGACTGACCACACGCATGTCCATCTACTCTGACAAGGTGAGTGTTCAGGTGCTCTGCCAGTATCCACCAATACCCTTGGTTTGATCATGAAATGTGAGGTTATTTGTATGGAGCTTAAATGTAAGATTTATGATGTATATGTTATGTAATGACTTCATATCTCTGTTAGTAACTAAATTATTATATGGCCAAACAGCTGGTTAATATGTGTCTGAAAGGTTCAGCCAGTTTAAATTCAGCATATTTGAAAAACGCTCTTCCTGTTTGAAACACTTTTGTTAGGTAAGGTACATTAACATTTACGTTTATTCATTTATATTATTTTGAATAATAGTATACGTGCATGTCACAAACGAGGTCAAACAGTATCAGGGAATCCAGCTAACAGTAAGTGCTGTCCTATAATCAAAAGTGCACAAGATTCAGTTAAGCAAGATAGTCCAACTCAACTAAAAATGAAAAAGGTAAATTAGCAATAACACAGGGAATAAATAAACAACATTTAAATATTGGAACAATAAAGAGGCAGAGCTGATGAAGATGAGATGAGAAGTGTTGAGGTGCTCCCTGAAGAGATGAGGTAACAAAAATGGTTCATTTATACTCACTAAATGGTCATTACAGGCTGTTAGTGATGAAATGATGAGAAAGTTACCTACAGTTCCGGAACATAACAACTGAAGTCTCAAAAGGCAGATCAGGTGTTCTCAGATTTAATCCTGGTTCAGTTGCATTGCTACTGCTTTGTCACTTTGTAGTCCTCTATTGATCTATATCATTTGTAAAGATACTAATTGTCTGATTTCCCTGAAGATCTATGCTACGAAGTTAGTTAGAAACATATTTTTATGAAGACCTCATCACTGCTGCACATGAACTGGGTTGTTAAAAATTTAATAACATTAAAAAGACGTATTTCATTTCTGACTAATGGCTGGTACAGAGGTGTCTATGAAATAGTTTGGTTACTGAGAACATGCAAACCTCTGGTTGTGGGCACCTCCTGCTGTAAATGTTTTATGACCCTCCTGTTGAAAATCTAGTGGTCTCTACTTGTCACATCACAAAGGTAGAGGTCTCCGTCTTTCCTGTTGTGTATTTGGTGGTGTTTATAGAAATGCTGATTTTAGCAGGAACTACTATGAAATGTGTTGCCAACACTTCCTGAAGTAGATGTAGCAGTTTCTGCATCTCCTGATTCAGGCTTCATGGTCTCTATAGTTCCTGCAGTGGAAGTAGGTGCTTACTGGTGCTCTTGTGAAGAAGGCAGCTGTCATAGAGACATCCTTTCCTCCACCTCTCAGAGCATCCACCTGTCCTTCCTGCGCACTGTGCCTCCCTACTCCCACCAAGCGCACGTGTGGTTTGACATGATGCGTGAGTTTCGCTGGAACCACATCATCCTGATCGTGAGCGATGACCACGAAGGCCGTGCCGCGCAGAAGAAGCTGGAGACGCTCCTGGAGGAGAGAGAAACCAAGGTGAGATGAGAAGGTTCCCCCTTAGCCTTTTGGAGGCCAGCCAGGGCACGCGCAGGCACGTCTGTGTGCGTGTGCGTGCGTGTGCGTGTACGTGTAACTTGTGTTGCCTACCTCAGAGGTCTTCTATGTATGTAACTGTTTTCTTTTCTGTTTTGTGACCACATCTCTTTCCATTTGTAACATTGGCTAACATTTTTATGCTAGAGGCATCGACAGCGTCTTAAGTGGTTACCTGACAAGACTTTGTGCATTTTGCCCATCCCACATTGCTTCTGCCATAGTCAAGTTCTCCTGCGTCGTTCCTGACCAGGAGCAAAAGAACGAGGGCCGTAACCTGGGGCTGTGCAAAACATCAATAACTGCCAAACATAACAGCGTGCAGGCCGATCTCCTGCCTTCCTTCGCATTGTTGTTTGCAGCAGTAACTGCATGTTTAAAGCCGTGTGAGCTGTCACATTCCAGCGGACGTTAACTGTCTGGTTAATGTTCATCCAGGCTTCTCTGCTTTGTAGTTGTGCTGGTCTGCTGATGAAGGGCTGTTTCAAGGGTGCTTGAGGGGTCTGTTTCGGTGCTGGGTCTGGAGCCCCAGGTTCGCTTCTCTGAGGGCCAGACAACAATGTCCGACCTTTTGTTGGCTGTGTTCACTGTGAGAAAGTTATTTGCTAAGTGTCGTCTTTCAACTGCTGTCTGTTTTCATGTCTCAGAGTGTTTACTGAGAGCTTAAACTGTTTCTCCAGCTAAGAAATATGTTGGTTCTTTAAGCCAGTCATTATCTGGATTTTGTCTTTCAAATTACAGTCAGCTTCATATTCATATTTAATGATGTCTTAAATATAATAAGTGATTTTGAAAATGTGCTGCAAATTGAACAAATTCTTTCATTTTAAATTGTGCGTTGGAGCTGAGTGTGTATATGTATATGTATATATGTATATATACATACACACACACAACCTTAGGGTGTTTATTTGTGTATATAGCAGGAATTGCTCTTTGCTTAGGTTTCATACTGCTTGTGTAGTTAATGTTTATGAGGCAGTGTGAGCTGATGACATGCCAGGTGAGACTGTGGTTGACACTGTCAGAACAGCATCACCCTTTTTGTGACACATCTTTATGCTGTATAAGACGCTGGTCACCGCTGTCTCGTCAAAAAAGGTTTACGCAGACAGTTTAAGGCCTGACCTTTACTTTCTCTTTCTGTTTGTTGGGTTTCTGTTCTATTATGTAATGATATGCCTTACTTTTTTAGCAATATCTTCAGAATATTACATGTTCTTGTTAGGACAGTTTAATTAAATGCAGTTGTGTGAAATAATTCCTGGCTTCTTGATGTCTGCACAAGCCTGAAGTCCAAGAATCCTCCATCTTGATACTGTTTTCAAAAGGGAAATGCAATATGTACCAAATGCTTTTCAGTTAAGATTATGTTTACTTACAAGTGCGAGATATAAGACAGCAAAGTTTGGTTTTCAAAAAGCATATGCACTGACACTTCATTAAACTGACTAAAAGATTTATAAACATACTCAAACAGATGCCAGGCTATTTTAATATTTTTCATCTATAATACCACCTTAAAATCTAAGACACTTAACAGAGAACTTGTGAAAAGTGTATTTGCTACTATTTGATATTTTAATTAGGAGTCATTTTTGTATCCATTTGAGACAAAAACATTAAGTCTCACTTTGTTAATGTTAATGCCAGTTTTGAACGTGCAAAACGTTTTTGTGTTTGGCATTGTTAATACTGTGATAATTTTATGACTTATTTGGGTTTTTAAAAATATAACTGTGAGAGTTCACAATTACTAACATGTAGCATAAGTCTTCAGAAGAAAACAGCTGTGACTATCAGACTTTGATGAAATGGACTGATCTAAATGTGATATGTTTGCAGTGCCGTGTCTTGGTTCTCCCTAGTTCTCTGTGATCTGTGACAATTTACATGGCTTCAGTGACATCATGACATTTCATTTGCTGTATCTTTGTGATTTTATGCCATTGTTGTCTTAATTTCATGTTCTTGGCAAGCGTGTGGTGGTGGGCGGGGCATTACCACAGCTGGAGGCTGTGATTGAGCGCAACCAGATGACAGGCACTCTTTGGCTGTGTGTGCTACCAATCATAGGCTGGATCAGGCTTCACAGATGTCTTTTTTTATATATGTGAAGAGAGCTGCTCACCACACTGTCTACTAAACAAATGCAGAAAATACCTCAAAATGCTTTGATGTGTGTCGCTAATGTAAAGTATTAGTAAAAATTACAATGAAAACAGGTACACATAAAGGTCCTGATACAGGTTACTAAGAAATACAGCTTTCTCTACAAAGATTCACTCTTGTATTTCTTGTAAAAAATTTCACAGAAATAAAGAAATTTAAGTAATTTTTACAAGGAAGATTCTGCTGTTGCACTACATATAATTATGTTCAATTTAGAGCCAGAAGACCAAAACAGATGCAATTAAAGCAGTTCTATTTATGATCCACATAAAAATTATTTTGGGAACAGAAATTCTGCACAATTGATCATTTTTAAATGTACTTTTTAAACAGCGCCTTTACAATGGATGCAGAACTGTAGCACAAATGCTACTATTTCTTAATAAAATAATAATAAAAATAAAAATTAATCAACCAGAATAGATGTTTGGGTCAATTTATGATGCGTACAGAAGTGTAATCGGTGACAGAAACTAGATCAGATTGGTGCTTCTTAACTGCAACAGCTGTTGCACGTACAGTGCGATGTTGGTGTGCACCCTCCTTCACCTCCTCTTAGTGCGATGTTGGTGTACACCCTCCTTCACCTCCTCTTAGTGCGATGTTGGTGTACACCCTCCTTCACCTCCTCT
>JABJVR010000095.1:2557113-2592626 GCA_025773905.1 Chitala chitala | reverse complement strand
TAGTGCGATGTTGGTGTGCACCCTCCTTCACCTCCTCTTAGTGCGATGTTGGTGTGCACCCTCCTTCACCTCCTCTTAGTGCGATGTTGGTGTGCACCCTCCTTCACCTCCTCTTCTTGATACGCGTGCGTGCAGACGTGTGCTGCGTTACAGAGCGTGCTGTTGAGCACGTCACACGTGGGCCAGAACGTTAAGCTGAAGTGCACAACAAGACCCTCACCCCCCCGACACTGCTGAAGTCAGCACATAAGATCTGTTGGTTAAGTCTAACATTTATGAAAATATATAGATATAATAACTAAACAATGCAACAAATATTTATGTGCTTGTTGTTGTGTACAGTGACATAGATAGGGAGAAAAATCTATTAAAGGATACAGATTTATATTACAAGAATTTTCATTTGGACATTTTATAATGGAATAAACTGTTTTATGGTGTTGAGCATGAGTGTACAGTTTAAATGTTCAGTATGGGGCCTTGTCAGGACAACACTGAAATCTGAGGCTCTTTATATGGCGATTAGTCAGTATCTGGGTATATACAATTTCAGATGGTCAGCATAATTTAGAGATGCACAGGGCTTGAAAAGAAATAGTTTCAATCAGTCAACATTATTATACCAATATTTCTTACACATCCAGCAGACAGACACCTCATCTTTGAAGCGAATGGAATGCTTCAAAATACATACTTGTTCAGGGGCGGGTTTACAGAGGTGGCACTGGGTAGAATTTGCCACCGTAACAAAATTATCTGGCCCTGCGTTTGCCGCCCCAATGTAGATGTAATACAAATCAAAGTGAATATAATTAATACGTAACTTAAATAATAATTCTTCTGACATAAAGCATGCTCTGGGCTGAGCCTACCATGTTTGTTTAACCCTCCGGGAACAGTGGTTTGTTCCATTTCCCCCCACTTCTCCTCCTGCCTTCTAAGTAACACAGAGCATAACGTAATGCTTCTAAGTAAATTGCGCGATTGGTGAGGCTGAGGTACTTGGCGTTTGGTTAAGAAGCAGACTTGATGATAGCAAACAATGATGATAATATCGTAAATTGTGTTTTTTCTCTACGTCTTTGCGGTGTGTGACTTGCAGATAGGTGGTATATAGCTAAAGATAACATTAACGGTGGTATACTCCAGAACATGACTAAAACAAATCCGAAGTTGAAACACCGCCTAATTAACATGTGCCACACCAGGCTAGATCCACTCCTCAACACACCAGGTCCGTGTTGTGTAGAAGTGTGTGGAAGCTTCCTAATATTACTGTTTGCATATTATATTTACATTTTTACGTGTACACCATTTTATACTTAATTGTACTTATTTATTCTGATGCGCAACTTTGAGAACTTATTTTTACCCCAATAAAACTGGCTATATGCTTCATCAAGTCTTGTTTATGTTCAGTAGCAAATCACGGAAATGTTTTAAAACGAATATATTAATATTCATTTGTTATAGTACACGGTTTCTATACACTTACTGGTGTTGAGAATCGAAAAACGATGAGGACAAAAATTGTTAAACAATGAGCCTCAAACTTTATAAGCACTTTACAATTACACATTCTCCCCTGCCAATTTAATTTCAAAAGCTGTGTCGTTGACACGTTTTTTAAAGATAACACACCGCCTTGTGTGAGTGGACACTCTCACCTCTTGCCTAGTTTGCTAAATATTTTTGCCTATTGCGGTATTTTGTTTGTATAATCCACATATAGTTTTTGCTGTAAGTAAATACGTTATTAGATCTCAAGACCGATTTCTTCGACCTTTTTCGTTTGGTGTATTTGTAGTCAGATGACAAGAAACACGTTCTTGGGACAAGTCCTCTACCACTAACACTTTGTTTTTCTTATTTATTGTAAAAACAAATTGACACATCACGTTTACATCTGTATTATCAAACGTTTTTGTCTGCAGTTTCTTATTATAAAACAAATTGCCGATTGTTGCTTTGAGGCTGAATAAGTCTTTATAATGAATGTTTGTATATACGTCACATACAAACCTACCAATTCGTACATTCATCCCTGTGCATCTGAAACAAAATGTTTTGTGTTGGCTTTTGTCAAAATCACTCAGGATCAATGCAATAATATACCATACAATGTGGTTTTCCTTATATGAGTTGTATTGGAAATACATGTATAAGTTTTATGTAAACATTGCGTTCTATTACAGCATTATTAAGTTCCTCATCGTGTATCTACAGGACTTAATATTACTAACGATTGACAGATTTTAACGTAAAAGCGAAAGTGCTGACTGACGCCTTTAAGTGTATTAAAATTAACAGCTCACCGCACGAGGCAAGAATGGTTCCTGATACAAATATCAAGGCATCTGATGCCAGTTTAAATATGACGTATGTATTTCCAAATGTGCACCACCAAAAAAACTGCATCTTCACCAAGTGAAAACGGGACGATGTTTCCAAAAGTTCGCTTGATTTTAGGGACTAAGGATCTTATCTTGTATTTCAAATAAAATAATTGTTTATGAAACATGACAGTTATGGACTGAGAACGTATTTCCCCTGGAACACCGTGGATTTATGCACAGTATTTTTCCACATCTTAAAAAGAAGCTGCAAACTGTTTTCACCAACTGTAATTCGTGGCGAAATTGCATTGTATTGTCTACATTCAGGAATAATGAAATGTTCACAGACAGCCGGAACTCTTGTTTATGCTCTTGGTATATGCGTCATTTGGCCATCACAGATCCAATTTTAGGTCAAGCTGATTATTTTTTCTCATCCAAAACGGCATCGAATTAAATTTCCGGTACCATCTAGAGTATGTATTCATTATAGCGACAAAGTCAACAAACGTAATGAAATGTACTCTTGTAATTCTGTTTCATCGCACTAGTTTCGTAGCTTTAGGGAATATATTGACTAACCCTATGTTCTAAAGTCTCAATTCAATATAAAAATTAACTTGTCACATGATCCTGTCGAAGACGGTTTCAATTTCAATAAAAATTTGCTGACTAGTAATTAAATTCATATTTAATTAAAAAAAAATCAAAGATATCATTTTTTTTAAATCGACATATATATATATATATATATATATATATATAATCGACCATTAGAATGTCTGACATAACACAGTCAAGTTGGTGAATCACGACAGAACGTGACTGGCCGATAAAAGGTGGAACGCGCGTGTGTATCTATCGCGTCGCGTGTACAGCATCAAAGGAGCGCTGGCGCGCGAGGCGAGCAGCGTGGAACGCAAGTCGCGTGTGGTCGTTTTTGATGTCTTTGCAAGCCCCAGCGTTAAGGATTCCACATTTAAAGCAGGAAAGTGGAGTTTGTTGGAATGATTTACTGCGCACCATTTTCAACTGTTTATAATACTCTTCTGTGTCTGCATATTTTCTCTGTGCACATTACTCATCAGAATAAAAAAAGGAACTATGAAAACCTCGACCAACTGTCCTATGACACCAAGCGAGGACCCAAGGTATAACTTTGCATGGTCAATGCACGCCGCCCACCAATTCTCTGAACGTAGCAGCTAGAAACCAGTCAAGCAGTCAGGAGGCGACCCAGAAATGTTCTTATCTTGGTAGCACGTGTTTTTTTTTTTCTTTAGGCATTTTTTAAATATGATTTACATCGAGAATGGTTTATGTTGAAAAAAATGAGGAGGAAAACAGCGGCCAGCTTTTACTCTTTATTTTTTGTGTAAAGGAATGCATGTGTTCAGACCAACGAGTTTGCAAGCCTTTTCCTTTGTGGAGACCTGGTAGCGTGGGACAGTGGTCTCCCACGGTCTACTCCCTCCCTCCATTGAGCAGCACTTTTTACTTTTATTTTTTCCTTTGGGAAAGAAGCCCACCCCCCGCCTCCTTTTCCCTTCACCTATTTTTTATTTTCCGGTTGCATCGATCTTCTTCCCCCCTTTCTACCTCTAACTTGCACGTCCTTTTTGAAGTCTTGATAACCCTCAGTTTGCATGCCAAAATGCAGAATTTTTTCCCTCCAGGCTTAAAGTATTATTTTTTTAAGTTAGAGCAATTCTCTTTGGACCGCTATCATTTTTCTCTTTTTTCCAACGAAAAAAAAACCCCCAGCAACAAGGGCTAAAGGCAGCATGGCGCTAGCTGGCGGTAAGTAGCCCACTTGACTAATTTTGTACCCTAATCACAGGCAGAGAAAGTTCTGCAGTTCAACCAGGAGACAAACTTAACGGCACTCCTCCTGGAAGCGCGAGAGCTGGAGGCCCGCGTCATCGTCCTCTCCGCCAGGTAAGACCCACCTCCTGTCTACACGCGGGCTTCTCTCCGTGATTGGCTGATCTATCTTTGTGCGGTCAACTGTTTCGCATGTCAGTACGAGATCTTGTAGCGGAGTGACGTTGCGTCTGAAGTGTTGAGTCGAGCTGCGACGCTGAAACGCCACTCAGATCGGTTCAGTGTGAGCTTAAACGTAAACGCCCACCTTGGCGTAGCGAATACACAAGAGGGCGGGAACAGATGGTCTGTTTTCTCTTCTTCTGCATGTTTGGAACTCAACTGGTGTTGTAGTACAAAAATGATTTTCAGCACTAAATACATTTTTATATTAAATTATATATATGAAATATGTCTCTAAAGATCATAATCAGACGTTTAATCATCCTCCAGAATGTAAATGGAAAAAATTTATATGCACTTATTATGTATTGTAATTAGTGGAACAAGGTCTCTGTGAATTGGTCAGGATGGATCAAAATCATATCACGATCTCAGCGTTTTCGCTTAGCCTCAGTTTTATCTCGCATTTTGCCATGCCAATGTCACATCCATTTTTCCTTTAAAACGTCGTATTGAGTTAGTTTCAGCTCAGAGTGGCGCCCTGGGCACATGGTGAAGCAGTAGAACCAGGGACAGACTGGAACCTGACAACAGCCCTGAAGTTTTCAAGTCCCATTTCGGGGTTGTGGGGGTGGTGCTGGACAAACCATCTACAAACTAAATGTCTTCTGAATATTGTTTTTCGGGGGCGTGGCTGTACAAACTGTTTATGTTGAACATAACAAGCACATGCACTGTTTAATCCTGTTGTATATGTTAAGGTAAGTACGTCTGACGGCCGTACTTACACTAGGTCAGCCGACTGCTCTAGCATTTGACAGAATGTCCAGATTACCAGTCCAGCAATGGTTAGAACGTATTTAGGTAAGTATTCTCATATGTGTGACGGACATCATATTGTCTGTTAAAGAATGATTCATTTTAAAGAGAAAGATTAGTGTATTTTGTTATTCCAGAAAATTCAAATACATACTGATGTGTCGAAGTAAATGGTTAGAAGCGCACTGGTACAAATGCATGTTTGAATAACTGGTCACACATTAAACATACATGCAGAGCCTGACACAGTACAATCACTCAACGGTGATAGTTATGCACATGGTATCCAGCGTTCGGAATGGAACATCCTTTGATTACGAACACGTTTAAAGTTTAAACTTCAGAATGTCAGGTCCAGAGCACCTTGCGCAACCTGTGGTGGGTTTGCATGCATGAACCGTTCATGATCTCCAAGTCATATTGAATAAAGGAGACACCCCCCCCCAAGGAGCTAGTACTAATGTGAGCTGTACGCCTCTAGAAACTAATCACATAGGTCATCATCCATTTATAAACGGAGGATGCAAAGGATTAAAAGAGGCAAGGTCTAAGTGAAAAAGGGAGTGTTAAGGGCACTGAACAGGGAGGGAAAGAAGTACAGAGGCTGATGACTAACATAAGGCAAAACAGCACTTACAGCCACAAGAAACAGCAAGTGTCTGAAACACGTGAGGAGTAGAAGCAGAGACAAAAGGAAAAGGAAGCCCAGGTCAGGACACTGATAGAATTAACATAATGGGAAGGAGAAAATGGAAAAAGTAGGGAAATGGGGAAAGGGGCGACATCCGGTGGTTACAGCTGGGAAGGACAGGCACAGACATGACATTTTGACATTTTATTTTTGATACTTTGCACTTTTGAAATCCCACGCCTTTGCCATTGTCCTCATCCCACTGACCACACAGTGTTGTAATTTATTTCTGGGCCATGGATGGTGAATTCAGTTCACCGTACCCAGTTACTAATGGTTGTGTGTCTGCTCCACAGTGAAGAGGATGCGGCTGCAGTCTACAAGTCCGCCCGCTATCTCAACATGACGGGGTCTGGCTACGTGTGGCTGGTCGGGGAAAGGGAGATGTCTGGTAAAGCGTTGAGTGAAGCGCCTGATGGTACGCATCACAGGTGTCAACAACATGGTGGTACCGCGAATTAAGCCTAATACCTTGGACTTGTTTTTTGGAGTTTTTCTTTGCCAGACAGAGGTCATGCAACTGTTTGTTTCAATATTGTTCAAAAGCGTAAAAAAACCTTGTTGACATAGTTTTAAAACATTATACAAACACTATAAATAAAACTGTACATATTACCACCGTGTGTGTTGTGAATTTTAGCAGGGCTTTCTGTGCACTGTCCATTCGGCAGTGTAGGTGATAATTCAGCCCAACATTCCACTCCAAACTAAAGTTGAGGTTTTGTGTGTGTGTGTGTGTGTGTGTGTGTGTGTGTGTGTTATGTTTATGGTGCGTTAATAGATTGGTTCTTGTGAATTTGTAAAGGGTATTTTGCAATCCACTCATTGAAGTTTTTCTGAAATGATGGTAAGATACAGTTGTCTTTTTGTCTTGGGTATTGCACACGTCTGTGTTGTTTTCACTACATAGCCACCAGGCACTATATCACTTAATAGTGCAAAACCTTCCTCGTCTTTGTTTCCAAGCACGTTTTGGTTGTGAATTCCACATTTGTTGTTTTAGACGTGTCCCAAATCCATTAAACCAGTTTCAAAGTCAAACTGGCCAATCCATATTTTGAATTAAGCATTTTAAAACAAGATGTCCCTAAATGTTTTTCTGTTTTGTACAGTTTTAGCTTTATATAGCTAGGTTGGGAAAAGAAATTTCAGGCAAACTAAGTTCAGCTTTGCTCTTTGATACACATTGGAATGAATGTGAAATGCTGCCCCCCCCCCGGTCCTGTGTTTGCTCGCCCCCTTTGTGACAAAAGCATTTTTCTGCCAGCAAAGTAGTTTGATGTTATGATTGTGTGTTTGTAGAGACTGATGTCATAGTGCTAATAGCTAATTGCTGTCGACTGGCTAGGTTTGATTGGCCTCCAGCTCATTAACGGCAAGAACGAATCGGCGCACATCAATGACGCGGTAGCCGTGGTGGCGCAGTCCATCCAGGAGCTGTTCGAGAAGGAGAACATCACGGAGCCTCCTCGGGGCTGCGTGGGGAACACCAACATCTGGAAGACGGGGCCTCTGTTCAAACGGTGAGATCAGAAGACAGCGGACGTTGTGAATCCATTTTAAGATTATGTGGTGTTCCTATTCGGTTATTTTATCAAATATTTTTCCGTGATTTTATGCAAATGTTTCTTTAAACCTTTCATGTCCTATTGTGTGTCTGTTACATAAGCTCTTTTCTTACAGATGTAGTAGGATGCAGTTGTTTACGTTGACCGCGTACCATCCTGATGTTTACAGTGTTCCGGCTCTGAAATGATGCTTTGCTGCTCTTTGGTGGCTGTTGTTATGTCCATATGGACACTATGCCGCACCACGGACTTCCACAGCAATCGGATGACTTTTTCCGGATTGCGCTGAGTATCAGGGCCCTTCGCACAGAAACTCAACGGAACGCACCTGCAGCATGACACCAGGTGCCCTCGCACATCTGTTCTTTACAGATGTTTAACTGTTTAACCTGTCCTCAGAGTTCTGATGTCCTCAAAGTATCCAGAAGGCCTGACAGGACGCGTGGAGTTCAACGACGATGGAGACAGGAAGTTTGCCCACTATAGCATTCTCAACTACCAGAAGAGCCGACTGATCCAAGTGGGCATTTATAATGGCACACAGGTGCACACATTTCCTCCTTGCTGTTGTGTGTCTACAGAGCAGACAAACCTGTATGTTTATTGCAGACGTGTGGGTATTCTGACCCCACCCGTCACCTCATCTTTTACTACCTTGGGAGCAGAAATGCTGCTGTGATAAACTGGTTTTATCTATTAAGTATAGTTTTTGGTTTAGCCCAGGGGTGCCCACACTTTAGCCCAGGGGTGCCCACACTTTTTTGGCTTGCGAGCTACTTTTAAAATGACCTGGTCAAAAAACGCTAAATATGTATATACATATATATATTTATATGCTAAATTTTTTTTTTGAATGGTCCGCGATCTACCCGCACTACATGTGGGATCTGCCAGTCAAAGATACGGTGCCCGTGTATACAGTGGAAAAGCCAGGTTCATCCCGATGCTGAAGACAGTCGACCCCAGATATGAGCTACTAACCCCAAAGTGTTTTGCCGAAGCATATACCCGTGTGACACATAAATTGGTGGAAGAAAAAAAAAAATCTTGGTTTTTCAGAATTTGCGCTTAAAAATCGATTAAAATCATAAACTGGCTGTATGTGTGAAATTTTTAAATTTTTTTCACATTTTATATTTTTAAATTTTATAAGATTTAATATTTAGGTCGTATCGCCGTATTGTCAGCTTGTCATTGATTGGTTGACATACTGCAAACACTTCTCTACATGCGTACTTCCAATATTTGCTAATCCATATTTAAGGTAGAAATTTCCAGCATAAAATTTTGCATGAAATTTGTGGACGGTGTCTTCACAAAAAATTCGAATTGTACATAAAGCTCAAGTCAATGTGTGCGCGAGCCAGCATGCCTGGGAAAGGTGAGCTCGGTTTTATACAGCGTTTATTGTCATTTGCACGTGAACTGGGTTTTGCCGCATCAGTCGGCGAAATTGATATACACAAAAAGCCAGTTATGTAATGGGTTGCAGAATGTGCCAATAAGTGGGTCATACCAGGATCCCTCTGTTTCCTGCGTGCCCAGTGCCACCTTGTTCATGTCCTTAGATCTGCCTAACTTCTCCGCAGGTTGTGTTAAATAACCAGAGGAAGATTATCTGGCCCGGAGGCGAGACAGAGAGACCAAGGGGTTTTCAGATGTCCACGAAGCTTAAGGTGAAAGTGTCCTGCTACATGCTGTCAGGAAGCTGTGTGTCCATGAGGGTGTGGTGGTACTGTCACGGGCAAGTGGGGCCTGGGGATAATGGGAACTGCCAGAAGGACGCTGGCAGTGGTGGGCGAGGGAAGGAGGACGCTTGGCTGATGTGACCAAAACCATCTGTCTCTCCCTGACTATTCCTCTCTCCCTTTCCATCTCACACACACACACACACACACACACACACACACACACACACACTCATACTCTCTCTGTATTTCTCCTGGCTCTTGTAGATAGTTACCATTCACCAGGAGCCCTTTGTGTATGTGAAACCCACCCTTCATGATGGCACATGCAAAGAAGAGCTGACACCAAATGGAGTTTTTATTAAAAAAGTGATTTGCACTGGGCCCAACGAGACCATCCCAGGTAACACAACCAAAGTGTTAATCACATCTTATGTACCCTTTGTGTAACTGTAACTATAGGGCTCTTGAAAGAGATGCTTTTAGCTGGCACTGATTGGCTGCCTCTGTTCTTGATTGGCACTGATTGGCTCCCTTTCTTCTTGGCCGGTTATGTGTGGCCGCCTGTGCTGGTTTCCACGCAGGACGCCCAATCGTGCCGCAGTGCTGCTACGGTTTCTGCATCGATTTGCTCATCAAACTGGCCATGACCATGAACTTTACTTACGAAGTTCACTTGGTGGCAGATGGCAAGTTTGGGACACAGGAGCGAGTGAGTTTTCATGGAGTATGAACAAAAAGAAAAATGATTATATTAATAAAATAATGTATACTAGGTTGTTTTAGTACGATGTAGCGATGATCGGTGGAAGTAATGAAGTTAATTTTATCAGTCAACAGAAGTATAAACAAATGATGAATAATTTGTTGATATCTGTGTTGACAATTTTGGATGGTGGTATGAAAACCCTCAAGAATTCCGAATGGGGCTAGTAAAACCATTTGGTTTTTGGGTAATAACAGTAATGGAATTCCTCGATGTAATTTATGATACAGGCTAGTTTGATCTCCCCTTGTCACAAACATAACAAGTGTGGGACGTCACACAAAAGGGGCAGCATTAGATGCTGTTCTGCTTCCTTAGTGTGAGGCGTACCTAATTAAAATGCTCCTGAGCATGCTGACACATCTCTGTGACCTTCAGCTGCTCCTGCTCCTCCGTGGCCTCTGACCCCTCCATGCCACCTTTTCCGGTGCAGGTGAACAACAGCAACAAGAAAGAGTGGAATGGCATGATGGGAGAGCTTCTGGGAGGCCTGGCAGACATGATAGTGGCCCCGCTAACCATCAACAACGAGCGAGCTCAGTACATCGAGTTCTCCAAGCCCTTCAAGTATCAGGGACTCACTATCCTTGTGAAAAAGGTACACATCGCCTGCCCTTATCTTGCGTTGGCACCATGCCTAGACATTTTGTTAACTGGTCTAGCATAGTGATGCACACACTGGCAGCATGGACCGTATATTGAAATGTGGAAGGCAGAACATGGTGGCGTGTAAAGCTGGCATGACGCGATGTAGCCGCGGGTCTCGGTGCCGGCCTGGCGCCCAGCGGCTCCTGCGCTCCCCCTGACGCGCACACTCTCCTTCCTGCAGGAGATTCCCCGCAGCACCCTGGACTCATTCATGCAGCCGTTCCAGAGCACGCTGTGGTTGCTGGTGGGCCTGTCGGTGCATGTGGTGGCGGTGATGCTTTACCTATTAGACCGGTTCAGGTATGAACCGTATTCGGAAGTCGGCCATGAACAGTTAAACGGGATCATTATTTGGAGCTTGCAGAAAGATCGCAGAAACTCACAAATGACACATGAGCCAAAAAAATAAAGCAATACTGAAAATTAATTGTAAGTCATATGATATATTAATACTATTTGTGTTATTTAATATTGAATGTAAGTGCAGGCTGTGTCTTTAATATTATAAAGCGCCTTTGTCTCAGCAGCCAGTCTCACTCACGTGGCATCTGTTACGGTGGAATGTCAGGTTTCTCGCAGTAACTTGTAAATGTTAATTTAGCATTTTAATAACGGGTCCAAAACACAGCCGTCCCAATGCTTCTGAAATTGTTCATAAGAGGAGGAAGACTGGTGATTCTGACACAGAAGGTGGAATTGTTAGATGTGCTTCACAGTGGAAGGTCTGACTACGGTACTGTTAGTTTGTTTAGAAACTGGTAATAAATAGAATTTTTATTGTTCTTGGTCGGGCTGTTGGACTCTTATGGGTTTTGGTTTGGGGGGGTGAGTATTATTCACAGATTTTGACATTTGCGGGGGTCTTCCACCCTTAACTCTCGTGAATTTGAAAGGTCTACTGTACACTTAAATCCTGTCCCTGAAGATGTGTGATCACCTTCTCAGGCCTTTCCTCTGATTCTTTCATACCCTGACCTTAAAAAGCCCCCGTGCCAAGACGTAGCTGTGCGGATGCTGGGATCCTCCCTGTGTTCGGCTGTGTGCCAAGCTGCCAGCTCCTACGCTGTGGGCAGGAGCTGACATTTCTGCTCTTGTCTTCCTGCTGTTTCTGCCCCCAGTACTCTTTTCAGCCTCCTCTTCTACTCATTTCTGGTACATAAAACTGCTGGGGAGGGAGGAGAGTGGGTCACCTAAAGGTTAACGGGATGGGGGGGTAGGCAGGACCCCTTTCTCTTAGCACCGGAGGGGGGGTGTGGCACCCTGTCTCTTCTCATCCACCTTGGTTTGCCACACTTGCGGTTTGTTCCTGCAGCCCATTTGGAAGGTTCAAAGTAAACAGCGAGGAAGAGGAGGAAGACGCCCTCACGTTATCTTCGGCCATGTGGTTCTCCTGGGGAGTGCTGCTGAACTCCGGTATAGGAGAAGGTGGGTGGCGGCACGACGCTCCACGGCCAGACACGCTGTCACTGTTACCCAGTGTCCACCTGTGTGTTCTCTGTGTTGACAGACATTGTCCGTCCCCCATGCAAGGGCTGACTGCAGGGACACAGGAGTGTTTCAGGCCACCTGAAACGTGTGCTAAAAGTGCCGTGTTTCACGTGGTCTCGCACGTAGCAACCGCGGTAGTAGTACATGGTGACGCGATGCTTGTCCATCAGAGTGTGTGCACACCTGTGTGTATGTGGAACAGGGACCATGTGACCAGCACGAGCAGACGCTAACGTGTGCGTGTGTGGGTGTGTCCTCGTATGTGCCCGTCGGTTCGCCCCGTCCCGCCGATCCCACCCAGGCGCCCCGCGCAGCTTCTCAGCGAGAATCCTTGGCATGGTGTGGGCTGGTTTCGCCATGATCATCGTCGCCTCCTACACTGCCAACCTGGCTGCCTTCCTGGTGCTGGACCGGCCTGAGGAGCGCATCACCGGCATCAATGACCCCCGGGTGGGTACCCTCTCCACGCTGCCACGGGGCATGCGACGGGTGGGTGCGACTTCAGGCTGGATCGTGACCACGCAACGTGGTGTTTCGCCAGCTGCGGAACCCGTCGGACAAGTTCATCTATGCCACGGTGAAGCAGAGCTCGGTGGACATCTACTTCCGGCGGCAGGTGGAGCTGAGCACCATGTATCGGCACATGGAGAAACACAACTACGAGAGCGCAGCCGAGGCCATACAGGCCGTACGAGACAAGTGAGTCGCCGCTGGGGGGGGTGGCTGGAGAGGGGCGGGGGCCATGGCTGGTTTGGCACAGCTGGTCGGCCAGTCTTCCGGCCCGATCGCTCTGTACCAGGTGAGGAAGGCCTAAATTACAGGTGTGAGCCCTAGGCCTGAGGTCGAGCCGGAAGCGTTTTTTTTTTTCCAGGTCGAGTGAATGCTGAAGCTTCTTGAGGGAATCCAATGGGGGAGGCGCCATCCGGCATTGGATTCCATGTGGCTGGTGATGGCGCTGCTGTGGTAACTCACTGTGCTGTACGTGGTAATCCCCTCACCCCCCCCAACAGCAAACTGCATGCTTTCATCTGGGACTCTGCGGTGCTGGAGTTTGAAGCCTCGCAGAAGTGCGACCTGGTGACCACGGGAGAGCTGTTTTTCCGTTCGGGTTTTGGCATAGGCATGCGAAAGGACAGCCCCTGGAAACAGAACGTGTCCCTGGCCATTCTCAGGTCTGTCCCAGCTCAAGCTGCATTCATCTTCCTCCACTCACTTGTCCTCCGTGGCTTGGTCTCTCTCCTCTCCCTTTTTGAATCTCTCCTGTCCTCATTTACTCCTCCTTTCTGCAAGTCCTTCATTTCTGATACCTTGTCTGTCATTACCTGTTTCTCTTTCTTCCTGTTTGTGTCCGGCTCTGTTCCTTCCTCTTCCTGCCTGTCCATCTTTCTCTCAACCTTCTTGCTCTTTGTGCTTCCCTGATTTCTCTATTCTTATCTGCCTCAGTTTCTTTTTCTCTTTTTAGTCTTTCTCCGTCTGTCTCTCCATCCCTGTTTTTGTGTTCCTCTGTCAGCCTCTCTCCCACACACTCTTTCTGCCTTCCTCTCCCTCTGTCTGACCCTTTCTCACTCCCTGACCGTCTCTCACTCCCTGACTCTTTCTCCTTCACCCACCGTCTTTCTGTTTCTGTCTCTCTCTCCTCTCTCCTTCCCCCTTTCTCTCTTTTCCCCATCTATGTCTGTCTCTCTCCCTTCCCTCTTTCTTTTCCTTGTCCTCAGTTTGCCTCTGTCTCCTTGTCTCAGTCTGCGTCTGTCTCCTTGTCTCAGTCTGCGTCTGTCTCTTTGTCTCAGTCTGCGTCTGTCTCTTTGTCTCAGTCTGCGTCTGTCTCCTTGTCTCAGTCTGCCTCTGTGTCCTGCAAGTTCCCTTTTTATTCTATATCTTCCTCACTGTGGCATTCTGACAATGAGCCAGCGAGGTTAACTTCCCTCCCCCCCACCCTTATCCCTGCCCCTTCCACCACCTCCTACAGTTCTCATGAAAATGGGTTTATGGAGGACCTGGACAAAACCTGGGTGAGGTACCAGGAGTGCGACTCCAGGAGCAATGCCCCGGCTACACTCACCTTTGAGAACATGGCAGGTGTGTTTCGCCCTCTCAGGTGCACTGAAAACCAAGAAGCTGTTCGGAAAAGCTGGAATGAAAAGACACTGAAGTAATTTTTGGCCACAGAAAATGATTTGTGGAATGTTTAGATAGACCCTCGCCCGAATCTTTCTAAATGCCTGTTTGGCTTTGTTAGACATGTCCGGTGGCCAGTATGAGCGCCCCGGTCACACAAAACCCCGTCTTTAACCTGCAGGCGTGTTCATGTTGGTGGCTGGGGGGATAGCGGCAGGCATCTTCCTCATCTTCATCGAGATTGCGTACAAACGCCACAAAGACGCCCGCAGGAAGCAGATGCAGCTGGCCTTTGCGGCCGTCAACGTCTGGAGGAAGAACCTGCAGGTAGGGCCGCTTTCTTCCTCTTGGCTCGGGAGGGGACGTGAAGATGAGGTAGCGGTAGGGGTGGGGGTGGGCAGGACCAAAGACAATCTCTACAGGGCCCTTCGTCTCCAATCAGGGCCGTGACCATGGGATGCGCCTGCCCCACCTATAACCGTAATGGTTATGCACCGGCTGGTGGTTGCTGAGTTGAGGGACGTACATGAAGTGCGTGTCCTCACACTGCAAGCCTGTGGCCACTAGGGGGCAGACTTACAGCACCTGTACTGGCTTCATAGTTTAATGGCGGAGTTCCATTTAAAGCTTCTCAGGGGTCGCCTGTCCTAGGCAGGCGGGGGTCTTGGCCCCCCGGCTCTCTAGGGCAGACCAGGGCTTCCAAGCGCCTTGTGGTCCCCCAGAAAAGGCTGACCGGACCGGTGTATCTTGTCTGTCCCGACAGGACAATAAGGAGTCTGCGGGGAGTCAAGGCGTGGTGCCGGCCGGGACTCCGTCATTAGTACGTAAACAAAACAGCCCATCTTGTTTCCATGGTATCACTCCTGTTTAGAATTGGAGTTACTCAAAAATGAAGCAATCAAGAAATGAGAACATGGAAACCAAAGCCAGCGTGCAGCCTGAGTACATCCTGTTTTGCTTTGCAATATGAAATAGCAAAAAAGTCAAAAAGTTGGCAATTGTTGCTAAAGGATAAAATGACTTTAAAGTTAAAGTTGTCATAACAATCCGTTTCTACTAATGAGAAATAATACAAAATGGTGGTAAACAAATACTAATAACGATGTAAGTGATTGCCACAATGACCCAGACAGCAATTATTAAATTAGAAGCGCAGTACAGCGGGTAGGAAACGCCTCACTGTACAGGCCTGTATGGGGGCCGGAAAACGGGCAAATCACCCCTAATGTGTGATCTGAGCAGCGTTTGCTTCTCAACTTCCTTTCTTCTGTGGATTAAAAAAACACAATTGTTCACTTCATAAGCTTTAACTATTCTTGACATTATTCAATAAAATGTTCAGTTAGATCTATATAGCTAGAACCCCGGTAAACTACTGAGATAAAATCCAATAGTAATGCTGACCATAATCCGATTTTTAAAGCTTTAAGTTTTTAAAAGTCAACTAAGTGCGTTGTGATTTCGGCTCGGCCGTCATGGAAATTGAGGGATAAACAAATCAGGGAATTCCAGCAGCAGTCGGACGTGTGAGTTGGCACGATATGCCTGCCCGGAGCGTTTACTGCAGGTCTGATTACCCTCTGCCAAGCAGAGCTCTGCACTGCCAAGTAGGGTAACAAGGCCTGTCTGACACCCCTGCCTCTGAGCCACCGGCACCCCCCCTTTACTGCCCAGCATTGCAGTCCCTGTTTCTAGCAAGAGGGACGGTTTGTGGAGGGTGGGGGCCCGGAAAGACCGTGGTGCTGCTGTGGGGGTCTTTGGATACCCTCGAAGGCTTGCTGTGTGTGCAGGTGGCAGGCTTTAAATAGGCAGCCCTGCTGGAGCCAGGTAAGGTTGCGGTCCCTTGTATGTGTGACGAATACCTGTGTTCCCCCAGTGCTGTCTGTCACCTGCCACTGTACACTGTACTCGTCGTGTGTGTGTGTGTGTGTAAGGACACACCTGGGCAGTCAAAAGGTATGGGTGTACTGGGGTGTGCAGAACACACTGAAGAAACCTTACGATGGGTCCAGTTTCTGGCTTCTGGATATGTTTGAGGTGTATTGTAGTTTCTGAGCTATTTTAAAAAATGTGAATATAATTTTAACAATGGCCATATGTTAATCATCCGCAAGGTGTGGAAATTATAGCCCTACAAGAGAATTTAAAAGCCAAATTAAATGCATTAAACTGAAATATAGCTGGAGAGGTGAACAGCAGAGAGGTTAGTCATGGTTTTCACACTTTAACACCTCAGCTGGTGTCATAAAAATACCCTCAGTTTACTAATAAATTATATAATGTTACAGATGTCTCCAAACTCAACCGTGTTTTGCAGTGTGGTAGCGCAGCAGAAAGCCGACCATGAGAACTCCCTGATCAGCTGACATGTCTAAAACTGAACAGTGGTCCCAGGGTAAAAAAAACCACCAATCGAACATATCTGTTGTCTCACTGATTTACTTAGTGCTTATAAAATAAACACACGAGCGATAAGGTTGTCCCTTCTGGTCAGACTTTAGCATGGTTTCCAGATGTTTCCATCATTTTGACTGCTTGTGTGTTTGTGTGTGTATATATATATTTATATATGTATATGTATGTGCATATGTAAATATCTTACACATGCGCATATCTGCAACACAGGTAACTCCAGAAAAGGTGCGCTAATGATTAACCCGCCCTCACGATGTCGGGCATCCTTCATGCTGGCCTGCGGTTGTCAGAGCGGCTCAGCCGCAGGTCACCTGCGCTTCTCGAATCCCTGGTCACTCTTACCGGGAGGGGCCACGCCTGGTCAGGCCGTCCCACCCCCACTGCAGCAGCTGTGTCTGTACTGGCAACGCACTGTCTGAAGTGGGGGGAGATGACATGAAATGGGCCTAGCGGATGTGTGCTTTTCTGAAAGGCGACCCCCCCCCACCCTCTCTCCTCCACCCCCATGGGGTCATGGGGCCATGCGGTCTCACGCTCTGAAGTTGTCTCTGCATCTGTGTCAGTCTGACGCTGTCCTGGCCCAGCATGCTGTGCGGTGGCGGGACTGTGCAAACGCAACACCTCGCCAGGGGTCAGCGTGGCAGAAGTCACCCTGGCGAAACCCATCCCAAACCCATGTGCTGGTCAACAGGGCCTGCTCCCGCTCTCTACTCCCAGGCCGTCTCTATGAGCTCTCTTCATTTACGCATTCTCAACATGTTCTCATTTTTATTTTGTATTGATTTTTTCCCACTTTCTGCGATTGTAACACGACCAGCTGAGTGTTGTGGAATCCAGAGGTTTCTCTGATTGACGCTGAGCTCCTTCCTCAGAGGTCGTTTTCAAAATGAGTTCAGTCCCGGAATTGCAAATCAGATGTTCGGAGTGGTGTTCTCTGTTCTCTACACAAGCCTCTATTGACCCTGCCCTTCATGCTGCCAATGTCAAGCCAAAGTGACATTACTGACGTGGTGTCAAAACGACAAAAAGCAAAGAGGCCCAGTCATGTGACCTGACGGAGGGGCGTCCTGCAGGACGGTGTTGGCCTGGGTCGATTGTCATGCCATCCATTCTGCTTCTCCTGTTCAGTTCGCCACACTGCATGCCCTCTGGCGAAATTCACACCACACCGCCTCCCCCCCAGAACGATGAGCCCCTCCCCAAGTGTGTGGGGTGAATTTCCGTTATACCGACGCCCTGGTATAACGATAAAAATGAATTTTATTTAGTGGCATACTTCAGTATCGATGGATTATTCGTTTTTCCATGGACTTGTGCATTTATGGTCCCCACCTCCTTCAGACGTGTAAGTTGAACTGCTTGGCTGTGCTATCTATCTATTTCTGTGAGCTGCCTCTTTCAGTTCTTTGTTTTCCGTTGGCTTTTGCTTTGGATTTTGAAGTGACATGACTATAGCAGACAATGAATATTTATTTCTTTTTCTTTTCTTCCCCCTATGCAGCCATCTTCCTCTGTAGAGACTCAGGATGTAAGGATACCTAATTATGAGCTTTGTTCCCAAACACACCCAGTCTTGTGCTGTTCTTCTCTCTGCTCTGTTCAGAGTAGCCTTTGATGAATGGGGAGAACGGAGAAAATGAACAAACTCTCTTTGTGTTTAATCTGACATGTACACATTTTTTAAACGGGTTTACGGGTTGTCTGAGAGTGCAACTGAGCAGTAGGTTTTCACACCCCAGGAATGTCTACGCAGTTAATGGAGGACAGTGTAGACAGTGAAAGGTATGAGACCACATGTCAGTGAAAGGCTTTGTCTTGGGACTTGCCTAACGCGGGACAGACAAAGTGTAGAGAGACGTTTGGGTGGGCCAGACGAGCACATTAGGGCTTTGAATTTGCTGGAATGCAGACAAGTTCTGGATGCTGACCTTCACAGCTCAGCCAGGCTGACCTGTACTCTCAGAAGTGCCTGGCATTGAGGCACACTAGTGGCCAAGAAATGTGGAAGGCAACCGGGGGGAGAAAAGGAGAGACCTTCTGTCAGAATGGTGCCCTGACAGACCTCCCCCCCACCCACCACGATGGGGAGATAGATGCTTTTCTCATGTTAACAGTTTTACAGTGGACTGAAAATAATCTCCACATAGCCTTCCACCTCCAATTCCAATCCAACACGTACGTACTGCGACACTGAGCGTAACCTGGGACGTGTTGTCTGTGCCTGCCCTCTATGCAGGCTGAAGGGGTAGGATGGGGCTGTGGCAGTGTGGGGGGGTTATTGGGTGGGGGGGAGTGGGGAGGGAGAGAAACCAAATAAACTCCACTAGAGAACATCAATAATTCTTCTACATATATATTTATTTTAGGATAGAAAAAGTGGTAGAGCAGAGCCCGACCCCAAAAAGAAAGCCTCTTTTAGGTCCATCAGTACCACCTTGGCGTCCAGCATCAAGAGACGTAGGTCCTCCAAAGACACGGTAAGGAGATTCAGAAAGTACCCCCTCACTGCTGTTGCTCTCTTTTCCCTTCTTTCAGTCTTCTTCTATCTCTTCTCCCTCTCTTGGTCTCTCTCTCTTTCCGTCACTACTTTCTGTCTTTATGAGGCCATCCCATCCTTACTTGCAAGAACGTCCCATTTCCAGACTTTCGATGTCACCCTCACGCGTGGAACGACAAGCCATGGCCACATGTCTGTCAGTCAGCCATCAACGCACCATCCGGACGTCTGATGCAAAAGAACGTCCCCGTCAGGGAATTAGACGGCAGTCAGGGAGGTGACACGAGGACTCGGCATAGGCAGGACAGCATTGTAGTTCAAATAAAAGGCGTGGCTTAGATTGATGCATCTTGGCTTGTGGGTGTGGTTTAAAATGATGTAGATTGCCTAGTGGGTGTGGTTTAGAGTGATGCAGATTGGCTAGTGGGTGTGGTTTAGAGTGATGCAGATTGGCTAGAGGGTGTGGTTTGGGAAGAGGAGGACATGGCAGCAGTCTGCCTTGCTGTTGGTGCTGCTCTTTCTCCCTGTTGCTAACCTGGATGTGGGCTGAGTTTTCTTTCTTTATTTTGTTTTTCTGTGCCTTTTGGTTGTGTATGCCTGTGTTACCAACCTCTGTATTGCTTGGTGTGCCTGCCTGTTTTGTTTGGTGTTCCCTCCCTTTATGGTTGATATCGAGGCATGATTCAAGCTGTGGACAGCATAATGTCATTGAAATGGCCAAAGACAATCATCATGCTTGGAAAAACTAATATCGCTGTTCTTTTATGGTAAAAAAAATTTCTGTTTCAGGTGCTTCCTGTTGTAATTGTGTTAATGGTCCCATCTGCTACTCACACTTTGAACTTCTGTGACCGCATTTTCTTCCCAATTTTTTTCCCATGGTGTAATTATGCATGCTGTAATATACAGATTCTTTCTTCGTAGGGTACACAGGGACTGGCCTCCCAGACTGTCTACTTTTCTACAATTACCTCTGTAGTCTAGAACTTCTAACACCTCCCTTCACAGACTGAGCACCTCTGCAACCATGAGACCCAACTCAGCCAATGAGACGACACAGCCCCGTTGGGACAGCATCTCTGTCCCATTTCTAAAGGCACTCTCACACCGATTATTCATCCAACCGAAAGGGCCACGGTCCAGGGGAATATGGCGATGTTGACCGTTTCTTTTGGTTGTCTACAATCTTGGTGGGTTGCCAGTTGCCAGGGACTGCTCTTTCTTCAGGTGACAGCCTGGCAACCGTGGGACAGACCTTAAGGAATTGGTCGCAGCTTGTTTTGGGAGAGAGAGCACAAGGAATCCTGGCATGCTGGGTGCAATGTAAAGGACAGGCTGGGTTTTCAATGTGTATCTCCATGGGTGTCCAAGTAATCTTCACCATGAAGCTCAAAGCTAGTCATAGACCACAAATACGTCATAACTTAGTGTATTTTTCTGAAGAGCGGGTGGGTTCAGTTTGAGCATTAAGGCTGAGCAGACAGCGCTAACTAATGACAATGAAAACATCTTTGTAGTTGGATTTGTCATCATCTTCAGTCGTGACCATCCTTTTATTTTTATATCAGTGTTTTTTAGTTTTTAATTTAAATGGGTATCAGTGGATTTTGAGTGTCGGCGTCCACCACACCACATAACCCACTGCTCTTTCTTCGTCCACGGCATGATTGTTCCGTTGTTGTAGAGTAGTAGACCTCTCTCTTGCTGTTCACCTGTCTCTCAGCAGGAGGCGCTGTGGGCTATGATTCGGAATGCTATGAAAGGTCAACCTGAGCGATGGGGTCTTGCAGGGTATTAAAAGTGTGTTGATGCAGCTCCTGACTTGAGTAATAAGCACTGAAGACAAAACAGTCACCTGTGATTGAAACAACACTGTTTTGGTATTGGTTGACTCAGTGTTTGGTAGCTGCATCGATGGCACTTTTAGAAGTAAACCAAATATACAGTATAAGCATGGGTACACAGCTTGGCATAAGGGCATCACTGCAGCCAATTAGGACGTTGTGTATTTCATTTGTCAGAACACCATCTCACTCCCTGGACCACAGTTGAACTTTAAAATGAACGTCTCAATTGGGTGAAATTTTACACCTAATCAGAAAGTACTGAGTAATTTACTGTCTTTTAATAATTTCCACAAGGTTTTAATTCAGGTATGATCTGGGGAAAGCCTAGCCATTTTTTCGCCCACAAAACCGACCATGAAATTAATTTACTCTCTTAGACTCTTTCGGTTATGCTGAGTGTTTCCAGCATGTTTTTGCTGCAACTGTAGAAAGTTAAAATGTCCAGTAGGGGGCGGTGTTGCTAGGCTTCTGTTAGCAATGGCACAGTAGCCCAGAACATAATATAGTATAAAATAAATATCTACATTATATGAACCATTTCTCTGGTAAGGCTGTGTTATGTTACATTACATGGCACATGTTAATGAACATAGGAGCTTTAAAAAATTATACATTTGACAACAAACTGTATATAGTAACTATATGCCATGTACATGTTGGAAACACCTCTGTACCATATAATCTTAGTGACAACGTGCATGAATTAGCACCATGCTGTTTCTCTGAACACACAGGAGAGGGAGACTGCATGGACGCTTCAGATCATGAGCTGTAGTGTGTTCTCAGATTCACTGTAGTATTGCAATCACTGTGAAATACGTTGAACAAACGAACCATACAGTGGCTGTGAATGACGAAAAATCACTGCAGAACAGCCTCTAAAAAGTCATTAACACAGTAATACTCATCATATGGTGGGTTTGTACCTGGGGCCTCTGATTTCGGCACACCAGCCCTGCACCTGCGGGGAGGGCAAAACCAGACCCTGTAGTCTGGTTTTGGGGAAGAACAGGCTTTGAATGCACTCGGCATTTTTTCCTGAAAGCAGTGATTGAACCATGAATCTTGGCGTGAAGCAATTTGCTAAGAGATGCTAATTAGTAAAAGGTAACTTGCAATACAAAAATACGTTTGCAATCCGTATATAACCTGTAATCTGTACGTGATCTGTGGGTAGGAAAAATCTTTGAATGTCTCAGATCTGCTTCACGCCATGTGTATCGTTTTCATTATTACATCTGGCATAATTAAATTCACCGTTAGGCTCTGAATTAAGTACTGGCATCAGCCCTGAGCTGTTGTGATCATGTGACCTTGCTCAGCCAATTGGAAGCTGAGAGGGCTCTTGTCACAAAAGCTTTGTGTTATCCAAACTGTCCCAACTGCCATTCCGAATCAGAGGCAAACTCACGCTGCCTAATGGTTGCGGGTGGGGGGGTACCACCTCGGACAGTAAATACTGAACCGCAGGGGTGCTCCATTTGTAACGGCTGAAAAACAAAACTCAAAGAAGTGACATGCCTTCTGTTTTGTTTGTGTGTGTTTTCTTTGTGTGCGTGTGTGTGTGTGTGCACTTTTGCGTTTTCTGCAGCAGTACCCGCCCACAGACATCACGGGTCAGCTGAATTTATCGGACCCGTCTGTCAGCACGGTGGTATGAGAGAGAGAGCGAGAGAGAGAGAGAGAGAGAGAAAGAGAGGGAGAAACTGTGGACTAGAGGGATATGGAGGGCAAAGAAGCCAAGAGACAGAGTCCTGATTCTGAGCCAAAGTCACAAAACATTGGCACTGGACAATCTGAACTGCTCATCACCGCACTGGAGAGCCCCACCCCCTACATTCTGACAGCACGTTGTGAAGACACCCCTCCCCAACTTCCCAAAAACAGGACTCACCCGAGCCAATGCCCCTGGACGCTGTAGTGACACTTTGAATCCCTGCCAGCGTCCAGCCACCCTGAGAAGACCAGGCCATCTGTGTCACCATGACAACTCCAGGATCTGTGTGTAAGGTCACCTCATAACCCTGCCCCACTGCGGCTCGCTGCGCCAAATGGAATTTATAGCAGTTGTAAGAGTTCCACAGCATTTGTGTATTTTTGATGTATACAATAGGACTGATTACAAAAGTATTTCTGAGAATACATAGTGCAACTTGCTTTGTTTTCTTTTACACTGAAAAACTATTGTTTATGTTTTAGTATAATTTTTAGGTAAGATGTGACATGTTACTATTTCATTTTTAACTGTGTACAAACATATATGCATTTGCTTGACTGGGCAAGCTTTAGTACTGAGAATATTATATCTGTAAAAAACTAAGGCTACACAGTAGCATCATGTGCTAGAAGGAACAAACGGTACTACGTTTCCGACTGAAGCTCACAATCCACTTTGTTGTAACTGTATAACTGGACCTTAAGCTAGTAGACCTTCCAATGCCCCCAGTATTTAAACCTGCTAGTTAGTGAAATTTGGACAGGACGTGCCTTGTGTTTGTTCTCCTCTGTGTTTTCTTTTCTGTCCTGTTGAGAACATGCTTCTTGGTGCAAGGTTTTTTTCAAACGTCACAGCCTCCTGCTGCACTCAGGTCAGCTCCGTACTTGGCTGTGCCCCTGTCGAGTACCCCTGGGGAGCCACACAGAGGGTGCTTTGCTTCCTTTAACAATACTACCTTTCCTTTTGCCTCTGTAGAAGCTTAAAGTGGATTTCTTGCTCCTCTGAAGTAGCGATGCTTGTTGATGTAGGACTGTGCTAATTAATTAACTTTTATCCTTCACTTACAGTACAAAAAAAATGTGATGGGGGTTGTGTATTGCAGTCATCTCTGATGAGATGATGGATGTGGCTAGCAGAGGCTGAAATGACAGGCCGCCCAGAAGTGCTGTTTGGGCGGCATCGTCTCCTCCTGTATCTCTCTCTCCTCCTGCTTTCTCATCTCCAGAGTCACAGGTGCATCAAAGGGCCACGTTTTGTCTCCAGCCAGCACTTGCTCTTTCATGCAAAACTCCCTTGTGTGTACAAATCCCTTCCCATACCCTTTACCCTCCCCACCCTCAGTGCAGGCCTTTTACATGATTAAGAGCAGGTGAATTTTGAAATTTGCTTTAAGGTACAGCCTTCTTGGTGCCTGTACTTGGTTAGATGCAAAACGGGCCGTTTCCAAACTCTGTAGTTGAGAAACAACAGCCTTGCGGTGTCAAATTGATCTTTGTCTCAGTGCCTGTGCACGAAGCACTGCATGACCCCCCCACGGACTGTAAATGACCGAACAGCACTTTAAAGCAGGGGCTTTCTACACAGGATAATTAATGTTGGAAAACGTACAGCTACAGTCACCATTTTAAAACTAGACGGCTTATTTTACAATCACTCTTAAAGTTTATTCAGAGTGGATTAAATGGGATGCTGGAATCATTGCATTCCTTCAACGTTGAGGTTAATAAAATTAATTGTTTAGGACAGTAGGCCAAGATCTGAATATGTTTATGCATTTGTCTTATTGGTTAAACAATACTTATGTAGGACTAAGTTAAGCATTACCTACAGTATGTTAAATCGGTTCAGAGATAACATTGCCTCTTCTCAGTTTCTCACATGTATGCATGATTATTTATTGGTAATTATCTACTGATTTGTGTGCGTTAATTGATCTTGCACTGTATACATTTTTGCACTTGCGGACTTGCTGGAGCGCCGCGCGGACACAGCTACGTTTTTAATGCACGCAGCATCTCGTGCCGAGGACAGATGCTGTGCCGAACGGTGCAGGTGCAGCGTGATGCATCCCTGCTCGATTACTGTTGTATTTATCTATTTCTGCATTTATTTATATTTTCAAGGGTCACGAGTATTAATGTTTTCGAGTATGCTAAGGGAACATGACATGTATTTAAAACGTTTGTACACAAATGTGAATGTAAATAAATGTATTTATATGTGCCGATTAAAACTGACCGATGCATCAATGGCCAGTGGTCTGTCTCCCAAAAGGAATGCGACTTCTTTTCGCTCCTTGGGAAGAACGAAGGAATTCGTCATTGAATTTAGTGGTTTTGAACATGGCAACCAATTTCAGCCTAAGACGGGACTTAAGGTATGCACACTAAAAATGTATCAGGTTCTCTAATGATATGGATGCTGTCTTCCTCTTTTGAAGTTTGCTTTCACACCATAGCGAAGTGGGGGATAACTTTCCGATCTATGAATCATATTTGTTCAGTAACGATACGGATATGCAGCGAGATGTGCATAAAGTTACCAGACCTCCGGCAAAAGGAGGACATGTCCTCCTTTTTGACGTAATGTCCTCCGTCCGGTAGGCACTGGCCTAAAATGTGAAAATGTCCGGCTTTCATCAGTCATTGGACATTGACTTGACTGATGAAAGAGCGTTTTCACTGATCAGTGCACAGTGGACAAAAGTGAGAAACGGACTCTGTTGACTCCGTGAGAGGGATTTCTTCTCACAAAGTACAGTCTTAAACTGTGTTTAATGGATTTTCACGCGTTAGTTTTTGAAGTTTTCTCTGGAGCACACCTGTGCTTTGTGGAGTGAGACCCCTTTTTTCCTCCTCCTTTGTTAGGCTTTGTCCTCCTTTTTGACATTCGGTGTCCTCCTTTGGATATGTAGGTATCTGGTAACCCTAGATGTGTACCACAACGTTCTGAATATATTTCGGACCGTACCACCTCACATCGCTAGTCGCTCACACCCAGTAACACATCGTTTGAGTTCATGGCAGCGACACGGTCCGGGTTAATTATAACCAAAGCATGTTACCGGAGAAGGCGTGTTGGATCTAGGACTCGGGGCGATGCTTCCTGAAGACAAGGCTCTGATATTAAAAAGTGAAGTCAACCTGGTTTCTGCTTCATGTTTTTAAACGTATTCTGCTGCAAAAACACTTGCATGTGAACTGGATTAGGATGAGTCGTGTTGTCGGGAAGAGCAGCCTTGATTGAAATCGTTATGACCGCTTTATTTTTGCAAGTGTCAGTGGATCGAAGTCATGATAAATGCAGTTTAAACTTTGCACCTTCTGCACCCTTTCAGATGGTTATTACTAATAGGTCTTGTAATATATAATGTCGTTACACGAAAAAGTACGTAGGTGGTGAGGACATTTAGCACGAGTTGTTCTTCTGAACGCGCTCCAGTGTTGCGGCGCGTCGCTAATGTCTAATTTGGATTTCGGCTCGCAGTGCTTCTATATTTGGCAGCGTGCATCTCAGCCGAATTAACTCTTCCCGATGCTTTATTTCTTTCACATTTAAAATTTTTCATGTGACTTGCATGATGATGAGTCGTGTTGTCGGGAACATTTCAAAACTGATGCGGTTGCGTTTTAGAAACGACGCTTCCGCAGCAAAGTGAAATCCAAGCACCACCCTTCACAAAAACTTAACGTAATATAAAACACCAGCGGCTCGGTAATATTCTTACACTGAATCACACTGGTCCACCCTATTTTCCGGGATTGCATTTAAACTTGGGTGTGTGAGTGTAAAAAATACGACACCTGTTCATTTTAAAGGGTCCCTGCCTGACCCATTGCCAAATGCAAGTGTCAGGAGACGAGGAGACAAGCACGCATGGAGCGTCCCATCGGGTCATCGTGCATTATGTACGTGCGCCTGGTGTGTTTTTACACTCTCTATATAAACACCCTCATCAGCGCCGGAGGAACACTCCGTGCAAACACTGAGCTTTCTCAAGATACGCTCCAGGTACGTTAAAAGCTCATTTCAAGTCTGCATATAACTTGCATTTTATGGGATGCATCATGGACATTTCAGGTTAAATTTATTTAAAAATTGTCAGTGTATCTAAAACAATGAATGCATCGTTATCGTGGAATGGGATTATTTTTCCCCCAGGAATGTTTAAGGAGTGGTTTTACAGTAAAGCAGATGGGTAAAATGGTAGTTATGGTTCTTCTGCTTTAAAGACAAACATCTCAAGAGGATCGCTTTACTGCTTTTGCTGCTTTTTAAAAAGATCAGTGTGTTTCTCCGTTTTGTGATGAGTGCGACGCCACACTGAACTGAAATTCATGAAAACACCACAGTTTTACACGTATGTCCGCTTCACCAGTTTAATAATGTGAAAAGTTCGACCTCAGTTGCTTACAGCTGATAACAGACATTTAACTAAGTAACTAGCTGGGAAGGCCGCTGGTTTCTACTGACAGTGTAAATGTAGATCGTATGTAATATAAAAATATTATATATTAGGACAAGTAAAAGAAACCAGTGTTCTGACAGTGAACTTTTCTGTCACTGTGCTAGAAGGCTTCAAAAACAATGTTTTAATATCCATGAAAATTCTGTGCAAGGCATTTGGTCACTTAGTGAAGTTCAGAAATCAAGTTGATGTGCGTGTGCGCGTGTGCGTGTGCGTGTGTTTGTTTTTGCACTTTACTCGAGCACAGACTCCTCCCCCCCATCCTCGCAGATGAGTGAAGGTGAGTGCTGGTTGGCTGACACACACTCCTGGGACCACCCTGTCTCCCAGTCCCTGGCCGGGTGGCTGAAGTGCTGGCTGCTGCGGTTCCGTACTCCCGGGACTCCAGACCGATGTACGTGCAGAGAAGAGCCGGCTGGGCGTGCGGGCGGCTGCCCCTCCTGGTGCGGCCGACGCATGCTGGTGGCTGTCCTCGTCCTGCTGGCACTTAGCGGCGTGGGGCTGCTGTTTTTCTGGAACTATCAGTGCATCTTTGTGTGGCGGCTCTGCAGAGAGGAAGAGCCAGCAGTTCCCCAGTTTAGTGCAAAGTGGTCAGAGACTGCGGCTGCAGAGGACCCCATCTGAAGAGAAGAGATCCCCCCTCCCACACAGGAGCAGTCGGGTAGGGGTTAACAGGTGACCTTACACACAGGCAAAGTGGAGCATCTGGGAACTTTTACGTAAGAAGATATATAGCAATGGGAAGATGGCCTCTCGTACTGTCTCATCCAGCAGACGCTGAACGTTGCTGTCCACGTTCTTTTTGTCACAAGTTACCGCATTTACTGTGCGGAGTATTTACTGTGTGGAGAATCATGGAAGTTTAAATGTTGACCATCTACTGTATTTTGGTGATTTTCTCGTTTTATTAAGTAATATTTCTTTAAAGACATTTGAGGAAGTTTCCGGTGACATATTACAGCTGTGAAGATGGAATGTTTTGAAACCATCTTGTTTTAGAAGCGTTTTTACTTTAACAGGCAGTTTGTAATCAGTATGTAATATTTAACAAATTATACTCTGCATTATTTTATGTACACAGGATTTTAAAGAAACTAATTAGCTCTTGTCAGCTCCCCAATAAACCTTCCAGTAATATAATAAATCTATCCCCCATTTGTAAAACGAGAATGTAAAACTTACACACTGTGATGGAATCTCCATAAAGCCAAATGCAAACACTTGTTAATTTGTAATCTTACAAATCTTATACAATTTAATTTTAAAATGAAATGTAACTTTATTGGATTACCACGAAAATCTTGAAGTGGATGTAGCCATAGTGAATTTGTGATTAACCGCAGCTGCCTTTTGCGCACAATTGTGTTTTAACCTACCGAAAGTCAAGATAAATAAAATAATGTTTTTTTTTTTCATTTCTGAAACAGAAAGGTTGAGAACAAAAGCATCCAATGTATGTAAAATTATGTTTAAGGCTGAAACTAACGTACTTCATATCAGAAAGTCAGTGTTTTCATGATATAATCGTTGGTCTATGAAACACACACACTTGTCAAATACAGCTTTGCCACAAGAGGGCGACAAAAGCTGATAAACTATGAACGAGCTGTTTACACGGGGCGAGCATTCTGCCTTGGTCTTATTATAATAATGTTATTATTTATTTATTAGAAAAACGCTGTCAGTTAAATTTGAGGACTATTTTACAACATTTTTCAACACCAATTTGCACTGTTAAATATAACATATAGATTTTTTGCTATACCATAAAGGTTCTTGAATTTAATTTATTTTCTCAACCGTTTTCCAGAATAGTTGGGAACCTTATCGTTTCTGGCAAGTTAACACATGTGAGGGCAAACAAAGCACTTCTGTAAATAAAGAACAGCGTGTTGTGCAACTCTAGGTGGATTTAAAAACGGCTGCCTTTTCTGGCAGCGCTAGCCAAGATGGGTGTCGCAAAGGAGATTATAACGGGAGATCAGCGGGATGATTAATTGTGTTTGTGTACTTTGGGGAAGCAATTAGGTTCTCTGCTTTTTCCACACACAACCTTAGCTGGTCGCAGAGTAGCAGGTGTTCTTTCCATAGAAACATCATGTACTTGCTGTCGATGCGGCAGGACCTGCCGCTGGATATTACGTGTCGTAACATGTAATGGTGATTTTACGTGATGCTCTCTGCTTTTATCCTCACTTCCCGTCTTTGATTCCACTGAGCAGCCGATTATGTGGTGAGGGCACAGGCTGGTATGGGAGGTCTGCAGAAACGCCACCTGCTGCAAGCCTTCTGGCAATAAGGCCACGGGGGTTCAGTTTACCCGGGTTTCCAAGACCACTGTGCAGGTTTTGAAAGTGTTTTGTATGCATTTTAGGAGAAAAACTTGTTTCAGTTGACATTACATAGTAAATACTCCAAAAGTACAACGTGTGTGAGGCAGAAAAGATAAATTAAAGACTGAAGTCTTGCCCGCAGCGAAGCTCGCAGCGGTTTAATCGCGTAATGTACACAGAGCACCAAGTCTAACTACGACAACCTACAAACGCATCACAGTGTAGATCTGGTACTTAAACTAAGCTTTAGATATCGTCAGTCTTTTGAGTGTCTAGCTCTCTTGTATTGTACACAAGCACATTTTCTGGTTTGTCCAGAGCCATACAGGAGTTTGCTATTATTGTAATGCTCAAAAGGATACATTAAATTATATAATATGCAAATAGAGCTGCAGAATATAATTTCATTTTATAGCTTTATTGTGCTGAATTTTCAGTCTGCCGCAACGCTTATCGTGGTATTCTATTCCAACGTGAACAGCAATAAATTTTAACATGATCTTGAGACGTCGGCAGTTGGCCGTCTTTGACTTTAGGTTTATACAGTTAAGAAATGCTTCGTTGTGCGACGTCCTGTATTCATGCCATCTCAATGTCTCTGGAAGCAGTGCCTTTGGCAGGGGAAACATCACGTTAACTCATTTCACAATGTCTTCGTTTTGGATTTTGTAATTGCATTTCCAAAGCACACAAACAGGTTGTCACTTGTGACTTATCATTTCTATCAAATGCTCAATTATAGTAACAGCTCCAGAAACGACCTCTGGCTGTCCTTTTTAACTTTCTGTAAGATTCCTCTTTTTATTTGTTCATCTTACGCCTCGTTGCTATGGTTACACGCTACCATTGTATTGCTGTTTCTGCTGTCATTGATGCTGGCATTTTCTAAGGTATCAAGACAAAGATAAAATTCTCTTCAGCCTGGATTTAATGGTCATTTTGTCTGAATGCTGCAGTATAACACGTTTTGTTTAGCATGTTCAATAGGTCCAGTAGGCAGGCACAGAAATTCAAGGTGAAATACAAGGAGAACATAAAAACCTTTGTGTTTTCTTTTATTTGGCTACCAAACATATATTCAGCTGTAGGGGTTTTAGGAACATGACACATAATGGCTGAGTACACCTGGGACTGTGGAACATGCAGCAACATCTTGGTTTTTGGCATCATTTCTATAGAGCAGTTTGCTGTCATTGTGTGGCAACCTGACTAGACAGGACAGGACAGAAAAGATGCTCAGGGACACCCACAAGACGACAAAAAGAAAATCATCCATCGCATTGAAAGCCTCTTTCTGCTTTTCTCCGTTCATTCTCGCTACAACATTACTAATCTTCCAGTAAGAGACACCTGTGCACATATTATGCTGCTGTTCTCGGTTTTACCATCCCTCAGGGTCACTGTAGGAAGTCCTACCACACAGCTGTGAGTCACCACAGCACTGACTGGTCGTGGTACAAGACCAAACGTGCACAGTGTGAACACGAAGTCGTTTGCAGATTTCGTCCCACGCAGAAGGGCACGATAAAACAAAACTTATGCTTTCCTCGTAAAGATGTATTGCAGGTTTTCCCATATCATGGTGTAACACTAACAAGGTTCATATGTAGGGTCTAAATAATTCCAAGACTTAATCGTGTGCACTTTGATGACAGGACAGCACTTACTGTTAGGTAGATTCTCTGATGCTGTTTGACCTCATTTGTGACACGCACGTGTACTATTATTCATTGTAATTCGCTTTGGACAAAGGCGTCTGCTAAATGGATAAAATGTAAATGTAAATCTATTTCACAGCAACTGTTCTCTAATTTAAAGTGTAATTTAACACTGGTAGAAATTTGTAGACATGGATGAGATAGCTCTTTAATGATGATTACAGGTACATCAATTCAGCTAAGCCAGAGGTGAGCTTATGGCGCACAGACCCCCAGTGGATCCATGGATAGATTCAATGATCTTGTTTTATTTTACATGTGTAAACATTATTCCGAGAAAGGTGCAGACACCTCACCAGTCTGCCGGGGAACCTGCAGTCCACGCTCAGGTACTTCACTCAGTGTGATGTGTGTGGCAACTTTCACAGAGCTTCAAAGCCAAAAACCAAATCAGTATTAACATGTTCGTCTATGTCAGAAAAACATTAGTCTTTTATGCACGTGTAGCACTTCAGCGGCCACACACAGTGTTTATTCAGTAGTCAGAATTCTGTTAGAATGATGTAGTGCATCCCATGGATGCTTGCCTATCTCAAGTTTGCACATTTCTGGTTTGCACATCTCATGTGCATGTAGTCCTGTTTAGTTATGACCTTACACTATAGGATATTTGACAATCATACTGCTGCTGACTAATCATTTCACACTTTCAGTTTCAGATGCTACATATTGTATTGTTATTTAAATTCTGATGTGTATGGTTATGTACGTGACAAAATTTGAATTTGAAAACTCACTGGATAAACCGTGAGGTAGTTGCTGAAGGGATTTTTGCTCTCTGGGCTGTGTGTTTTGTTGTCTATGTTGTCTATGGCGGTGGGGGGGGGCATAGTGGATAGCAGTTGAGGGCCCATATCCTGCCCCCACTCAGCATGCATGCTCTCCCCATGCATATGCTGCAGTCCTCCTCCAGACCAAAGGCATGTGCTGCAGGCTGATTGGCGTTACCCAGCACCAGTGCGTGATGAGGGGTGTGTGTGTGTGTGTGCGCATGATTGTGCCCTGCAAAGGATTGGCATCCAGGATTGTCCCCCACGTTGTGCCCTAAAGTCACTGAGATAAGATCCAGGCTCACCTGTGTAGGATACGCAGTTGGAAGATGAATGAATAACATCAGAATTCATCGCTGCCCCTGCAAAACTGGAGACAAAAGACGTTACACAACCGTTTTATAACCGCCACACTATAACACTGACATCTGTCTACGGGTGGAGACCCCCTCCTGCATTTAGTCAGCAAAAGAGGGGATTCCGTGCATTACTTAAAAGGGTTCGTGTCTAGAAAACCAGTCCTGCAGGTTTCTTCATTAGAGACGGTCTAAATATTTCCTCATAACATTTTAATCACCGGAAAAGCACAGAGGCTCTTAAAACGCCTTCATCTCGCGCTGTAGTGATTGTGCATAAGAAACAAATACAAACTGGACATTGAGACGAAATATTGATTTTGAAACAGTTCGTATGTAATGGGTACCCTGACATACGTACTGACGTCAACTTTCTGTTCGCCTTAACATTACATGCATACTATACATTTCTCAGACAATGTAGTCAGCGTTTAACTGAGATCTTCACATCTGACTCTGATTCCCCTCTGTTTAATACCGGCAGCTCAGGTTTCAGCGAAGCCAAACCCACAGTAGGGCTCATCCTACAACACCTTCTCCTTCCGCTGTTACAGGGAGTCGAGCTCTCTCAGCCGTCCTGACACAGTCCAACAGCACCTTCTGTCACTGTCGCACCGTCTGCCGATAGCACAACATGGCAAAGCAGAACTGTCGTATTATCGTAGCGGTCACACTTCTGTTCTTGGGCATTTTGGCTCTTCTCCTCCTTACAATTTCAATCCAAGATGTGAAAGAACCTCCCGATTACATGGTAAGGCTGCTGACACTTATTGCACTAATTAATGTTTCACACGGACTTGCGCCTTTTGGGACGTCTAGTAACACACTTGACTAACAATGAATGAATTGCACAAAATAAACATTCGTATTTAATGTAGTCATCTTTTTCGTCATGAAAGCAGTAATTGCAATTAACTTTAAACGGTGACGTAAAACATTAAGTACATTTGGTTTAAAAATACGCGTAACAAGTATACTATAAAGAATCTGTTTGCGTTTGATCTCTATAACGAGGCATAACCATGTTGCTGTTGAACCTTTTATCTGTATCAGATGGGTAGTTTTTTGTAGTTTTGACCAGTATTGGTATAAATTGCGGAAAATCCAGAAAACAGACTAATTAAAAGTTTAGTCATCGCTGCAAGTAGCCATAGGAATTTGAATACGCTACAATCCTTAACTTTGTCATTAAAATATATACTAAAAGCATCATTACGTTACTTTTTAATTAGTCGTGCTGAATATTTCAAGAAGGTTAATTGGCCAAAATAGCGATATATGAAAGTCAAATTTAAACTTGTCATAAACACTTTATTTACTAAATTTAATTGTACCCGAAATATCAACGCAAATAAAAAAAAAAACTAAACAATAAGCGTTTTCTTAGCCATAGAAATAGTTGACTATTTTCTCCATTTCATCAGATTGATTAGTACGCTGTCGTTCTTGGTCAATTTCGCTGTTTCAGCTTCCAGGTGCCCTGAACGTTAGATGTGTTGATACCCACCGTGACTTTGTCAGGCGAGACCCTCGGATTAGTGTGAAGGTCAAAGCAGAGGAACTTCAAGTGGTCCAGGTTTACGATGGTTTACATTGTAACTGTTGTTGACGTTATGGGATTTTTTTGATTACCTGCACAGCCTAAATAAGTTTATTTCTGAAACATTTCTTTGCATCTTTTGGAGAACAGCAGAATACATAACTAAGGGTAGTTATACTGCTGTGGTGTGATCAAAGACATTACTTTGGGGCATGACTTGTTTTTTAACTTGTAGCTGAAAGGCAGAGAGTGGCTATTGTGTCATTTTGTGTTTTCAGATACTAATCTCTGTTATAGAAACCTGACCAAAGAGATGCTATTGTGACACTCTTGTGTGTTTTACTTCTGTAGCTGAGCCCTTCCACAGTCAGCGTTATTTAAGGGCCGCTGTAGATCCCGCTGGCCCACACCTCGCACTGCACCGTTTAGTGCTCCTCTTCCTCAGCCCCACATCATGGGTGCTGAACATCAGAAGTGTCCCTTTGAAGCTTGCAGTACCTGCAGAAACATCTGCGAGTGATTAGAGCTTCGCCAAGCTGGCACTGTCCAACAATCGCATGCTTTACCTTTAAGGGAATTATTGTTTATTTTCTCAGGTTCTAAAAAAATACTTTACAAAATGGGATCGCACCTTTAGCTGTTTAACTGAAGGTCATATTTAGAAGTTTGTTCCAGGTAACTGTGTGCTTTCAGTTGAATTTTCGTTTGTGTGACTCCTTTCATTTCTCTGGTGCTGTTTAAGGGGACTCCTGAAACGAGCTCTCTCAGATGGTCTCTGGAACTTTTTTGACATGTCCTGCTTTCATGGTGAAGAGCCGCTTGGTGCAGGCACCTTTAAGGCTTTGTACCCCCATGCATGTGAACAACCTGAGAGATATGTGGATTTTGACATTTTGGCGGTGCTTACCGCAAGGTGACTAATGTTTAGCTTTTTTACCAGAAATTACAGAATAAATGTGTGATACTTGTGTTCTGGTTATTATAATATTTCGGCCCTGTAGTCTAGCAAACAATTTTCCATCTAGATTTGACAGTAAGGCTCCTACAGCTCAGTTTTTTTACAGCGTTTTACTGCTGGTTACACCATCCTTTGTGTTTTTATGCAGTTTACACCATTGTAAAAGGCTGTGTTCTTTCTGACATTAGTGGTCTTTCTAAGAAGTAAAAGATGTTCACTTTCTGGGCATGACCTGGTTCCATACGAGGCAGACGTACGTCATCGTCCTTTCATCAACTCGTCTGGTGGGTCAGACTGAAAGTCAGCAGAAAGGGGGTTTGTGACGGGACGCAGATTAGGCAGCAGGATAATGTGGGGGAGGGAGGTGAGGAAGACAAACCATGAATGGAAAGAATGTGTAATGAAAAGAAAGACATAAAGTTAATGCAGTAATATAGAGAGAGTCTGCCTGGCACTGAGATATGCTGTAAAATAGGTCTGTCCTGATGGCATTTTCCCCAAACCGACAAGAAAAGGACTGTTCTGAGAGACCACGGTGAGGGGTGGCATGAGGGGAGAGGTTACCTCTTCTTTACGTAGCCATGTGATTCATAATTGAAGATTAATTCATTAGGAGCACTATGTCAACTCTGTCTGATATAAGATATTAGCTTTCCAAATACAAACATTCATTCATTCATTCATTATCTACCGCTTATCCGGGGCCGGGTCACGGGGGCAGCAGTCTAAGAAGTGACCCCCAGACTTCCCTCTCCCCAGACACCTCCTCCAGCTCTTCCGGGGGGACAC
>JABJVR010000095.1:2519946-2557013 GCA_025773905.1 Chitala chitala | reverse complement strand
AGTGAGACCAGCTATGTTGTATGGGCTGGAGACAGTGGCACTGACAAAGAGACAGGAGGCAGAGTTGGAGGTAGCAGGATGGAGCTACCAGACAGGAGGAGAAGAGGAAGGCCAAAGAGGAGTTTTATGGATGTAGTGAGGGAGGACATGAGAGAGGTTGGGGTGACAGAGGAGGCTGCAGAGAACAGGTTGGTATGGAGAAGGGTGATCCACTGTGGCAACCCCTAGAGGGAGCAGCCGAAAGAGGAAGAAGAATGTTTGCATTGTAATCATTTATTCCATGTGCACATCTGTCTATGGTGTAATTTGTAGGACTATGTCTGTATACATGGGTCTGATTTATAAATTGCATGGTCTGACCTTGCGCGTTCGTGTGCGTGTGCGTGTTCGTGTGCGTGTGCACGCACGCATAAAAGCGATTGTATGTCTACCTTTGCTGGTACACATCAGGCTTTCTTGAGCTATGCTGCTATATGACTGATTGGCTACTGGCTCCTTGAGGGGAGCCGTAACTGTCCAATTGTGGAAGAGGGGGAGGAGTTTATTTTGCACAGCAGGGCTCTACAGTGCTTCCACACGGGTAGGTCGTAACACCTGACCACGCCCGTCTGCCTGGAGCTAAGGGAAGATGCCTCTGACATTCTGTTCTGAAACATGTTGTCCAAAGCAGAGTAGCCCCCCCCCCTCAAGGCACCTCCCAACCCATCCTGAGTATCAGTGATGGGGCCATTTATCACCTCAGGAGTTCTGTGATTATGCAGGGGAATGTTTTCCTGGCACCAGGCCAGTTGCTCATATTGCCAGACAAAACTGAAGCAGAGGGCCCATGTCTTTGATACATACAGTATTCCCATGCTGCCCCTGAAGCAGAGGGCCCATGTCTTTGATACATACAGTATTCCCATGCTGCCCCTGAAGCAGAGGGCTCATGTCTTTGATACATACAGTATTCCCATGCTGCCCTGGGGCACATTTGTTCACCATGAGAAGCTGATTTCAGGGGCATGTAGACATCTGTACAAACAACCATCCGTCATGACCCGCACATGTATGCGTAACACTGTTGAACCCTTTCAGGGCCTTAAATTTTGCAGAACATTAAACTTTTAAACTGTACATAGTTTTAGGTGTGTGTGTGTGTGTGTGTGTGTGTGTGTGTTTAATGCCCCAATGTGTTGATATATTGCTCATTTAATCTGCCTTTTACCAGATCTAAGTTCCTATAGAGCTGGTTATTGAGAAATAATGTGCATTTACACCTGACTCGCCTTCTTACTGGAGCAGAAGGTGACCTACAAGGGCAAGCGGGTGATGTACGACCTGCGGACCATCGCGGAGGTGGAGGGTGCGGGGGTGAAGGCGGGCAAGCACGCAGAGTGGAAGGAGCAGATTATTGTGCCCCCGCTGCCGCAGTCTGGCCTGGCTGGCTGCAGCCTCATCGACATCGACTATTTCATCCAGGTCTGTAGACATCCGTGTCCTGTGATAGCACGTTTACTCTGCAAGAGAGTGTTACAGAACTGCACAACCGGCACGGCCTGACGGGGAACTGTCATGGCCTGTGGCTGCTTTTAGTCATAAACCTGTGAAGTCATGGCTTAGTTACGCTGGCAGAGCATCATTGCTTTAAAGTTTCTGTCACTGACTGCGTTAAACATCACAGTCTCCACATTTGGCACATTTGCCCCTCTTGCGACTGGCAGGCCAGGAGAGCAGTGTGTACAATTTGTACGCCTGTTCGGGGAGAGTCGGGAGTTGTTCTGGTTCTGCTGATGATGGCCCTCAGGGATGTGTGGACTTAAGACTCACTGCTCTGCTTGTCCTCCCTCCCATGCGTCTACCTGGTCTCCAGGTATCGCTGAAGTCACCTGAGGTTGCAGTGACCCTGCCCATATACATCGGGAACATCGCCGTCAACTTGACTCCATCGAGGCCTATGCCCCCAACCCCGGCCCCTCACGTGCCCCCCCGGCCTGCCTCTCGCCCCCTGTCCAGTTTGAGCCCTGGAGTCGTGACGCCCAGCGCCCCGCCAGCCGAGGAGGACCTGGAGGAGGACATGGCGACCGGAGGCGTGGTCAGTGAGGAGATCCCCACTAAGAGCCACTCCCAGCAGGACCCGTCCGGCCATCAGCCCATTGTGTCCCCCAGTGCCTTCAGCTATGCTCCAGGCCTCACCTTCCCTCGGAACCAGGCAGGCAGTGGTGAGGCTGATGCATCAGGGCCGCTGTTCTGTGTGTCCACGGGGGCCACCATCCCTTTCTTCACTGAGGGGAATGGCAATCCAGTGCCCACTGCCTGTCCACTCATCCTGCCGCCGGAATACAGCAGTTCACACTACCCGCACGGTGAGTCCTGCATACCGAAATGCATGTCATGACATCGAAGACGTCAAAGAGATGGCATGTGTGTTTACAAAGCGGGGAAAAATAGGATCCATTAGTCAGCAGCAACGTTTTCACGTTATCAATGTCAGCGTGATGATCTAATGTCTAACTGAGCTCAGATGTGTGGTTTTCTGTTGGTGATACCTCTGATCATTGATGCTTGCAGGGATTCTGTGGGCAAATGTTTATTTCATAAACATTTTATACACAGTAATCTGCTGTTTTCTCTTTTTTTTTTTCTCCCCTCTCTACTGAGCAAACTCATGCATGCCTCTCTTTCTACAGAGCCCCCTCCCAGCTACGAAGAGAGCTGTAGCAGCGACAACTCGAGTTTTAGCAGCAGGACGTAGACCTACAGGCAGAATGAGAGACAATACTGCCATCACAAGACTCCCTATAGAATTCTACAGCCCCCTACAGGACTAATGGGACATCGCAGCCTTGCCCTGATTTTTATTTTTTTTTTTCCTCTCCTTAAGAGATTGTCACCCCCCATCTCTCTTTTTTTTTTTTCCCCATTCACTTTTTTTCTTTAAGACTCAGAACATAGATGTAGCTCAGATATTGGCATCTGTGAGGCCTTCTATCTGATACAGTACTGTGGAACTCTCTTTTTGTCTTTGCTTTCTTTCATTGCTTGTGTTGCAGCCAATGTTGACCTTGTACACCAGCTGCACGCCACTGTATTCTCCATGAATCGGCCTGCAGGGATTGAGAGTTACAAGCGCCTCTTTACTGAGCCAACATACCGCTGACTAGTCACGCTCCTCAAAGGACTGTGGGCAGCCAGACACTGTGGGCATGTTCTCAGGTCAGCTGGGAGAGCTTCACCAGCAGTGCGTGATGCATAGCGGGACTTCGGGCTGGTAGAGGCTCAGTCTCCAGAACCCTTATCTCAGTGGACCTCAAATGGCTGCCCGTTGCCCTCCCTTCTTCTTTCCTCTTCTCCAGTGATGTTTACCCTTGACAAGTGGGTGGGCTTTGCAGGCTGACTGTGTTCCTCCTTCATGATGTAACCATAATGCTGGAGCATACAATGAATCATCACAAGTGCATGCTGTGGGGATAGGGTGGGAAGGTGTGGCTTTACTGGGTTTGCCTTAATGCCTTACGTCATTACCATCCTCTCTAATCCTATGTCCTTGCAGTCTTTCCCCCCCTATTTGTTTTAAAGGTCTAAACAGATTTGTTAAATTGCTGGTTTGTGACCAGAAGGATAAATCGATGAGCACAGACTGCACTTTGGAAAGGTTGAAATTAAAACTGTGAGCGTGCATGTGTATGGAAGCGTGTGCACGTGTTCTGTCAACATGTTTGTTTGTAAGGGTTTGTTCGGTCAGGTGCACCATCAAAGTTTGTATTGGCTGCATTCAGTAGAAGCCAACTGATGTATAACAAAATGAACCTGTCCCTATTTATGCTTAACATTCCTGCTCAATGTTCATTTCTTACACCAGTAATTGTGTTGCTTGGTGCTTTATCCTAACTTGTATTCGATGCTCTCCAGTGGTGATTACTGATTACTGTTCACTCTTAATCCAGGGAAAATGGTTCTTCCATTGGTCATTTACTTTCCCAGTCAGATGCATGCAGGTATATGGTGCATTTCGGCCACTGAAATATGCAAGTGTCCATTCCACTGTGACACAGCACTCGCATATTTTGTCACTCAAGTCAACTTCTATACCCTAGCATATGCAAGTAGTGTACACAGAGATGACACACTTGCAAACATGTGCCTGTTGGTTTGTATTTTGAGCCTTTGGACTGTAAGATTATGGGTTCTTGGGTTTGATGCAGAAAGGGGAGCTGAGACGGATTCTGATCCGAGTCCTACCAGAACCATGATCTTATTGACGTTGAAGGACAGCGTGTCCTTGTACACCTTGACAGACCAGACCTTTGCAGTTCTCTTCTTTTCAACTGGATCTGTACTGGTTTTTGCATGGTCTTCAAGGCTGACATGTGCTAGGCGCTAAGAAACTACTATGTTAGTATGGGGGGAGTACTTTTAAAATCTGGTGTGTGTATATACACTTTTCCCTGACTATGTAGAGTAACTACCATAAATGTTTTTTTTTTTTTTTTTCTTCTGCCCATCACGTTGAAATCCCAGCTACCCTCTGGCCCGCCTTGTGTGGTCATTTGACTATTATATACAAGGTTTTTTCCCAGGTACATGTCAGACTCAACTTGGCAGCCCAAATGCAACAGAAAACCCCAGTATTCCTCAGACTTAAGGACTTTTTGATAACATGCCACAGTACTCATTATTTTGAACCTTTTGTTTGGAATGGTGTCCTGAATTGGACCACACCGGATCGTTGTCCACTGGTGGAAAGGAAACTGCAGGTTTTTGTGTAGTGGAAATGTTTTGTAGTGCTGCAGAAAGGGCCCCCTAGTTTAATGAGGTCAGCCCCACAATGCTAACTTTGATAACATTTCTTTTTGGAACCACTCAATACATTTATATCCATAAGAAAAATGTGGGGGGTTCTGGATCCATTCACTGCTCTTGAAGATGCCTTTTTTCCCCCCATCCTAAAAGATTTTTAAAGCTTCTCCCCATGCACATTGTTTTATGTGGATGGTTTGTAAGACTCTGGTTCTGATGTGTCCACTGTACATTTAACCTGACCACATGCTTCTGTTTAGAAATAATTTGCCTTGTCAGTAGTATTAGGAAATGTTAAATTTTAATGATTATTTCAAACTAATATTGTATATAATTAATAAAACTGTTTCAAATGTGTGTTCATAAAATCAGTGCACAAGTTATTTTGACTATATCAAGAGCGGCTTGTGAAATAAATTAGGATAAACAGAACACCAATGCAAATACTACTATTTAAAGCATCTGTACACTGAAGTTACTAAAGTTGCAACAGGAAGAAGAATTTTAAGGAACCTTAAGGAAGATCCGTGTGGGGGAGAGAGGGGGTGCACAAACGCAGGACAACATACAGACAGTGATGCAGTTCAGTTCCTTTCCGATGCAAATACAGCACTTCCATGTTGACATGCATTTCTGATAAGTCGTGGAAATTTCCAGTGACAACATCACTTGATGTAACTCTTACTTCATGTGCTTAAAATATAGCAGAGCGCGATAAATTTCAATATGGAGTTCCTTTCAGTTTGGAGCCTCAACTTAAAATGTGAGTGGGCTGGGCTCCTAGGTAGAGACGGCTCTCTGCTGTGTGAGGGTAAGGCATTGGAGCTGCTCATCTGCCTCCTATCACTGGCCTGTGATGAAAAAAGAAGGCCACAAGGATGTCCAGTGCAAGTCACCTTTCAGATGGTTACTTTTGCTTTGCTAGAACATACTGCTGTAGCTAAGGTGGTACTTCAGGTTCCTTCACCACCTCTCTGGCCCTTATGTAGACTGATAAGTAATGTACAGGGGCACCTCTCACCCCCACTTCTGATGTTGAAATTCACATACCACATCCATTTATCACAACAGCACTATGTTGTAATCAGTGTTGAGCCAAGCCAGTCACAAGAGGTCTACATCCTACCTGCTCAATAACACATTTGTCCCTATTTCTAAAGTGTAGATTTGTAAACAATTGCTGATTTGAACAAAGTTACTAATGGAAAACTGTTGGGTATAACTTAAGTGGAATTTGTGCGTTTCTCACAGAAGAATAAAAAGAACAAAATCTGGCTACATATTGAGGGCAGAGGTCTTCCAGGCTAGTTTTGTACAAGAGGCCTGTTTTAGAAGCCTCCTTTGCACATTTTTATGAGGAAAAAGCTTAGCTACTTTAAGTTTGAAGGGGTACAGTAACTGCAACTGGTCTTATCTCAGCCAAACCATTTTAACAGTTGCATCAGGGGCATACAAGCTGGAAGACAGTTTCGAGGATCTTTGCTAGCACCTCCTGTTACCATGGAAACTGGGTCTGGATCCATCAGCCTCCTGGTGTCATGCTAGGACATGAACCTCATATCAGCATTACGAATCAAGAAAGGGAGGTTTCCTGATCACCCTATACAATTCTGTGAAGCAAGAAGCTGATGAATCTAAAAAATGTAGCTAAAACAGTGGAAATTGTGTATTGCAGGAATGGTGTCACAACACGAAGACAAGGCTAGCTATAGAGCTAAAAAGAAAATTCAGATTTTTCACCGTAATTGATACATTCGAAAACTTCAGCTTTAAATAAGGAATTTACCTGTATATGACACCTATCCAAGTACCAAAAGAAACACGTGGCCCGGTAACAATCTATCCTCTTCCAGTTATAAAGAGTAAAATTTTAAACGTTCAACACACACACACACACAAGTCCAGTTTCTTTTTAAAAAGGCTCGTCCCAGTATTTGTATCAAAATTTTTTTAATTTCCAGATTTTGGTCAGACGCGTATCACTACGGTAATAGGCTACATTTAAATGAGAGGAAATAGTGAAAAACTGGCATCACTGAAGAGGGTTCGGAAATGAATGCGGTGACGTCACGGCGCGAGTAGGCGGGGACTCGGCGGCGGTGGCGGCGGCGGAGGAACCATGGCTTCACTGAGAGCCGAGGTAAGGGACCCTTTATTCTCCGCAACTTCGCAGCGCTGCCGCCTCGCAAATTAATAGCGAAACGATCCGCGCGACTTGGGCGCGGCGATGAGGGCCGCGTGCGAGGCCGCGCCCGTGCGACCCGCGTGCTGCCTGGTGTTCAAACTGCGCGCGTGGCTCGCTCGGCGTGGAAGCCGTGCGCTTTTGTGTGTTCCGTGCCTGCGAGCGAGCGCGCGCGCGTGTGGGTCCGTACACACTGGAGTAGAATGAGCTGGCCTTTCGCACGCGACGGCTCGCGGGGCCTCGGTGTGTGTGAGCGGCGTGCGCGCTCCGTCAGTGTGTGCGCGAGCTATGCTAGCTCCAGAGCTGCGGGGCCCCCGTGCCGTCCGGCCACACAATACCTGTCCTCTCATTGTTTAACTGAAAAGCAGAGCGGTGGTGTGCGGTGTCAGAGGCGGACCGCGCCGGCCCGCACCGGCCCACGGCCGAGTCAGGTGTTCGGTCCCGTGTGTGAACATGTCAGCGCTCTCCTGTCCTTTGTTGCTCCATGGCTGCTCCGCTAACCTCCTAGCTGCCGTACAATAACAATTCTGTGGTGTCGGCTAACATAGTTAGCCACGGTGGGCTAAATGTTAGCTCTGTGTGTGTGTGTGTGTGTGTGTGTGTGGAAGCAGGCAGAACAGCCCGTGTTTAAAATGTACAGTGGTTGAGTGTGTTGCGAATGGAGTATTTTATGGGAGCTGCTGTGCAAAGCGGATAGCCTGTCCGAACCTGAACACATGTCACTGCCCGAACTGAATAAGGTGGCGGATTGGCTTCCTCTGCACACACGCACGCACACAGCTGTAGTGTGCAGGAACTTCACGCGAAGTTCAGAAACGTCCTGCACGTTGCGTTACTAGCAGTCCTACGTCTGAGCGCTAGAAGTGCATTTTTATGGAAGACGCACAACTTCACAGCCAGCGATCTTACTTCAGCTTGCAAGTCTGTCAGAATGCATGGGAGGTTTTATATAAAAGCCGCGGAGGATGCATGGGAGGTTTTATATAAAAGCCGCGGAGGATGCATGGGAGGTTTATATAAAGCATGGCATCACGACATTATCTAAGCAATGGTTTAGGAGGTCAGCTCTTTAACCCTCTAAAATATGTTCAGTGTTGGCAGCCGACAGGTGCTGCTGCGTGTGTGCCGGTTATATCGAGCTGAAGCGTTGCACCTTAACTGACCAGATGTTTAAACCTGGTTATTTTCTTTCCCAGATGACAGTTGCTGAGGCACATTATATATTTTTTACTCTCCCCATAGCTATATAATTTAGTAGAGCAAATCAGATTAGACAGTCTCCTGGGTACCACAGCATAAACCTTCTGGGATTTGAGCAGGGAACCTTTACTTTGATGTTTATTTATAATAATAATAATAATAATAATAATAATAATATTTTATTATTGAATTTAGTCTTTTAGTCGATTGTAGTGGAGGGTCAGAAAATTTTAGGTGGCACACTTCAAAGCAGATCTCATTTGTTTGCGGTATGTATTGCCGAAAGTACTTGAAACAAGATCTGCTGTGTTAATAGTTAAATGAGAGTTTGGGCTTGTCGATGTAAGTGTTGCGTTACATCGTCCCCGGGTCGTGTAATTGTGGTATTTGCATGTAACGTCGTGCTTAATTAACGACACGTAGGATACATAAAGTTGTGCTCTATTGATTTGGCGAAGTACATAATGATGGTGGAGTTTGGCTCTTTTTTGAGAGACGGTCTGCCATTTTTTGCTATAATTTAGGGTTATATTACTGTATACTACGTTACACACTGACTTATGCAATTACGACGATTCTCCAACAGAGGACGCTAGAGAGTTACCTTAGTTAATACCATACTGTGATTTCCTTGCATTGGTAAACGTACAAAATTCTAAGCACACTTTTGGGGATACAACCAATGTCAGACAGAATAAAGAGAATGCGTTTTAATGAGTTACAGATGAGAACTTTGGTGAGGACTTGGCCTTCTTGCGCTTGCTGTGTGAATTAATAATGAAGAATCAAAGCCAGGGACACTTTGATTTCCTTAACTTCTGCTCGACTTACCCGTGCTGCAGTTACTATTTAACTTGTACCAGTATGAAAGTAAAATGTGCATTCGCCTCGAGACAAATAGCTTTTTAGAACCTCTGAGATGTTACTGTTTCACTGATCTTTTAGTTTCTTCTGTGATTATAACTGATGACTACACGCTTACAGTTGGACTTCATCTGAGGTCTCATGTTTTAGAATAACAGCTTATGTACTCAAATTAATGCATTGGAGTGCTAAGAGTGGGACATCTTGTCCATTTGGGTGTAGATCATATAATGTCTACTGGAACATTTTACATTCTGGTTGAGTGGCATAGAAAGGCTAAACAAAAAAAGTTATCGTGGAAGGCACAGCCCTTGTTGGACAACATTTAACTGCATGGGCTGTACAAAATCGTGGCAACAACATGTATGTGTATTGTCCATCACAACTAGCTGTAAGCAGTCAGTGTTTGTAAAGTTTCAGTTGGAGCTGGTGCGGGTGGATGTTTTGTTAATTAATAATTTATGACTTGAGAAATTAAGCAATAGTAAGAATTAGAACAGCCCTATGGAGCCCTGTGAAGAGCAGAAAACAGCAGTATAACAGATTTGTCTTCTCAATATTTAGCTGGGAGTGATGGGAGCGGTGAAACATGGAGAAAACGCAGCACCTACCTGTCGATTCCTTGAAAATACGGTCTTCAACGATTTTGAAATTGGTTTTTGTTTCTTTTCACTTATTTTAAGAAGATTTTGTTAATTGTTCTGTCAATAAAAACATTAAATCCCAACATAGGTTTAAAGAAGATGAATGTTACAAAAGGGTTGAGGATGGATTGCATGGGTGTGTAGTTGGGGGGGGCTTGGGGTGACCCGGACAGGGATGTGCTTACTGGATTCATGGCTAAGCTCTGTTAATGCAGACTAGCTGGAGGCCATCAGTCTATAGGAAAGCTTGCCACCTTGATCCATGAGCATTGGCAGCAGGGTTCAGACCTTTCCCATATGTAGACCCGAGTCATGTTTGGGTGAGGTGGTCAGTGTTCTATTGTTATGTCTCGCGTGCCAGTTCTGCATGTAGAGGCGGTTACCAGCCTTGTGTGTCCTCTGGTGACCTGCTTTCAGTTTTGGAACATCACTCATTCCTGCTCCTATAAGCATTGCTTTGCTATGGTAGACTGGGTAGCTTTTCTCCTGGATATTTAACTTTTCTTTCTTAAATGTTCTAGCTTTGAAAGTTACATTTGGACACGACGCTCAGACCGTGACAGCCATCGTTTCTGTAACTCTCCTGTTTCAGTACAACTCTTTGTGGTGTTGCACCGAGTGTGACCCTGATAATATATTCCATTGCTGTGCTCAGACATGTTTTTGCCTTCACCTCTTCACCTCCTGCCCCCCCCCCCCCAGTCTTTCATGTCGCACTGCTGATTAAAATGGACTTTGCACACTGATATAGCCAGACACCTGCTCCACCTTCACGTATGGCAGTCACTTCCCTTGGCACAAAGGTCCTGTTTACTCGTGTTTGGTTTTTTTTTTTTTTCCCATTTATAGATTAAGTTCTGTAACATCACTTGACTTCCATTATTGCTAAACAAAAATTCAGTAATGCAAGTTACAGTAAACAGCTGTAATAAATGCACATTGTTGCTGCATTAACTGTGCCTCGTTACTATGACTGTATGCCTGTGATTCTGAAGGCCAAGAGGTGTTATGAAGGTCTGTGGTTATGTTCATCTTGTGGGAGGACAGGCCAGTACTGGCCTAAAAAAATCACAAAGCATTCCCATTAAACAGGGTCTCAGTGTAAACAGGAAGCCTAAAACCACTCTGATTTATGGTCAGATACGTCATCAGTGGGTCACTAATTGCTGACAGTCTTGTTGGGAGCGGTTGCTTTAAGGAACAGCAGAATGATTTAGGTTTTTTTTCTTTCTTTCTAAAATTCGTTGTTGATCAGAGATGGCTATTCACGCACGTTCTGGACAGTTGATGGTACAAAGGATCCGTTTCTGTGAAATGTGTGATCTTTTGGCCGAATGGTGAACGTTCTCACAACAGGGAGCTGGTGTGTGCAGTAATTTAAACCAAATGCAATATCTTTGAGCAGCTTGGTTTTACCTTTACGCAAGTAAATATTATCTTGGCAGTTGGATGATTTTGGGTCAGCTCTAATGGGTAAAATGTCTTTAATATGCCTGGACTTGAACATTCAGAGGCTTGCACCATTTGTGGTTTATGTACAAATGCATATTAATCTTTAATTACAAAACTGTTGAAAAAGACAAGTCAATTACTCATGTGGCAAAGGTAGTGCTTTTTGCATAGCAGCAGTGTCTAACCATGTACCCCAAAAGCTACACTTAGTTGTATTTCACATTAGGTCTGCTGCTCTCCTGTTTCCACTGGACACAATGAACTCTGTCATTGCGAGATGCTAGTTTAGCCAGCTTGCTACATGCAGAAATCTCTCCCTTCAGAATGCCACGTAAGTTACTTGTGATGGCACTACAGTTTTCGCACAGGTGGAACACGATCAGTTTTATGAAGCTTGGTTTGCTTCTTTGGAAGTGTTTGGCACGAAATTGCACAGATGTCACTGCCTTTTCTGTCAGTTGAGCTGAAAGGTCACTGATGCATTCTTGCCGCGTCCTCTAGCCGCTACTGAAATTCTGTTTCACCAAAGCCCTTTGAACTGGTGTTTGCCAATTAGGGGAGAAAAGCCCGTTTGCTCTGACATGGTGAAACAGAGGTGACCAGTGGTCTGTGGCAGGCTGGGCTTTATGAGAAGAGGCTGAGTACTTTCTGCAGGACCACTGTGCTTTTCCAGTTTATGTTTTCTCATACATCTGGATGTGCACTCATGGTAAGTGTGCTGTTTGTAGTCCTGATAGATTTGCTCCAGTGTAATCAGCAGTCCTCGGTCTCACTGCATGCCAGGTATGTTTTTCTTTTCGTTTTGCAGGCAGGGCTGACTCACACAGCTGTTAATTTTTGTGTCGGGGTCCTGTTCAGAAGATGGCTGCAACTCTGTTGTAGTTTGTTCTTGCCCTTTTTGAGACAATTTTTGTCACAGCTTTATATTTTTGGTAGTATCCAGTTCCCATTATAATGATGTAGGAAAACAGCAGGCCGAATCTTTTGTCTTATATTTTATTACATAAAACCTGTTTAAACTTTTTTTAAACCTTAGTCAAATTCCCAAATGGGTTGCTTTTTGGAGTAAATTGGTAGGTAGATTGGAGTAGATGGAAAGGTAAAAGACTAGTGATCAGATTGTATATAGGGTAATTTAATGGTATGTGACTTTAGTTCAAACGAGCATTAACAAACGTTTGCGTTTTAAGGAGCAAGGCTTGTGATTTAAACTGTGGTGACACTGTTCATACAGTGTGAGCTGTAGAAATCTGACATCTTTCATTACCATTTCAATTGTTCAGACTGAAATCTGTTTCACAAAATGGCTGCATTTTCCTCCCTCTTTCTTTGAGAAGAGCAGGGCAGCTACTGAGCATGCCCAGTCAGTGCTGTGTCAGAGTCTACTAAGAGATTGGTCATGTGACCAGAGCTGGGACTGTGCATGTGTTGGGAGCTACACGTTAGTGTGGAACTTCATTCTCTTCATCCCCATCAGTGGAAGGCCACAGGATAATTCAGGTACTTTGCAGTGCTGGAGGGAACCACCTAAAACAACATTTTCTCCTTTTTTGATGATTTAGTGTTTGCTCTTAAGTTTGTTCTGTAGCTGTAAGTGAAGATATTTTCCTGCTTGTTGCCTGTGATTCTTCTGAGGAGGACCAGTTATTTATTTGGTTTGGTTGATGCACCATCCGTTTCTCCAGGTGTTTTTACTATTTTTGGTGAACTGTTAGGGTCTAAGTGGTAGGTCTGAGGCTGCTTCTTCTTCAGGACGGGTCAGCATTTGTAAGGTTTCCTGTCTCCAGACTTGGACACTGCTGAAGGTGCTTTACAGTCACAGGCCACAAGCTCAGCTGAAGGCATCTGTGCTTGAGAAAGATTAAATGTGTCCTCTTGTTTTCCTTTGTCTATTAGGCAGCGTGACAAATGCCCTCCCAATTTAAATATCAATGTCTTGGGTTGAGGAGGCAATGACTGCTATCCACACTCCTACCATTGTCCCTGTATGGTGCGTAGCCTTCCTCCTACTGTAAGGCTCTTTGGTTGGACTCTGAAGTGGACACTCGTGTAATTTGGTTCTAGACCAGAAGAGGCAGAATGAGGACACGAGGTATGCCGGGTGAGATCACAGCCTTCCTGCACTTTTTTGTGGGATGCAGAGGCAAAGATTTCAGGGCTGTCTGAAGCAGGCTGCTTTTGCAGAAAGAGGGTCATTTTTGGGTGCTCAGGACCTTAAACCCGACCAGTTGGCCAAGAGGAACTCGTTCAGCTTGTGCTCTTGGTCAGGTTTCAGACATTTCCTATGGGTAGTTTGAGCTTCTTTATGATGAAAGTACCTTTGATTTCTGTGAAGGTTACGACTAGCCAGAAACCAAGGTTATGTAGACTTGTTTACTGAGAGCTGAGATTCTAGAATGAACAAAGCAAGCCTTGCTGTGAAAATGTAACAAATGACCCTTTACCTTTTGGTAACAGCAATAACAATGTTCAGTTATACTGCTGCTTCTACTCTAAAGTGGTGGTGGAAAATCCTCTGTCTTATTCCTCGTAGTCACGCGTTCTCACAAGTAGCATGCAAGGATGCACTTCTGGAAACAGTGCAAACCTCAGAGTTTTTTTTTTTTGTTTTTTTTTTTTGCGGCTGGACTTTATAAATTGGGTTGCGTCTTCGTGATGTGAAACCCTTCCTACTTTCAGTGTCTTCGTCGCTCTTGTGTACGACTTATGTCAAGCCCTGCTTGTTGTGTATATGTTCATGTACATGGCATATTCCAGGGTGAGCGTCTGATGCAGACTGTCCCTAACAGCTGTGGGTACTGAAGATGCACTTGGCTCGGCTCCAGAGACCCTGTACTTGGTACATGTCCGCTCCATAACAGGCATGAGGACCGCAGCGGTCGGTGCTCAGCCTTCCTGTTCAGGGTGAATCTGTAATGTAAGATGTCAGTGCTGAGCACTGTAACAATGCCTTGGCCTGGAAGGTCTGTGAACTCCACCCTTAACGTTAGTAGGGCGTAAGGAGCCGTGAACCTGGTTTTACCAGTGGAGTATGTAGTTAAAGCAGTACAGCTGGTCTCGATTAAAATGCACTTCATAAACATGGGTGCAGTTATCTGGATGTTAGGCAGGGGGTTTGTTTAAACTTTGTGGCAATGATCGCTGTTGAAGTGAGATTTAAAAATTTTATTCCTTTATTAAGACCGTACCTTTAACAACTTGACATAAGTTGTTCTGTGTATGCCTTTTAACTAGACAAAATGCTAGAAGCAAAAACCTATGCAAACTGGGAAAAGTACTTTCAGCACCACTTCTGAAGATGTTTGGGAGGAGAAGAGGCATCAGTTGCTGATGGAGGAGATGGGGGGGCTTGCGATACAGGAAGCTAGACCCTGAACCCTGGTTGTTCTATGTGGACTGGGAGTAGTGAGGTTGCAGAGCAGATACTGCTCTAATTCATTTATCCTCAGAGAATTCTATTTCCTGTGTAGATGGTTTAAATCTAAGTTTAGTGTTTTTTTTAATAGTTGTTTGGTGGTCCCAGCTGTGCCTTGTTACACTTTATCTAGTTTATACTCAACTACTATAACTACCATATTAACTGCCCTTTCACAAGTCGAGGGAACATGTTTACTGGTACAACCTGCATGTTCTTTCCAAGGATGGTCATCGTTGTTCTGAAATATTACTTCTGATACGTCAGGTTTTTGCAAGAGTTCTGTAAGAGGGCGGGAACCTGTTAGTCAAGTTAGAAGAGATGTGGCTGATGATAGAGGAATGGTATGATGTGAAGCGGGCGGAGAACTGGGTTTGGGTATTCTGCTTCTCAGAATTTTGTAGAACCATGTGGGAATGTAAGGTTTCTTCAGTGGGCAGCACTGATGGGTCATGGCTGGAGTCATGCTGGTTCGTGTGATTGTTTAGTTGGTTCCTAATGGACCTGCTGAAGCGCCACGTGAGGAGACCTGATGTTGGTATCGGTAAGGAGGGTTGATGCTGTTTAAGCACTGGACTCTCCAGTAACATGTACGCAACACCAGTGGCAGTTCAGCAACTGGACATGTAACCAGAAAATGTTTTGTGTTTGTGTTGTGTGGAAAATTTCAAAGACTTTTTTTTCTTCTTAATTTACTAGGAAATATCAGATGGTGTTTGCATGTATGAGCTGAATGCAGGTATTAAAGACTGAGAGAGGTTTGTGTGACAGTCATTGTCCATACATTTAGTGTTTCATGTTTGTATGAGTTTATAAAATGCACCAAAACATACATTTGAGAACTTTATAATTGAAAGGGTGGTGGTCAGACTCTGTGGACTTACTTTTGTACCTTTGAGAAGGTGTGTAAACCAAATTCCCATTGCATGGTAATCCATCAGAGTGAACTGCCATACTACTGAAATGTGGAAATCCGTGGTTTAATCTGTGCTTGGGGGAAGACACTGTTGAGAGAAGGGGGTGTGGGGGTCAGAAAAGAACAGTTCTGTGCAGATAACAAGGTTAAGCTTTCACCCCTGCTGCAATCTGGTGTGAGTGGTGACATGGGGGATCTCCTACCTGGATCATCTCTCTCCTCTGTAGACCATGGTGGTGAGATTATAAGAGTATAGTGCTGCCTTCCTTTCTAAACATTCTTTAAAGACAAATCAGTTGAAAGTGTGTGGTACTTTTGTACACAGCCAAGACGACATGCTGTCACTGCGACCACAGCTCTTGCCTGGCGTGGTGTTACACGTTCCTTTGTTTGCCCTCTGGTGGCAAGTTTTTTTTTTTTTTTTTTTTTTTTTTTTTTTCTTCTCACCATTTAGATGCCAACAGGTTCATCTTAATCTTCTTTTTAATAATTTATGTGGTTTAAAATGTGTGTTCTTGAGATGTGTCACTAAAATTAAATTATAGCTATTAATGGGGAAAACCACTGAACATAAGTGTCAACTTCTAGCATTAAAATATAAATGTTTATGGTTGTTGCCATTGTTGCACAGTCTTCATACAAATTTCATAAATATGCATGTTGGGTATTGTAATAAGCAGTATTAGACAGTTCAATAAGATACTGCTCAAATGTTGCTTTAGACAAGACTATTGAAGGCGCTGTTTGGGTCCCTGGCCCTCTTTTTTTATGGTAGTTTACAGGTGTTGCTTCAGTTCTGTGGATTCTGTTCACCACATGTGCGCTTGGCTTGGCAGGGCTGAATGCTGTGTTTGAGGGCCATGTGCCCTCCTAGGCTTGAGGTTCCAGTAGGACATGGGCTTTCCTGGAGGTATGGGCCAGAAGGAGGAATTCTCAACAAACTGTGTCTGCTGGCCGTCGAGTGCCAGAGGACTGTGGTGTCCTCGCGGCCTTCCTCACGCCTCACTCCTCCCGAAATGGCTGCTCGCGTTCACCAGCACGGAGCGGCAGCAGGAGAAGGACAAGGGAGAGTGAGAGAGAGGGGAGGGGAAGGGAAGGGAAAAAAACAGCCAGTGAAATTCTAACTCACTGAGCATGCTCAGTGAGGAGCTGTGCAAAAGGAACCAACAGAGGGAGCCGGTGGGTCACATGACCGGAGCTGGGTGAATGTGCATGCGGGGAGGAGAAGGGAAGAGGAACAATCTGTTCGAGACTCCTTCTCTCCTTTCTCTTCGATGGAGGCCATCAAGGGAAAGGTACGACGCTGCCTGGTAGACCAGTTTTAGTCAGGGCAAGAGGCCTGCTTTACCATCATGAAGAATCCAAGTGTTCTTCATTTTGACATGCATTGACTCATTGTTTTTTTTTTTTTTTTTTTTTTTTTTTTTTTTTTTTTGCTTGCTTTATGTCTCATTTCTGCTTTTCAGACTTAATCCTTCAAAGGACATTTTCATTCCTGGTGTTTGAATAAGGGATCTCTCTTTTCGTGGAGCTCTGAACAACCTGTCAGCATGACAGGGTACAGGTCAGAGCAAATAACTATTGTAACACCTGTAATCAAGGCCTGTTTAGTTCTGAAATATAGCAGGTCAAAATGAGGTTCCTGAGATGCTAAAGGTAGCTCGAAGGTGTCCGCTATGGGGTGCTGCAGGAATCCTTGGTCCACACGAAGCATGTTTTTTAGACAGCTTCCAACAGCACCAGCATAAACAGATTTTCCCATTTGTGTGGAAAATGCAACAATTAATTTTGCCTTGTGCTGTTGTCCTGGACCAAATGAAGGGTTGGGGGCCTGTGTTACTGAGCTATGCAGGCCAACAGCCTGGCTCTTCCAGAACAGCCTCTGTTGGACCTGTGACCAACGGCCTTCCTGAAATTGCCTGCTGCTCTTTTCAGATGCATGGAAGCCCCTCTGTGGCACTGTTCTTGGTACCCCTTATCTTGAAAGAAGAAAATCGTGTAAAATCAAGTGGGATCACTAGAAAAATGAGCTGAAAATGCCAATGAAGAGGTTTTGAAGGTTCACTCTCATGTATGCTGCCATTCTCCCCCTGGAAGTGGAATGAGGCCCAGGCATTTGCTAAAACTCAGCCCTGGTGAGGAAAAGGGACAGTGTTCGGTGTGTGAATCTGCCCTTGCTGTGGCGTGTGTCTGTTTGCATGGGTATGTGCAGAGTCCTTGGACTAGTCAAAAGGGCCTAGTGTCTGTTCTGCTAAACAAGAGACCCCATGAAAGCTCTTGGAGGACACCACTAAGTCTCTGCAAAGTGAGAGAAGTCAACTTGGTCACTGAAGCTGTAAAAACATCTTGTTGCAACAAGGCCCAAACTTAAAGTATCCACAGTTGAAGGCCTCTTTTTGCCCACTGTAAGATTTTTTATTTATTTTTTCTTTCTTTCTAAAGAAACTTTAAACGGTATCCTTTTTGAGGTAGGACACTGGTCTCCTAACTGTATATGTGGAGAAGTTCTCTGTTGCTATTAGTGGTGTCTGTGCTGCTGAAGGCACACATCTCTTTTACCAGTGTGCAGAAGGCTGTGTTGGTATATAAAGGGACGGATTCTGTTCCCCAACCCCTGGTTGTTTCACGCCATAAAGACGAATGTTTTGTTCTGTGATGTGTTTATTATGGCTTTTGTGAAGTTAAAATGTGCAGGAAAGAGGGGGACTGTTTTGGGATCACTAAAGACTAGTGTCCTCACCTTGGTTTTCTTTTCGCGGTTCCAGACTGTTGTAGAAAAGAAGATTCCTGATTCCAAGAGGGTTTCACTAACATGGAGTTTAAAACTAGATGACAGGAGTGACTGGGTACCGCCGGAAATTATACTGTTTTGAAGTTGTTTTTAAAAGCACTTTTCTGTGAGGATTTTTTTGTTGTAACTTGTCAGTTGTTGATGGTACTTTCCTCTTTTCACAAAGCTTCAGTACTTGGAGATTGTAAGGACTTTACTAAACTGTTCAATCTAGTTTGAAAGTTGCATATGACATGAGAAATGTAATGTTTACTTTGTAAAGCCTGTTTGCTTTCATAATAATTTAAGCCCTGTAATGTGACGTGGTATAAAGGGTCTGATTGGGTGCTTTTCTATTTGTCAAGTTTTGTCTGAAATGGTCTGCAGCACTGCAGTGTGGATGTCCTGGTAGTCCAGTGTAGATCCCGATTTTATAGCAGGTTAAGTAGCTCTTCGCTTGATTTTCCCACCTTGTTTTGGGAACCCCTTGGTCAGGCCCTGTTTGACTGTACACTGTGGTGTTCAGGTACTCTGCTCTGAAAACCAGTACTGTGTGTTTTCTGGCAGTGTGCTTGGACCCAACACACATTTTTGATTTTATTTATGCGAACTCCCCCCCCCCCCAATCCGACGGAGGTTCTTTTTATGTTCTTCACCGCAGTGACATGCCTTTGCATTCCTTTCGCATTTGTGAAAATGCGTTGGGGAGGAACACGGTAAATGGACAATGGTAGCTTCTGCTGCTGACTAATCAGGCTTTGTCATGCTGCAGGTATAAACAAGTATAAACAAGGTAAATTTATCAGCCTCTTTAAATCAGCCAATGTGCAAATGTGGGCAACATCTTAAAATAGTCAATCCGGCACTCGTGGGGCACAGAAATAGGCCTGTAATGGATTGTTCGGCTGCATGAAGGTTATGCGGCCATTTCATTAACCCAGAAAAGCGCTGGCATGACCACTAATTAACTGAAAGTGTTTATTTTGCAGACAGCTGCATGGTAGTCACAGTAGTTGGTATGGTAAATTAACATGGTTTTTAAACTTATGATCCATGGTATAAATGTTGAACTACTTTACTGCTCCATTTTATGTCCAGTTATTAATGACTTTATTACTGTGGCATTGTTAATTTTACGTTGTACCTTACTGGGCTAATTGATTGTTTGGTGGTGGGCACATTACTGTTTCAGGTACCTTCCCCTTGCTGCACCCCTGCCATTCCACGCATGTTCCCCTCCCCCTCCACTGGAAAAATCCAGCATGCTGCCTCTGTGCCAGTAAACAGTCTGGTTACAAAATGGCCTCCTTCCTCCTTCACTGAGCATGCTCTGTACTGCGCCTCTAGGGGGAGTGCTTGGACATATTCATGTTTGTGTTGTAATGGCTGCAGTTAGTCGGTTCTTTCTCCACTTGTTTTCCATTGCTTTTTTCCCTCAGGTCTGTCTGGTGTAGCAGCTCAATGGAATCTGTCAATCTTGCAGCCAGTAGGTGTGGGGCTAGTTTTTGTAAATGTGATCGATCATCTTTATTGGCCTGAGGTGTGTGCGGTCTCCTCATAGGGTGTTTGAACAAAACACAGACCAGGCATGAGGGGAAAGTGTGTGGTGAGCTGCAGGCTGAGGTCGCAGTCTCTTGGCCTTTGATGCTGAGTGCTTCTGCTTGTCTCTTGTGGTTGGGGAAGATGGCAGTATTATTTCTAGTTGACTGCAACAAACATTTTGCAAGTGCATGTTGGGCATTCAGATGTTTAAACTGCTTTATTGAGTTTAGCGTGACTTTCCTCTGGGAAGGACTTGATGTTGGTGTTGGAGTAGATACGACAGGAGCCAGTGACACCCAAAGGTACACGTGTCATTATCTGAGGTGGCTTTCAGAGCATACAGAGCACCTTCAGCTGTGGTTTTTTTAGCTCTGGCCATTTTGTAGCAAGGCAGCAATAATTCCAGATTATCATAGCATGCAGTAAAACAAGACGCTGGTACAAAGGTTTAAGCTACAAAGGATAAAAGTGTTACAATGTTTCGTCTGGAACTGTACAAGAACTGTTATGTGGTGCCACCACGGTATTAAATGTTAGCACAACACACCAAGGTTCTGCACTTGTTTGCTGTTTCAAATGCGACCGTTGGTGCTGCCGCCACTGTGAGCCGTCTCCTTCTCTGAAGGGGGTGGCTTGTTATGTAACTGTTGAGAAGACGGTGCATGTATAAATAGTGTGACTGGGAAGTTAAGGGTGCCCCTCCTGTGGGGTGACTTGTGTTGGTAAGCAGGTGAGAAGTCAGGCAGAAAGTGAGCTTGTTGCTGGGCCTGTGGCTAGAGGGTAGGCTTTCCTCTTGGGTTAAGACATGCCACTGGCCCGCCTGATCTTGCCACAGCTCCATGGTACAGTTGGCGGATCCACAAGACCAAGCATCCTATTTGCTTGAACAGTGATGGTGGGAATGGGAGTTCCCTGGGCACCCAAGAGTTGTCAAGGAAGCACCTGGCAACAAACACATTACCACACCAAGCAAGGAAGGTAATGTAATGTCACTTCAGAACATTTTTGGGAGAAGGGATGGGAAATGAGGAAAGCTTTAAATGCACTGCTTTCTTTTGGGAGGGGGGGGTACCAGAATATGTGAGTAGTATTGTGTAGTAGTGACCTCATTATGTGATCCATGGGTCAGATTATGCACTGTAGGATATACTTCCTCCTGTAGATAGATCTGGTTGTGAAGCATAGCAGCCATCCGTCTCCTGCCTGGAAAACAGGAAGAGGGGGACAAGTGAAGAAGGACTTTTATTGTGAAATTGCTCCCTAGCTTTTGTCATGCATGGAAGCCATTTGCAAACAGGGCCTGTAGAGGGTGCAACTGTTGGCACTTTGGATTGTGATTTGCAGTTGTGACAAGGAATGTCAGTGTGTGCATTTTTTTGTACGCTGTATAAAACAGCGTTTGGTAACGACGTCTTTTCTTCCAGCAGTTTCTTGCCATTGTGTGTTGGAGGCTGCTCACATTTTTGTTACCTTTTGCAAAGAGTGAAAGCGCTGCACATGGTCTCAAGGCTGCAACTTTGTGGTGGTTTGCTTTTGTGTCTTTCTCTCACACACACACACACACACACACACACACACACACACACACACACACACACACACCCTGGAGGCATCTACCTGCCTCTTGCGGAGGGTGGTGTTCATGTTCACTGCTAGGCTTGTTGACTGACAGGTGCTTTAGCCAAGGTGGAGGCAGCAGATGAGGCTAGGTGGTCCACAGAATCGCCCTCTATTTCTGACTGTAAGGTCACCAAGGGCCTTTGTACCTCTGATGCGTTTATTATTTTTGTCCTCCTCCTGTACTTTCACTATTGCCTTATTTCCTGAAGAATTAGCATCTTGCCACAGCTTCTGTTTTAGCTTTACAGAGTTGATTAATTTATTGCTATTTTGGTGTGTGGTTTCTTGTTTTAACGTCCTCTGTAGCGTGTTGTGAAAGAAGCAGAATGTTGATTGCAGGCTCAGTGAGCACCTTTCGTCAGGACCCTACTTCTCCGTTGGTTTGGTGAACAGGCTAACCAGCAAAGTCAACCCAGTGTGCAGACCAAGGCTTTCCAGTGAAGTCTCCATACCCTCAAAACCACGATTACCAGGACCTCTGTTTCGCTCATAATCCTGGTCCAGGTTGTACCACAGACTTGTCGCCACCTGATTAAGTTCTTTTTCAGCCCTCAGGTGTGGTCCGGGCTGCTGTGGCGAGGGGCGAAGTGATGAAGGAGACACGGGACCCCAGAGAGGCAGGTGAGCGTGTTTAAAAGATGTCTCTAGCGTCTCCCGGGTATTCCGTTACCCATTCCTGTTAAAGACGTATATTTACAATATGCACATATTAATACTTTTAGTACGTATTTATTCTTATTGTGGATGGGTTGTTTCAGGTGGCAACAATGTGGTTGAGGACAAGCAAGGCCGTGCTCCCAAGAATGAGAGGGAGCTGAATGGGATCTGTGATAGGCTAGAACCTGGGAAGGGCCTCCAAAGCTGTACCCAGCAACTCCCTGAGGACAGCAGAGTGGTGCAGCAGGTAGAGCCTGATGCTGAGCCCTGCCTCAGTGAGAATGGCCTGGCGGACTGCGAGACACCCCATGGCTCTGTGACTGGCAGCAATGGTCTTGGTCTTGGCAAGCAACAGTCAGAGGGGGTTGCCCCGCACAGGACTAGCGGGTCACCTTTGTGCTCAGCCTTAGTGGGCCATGCTGCCAAAACATTGCCACAGTCCACGTCCTTGGCACGGGCTCGAAACGTGGGCGCCTCAAAGACTGAGGGGAGCACAGGCGTGGCTATCGAGGGCTGGGTGGAAACAGAGACTAAAAATGGCACAACCCAGGACCCTCCACCAATAGCAACGATACACAGGGCACGCAAAACTATGGCTAGACCAGCCTCCAACCAGCCAACACTAAAGGTAATGTGCATCGTTGTGAAAATCATCATTTTGACATGTCAAAGGTTTACTTTCAATGTTTCGAGTTGTTAATCTCCACAACTGCTTTTACATGAGAACTGAGAAAGCCAAAACAAATTCACATGAGAACAAATGCAGAGAACCTATGGGGGGGAAGCATAGCTCTGTAACGATTCAGAAGTCATCTGTTCTTTCCTTGTCAACTTCCCATCATCTGTCCATTTAAATTGTACCATGTCTCTTCACCCGTGACTCGGTTATGAGATCCTTAAATTAAACCTAACACCTTTTCGGGGATGGAAAAGTACATAGTAAATGAGGGATTATTTATGGTTTGCAAACTGAAGATTTCTGTTTGGACATCACACCCTACATTACACTTTAATTTGCTGATTCAGTACATATTTATGGTTGACCACTGGTGTCCCTGAGTAGTATACTGACTCATCAATGGAAAGGAACGTTTTATACCTGCCTGTACATGAAACCGTTAGTCACATTGGTCTTTGAAATTCTGTGGGCATGCCTCGAGAACAGAACCTGGAAAAGTGATGAGGCGTGAGCGCAGACATCTTACAAGCGCACACGTTGATCTGGCCTACAACACTGTTTACAAGGGTGTTTGTCACTCCGTCATATAATTAATATAATATGATGGTGCGTGCATGCGCTTTCTGGAATGGAAGACTGCATGTCATTGTGCATCACCAGTTTGAAGTACAAAATGTGATGTCTGACCAGGCAAGATGAAAAGAAAAGCAGAAATGCACAAATTAACCACAATAAAGACATCTCAGGGCATTTCTGAGAACTGTAACTTTTATCTGAAAATTTGCAGATATGTCTTGGAAGACATTTTTTGTTCATTTGATCATTTCCAACAGAACTGTGTAATCACAATGTATGTGCATGTGCTGGTATGGTGGGCAGTTATCAGCATATTTAATTTATTTATTTGAATATGGTGACCTTCACTACAAAGATGCTTTCTGGCACTTAACAGGTGGACAACAACAACGGTACAATACAAAAAGAGACTAAAGACAGCAGAGGATTTTATAAACTCCTTAAATAGTAGAGAAAGTGGTTGTCCAAGGCTAACCGGTGGCCTGATTCCACTGGCCACACAGCTGAGAGAATCGCCGTGAGACTTTGAAGTGTAGTATTGGGCTCTCTCTGCCCCAGTACTCCACGCCGACTTCTATAGGGCAGTCCTTTGTGTGGAGCTCCAGCACTTCCCACACTGAGTCTAACTTAAATGGGTCCAGGCACAGGCCACCTGGTCCAACCCCGAGTAGAACAGCACTTTAAAGCACGTGTACTTCTTTCCTCTTTCCCGCAGCATCTAAATAGGGAATCTAAAGAACCAAATGGTGCAAAAGAGGAGACTGGGAGTGGAGTGGAGGCGGGGAAGCCACAGCCAGCACTGCCCTCACAAACCCAACTACCTCAGAGCCAGAATGACACACCAACGGCAGCGAGCAAGGCACCGCCTGGTTAGAGGCCCTCTTGGTCTGCTGTCTGCACGCTTGTCTACAGAATCCCCGCCCCGCATCTGCTGCTACTTCAGTTCCTTGCCTCTCAGTTTGCTCTGTACAGATATATCTGGCTGGGGAAGTGTCTGGTGTTGTGAGGATAGCCGCCTGGATTCTTCCTTGCTGTGTTGGGCAAAACACTAGTACTATTTATGCGAACGGTATACCGCACTAGGTCATGAGGTCTCTGAGATGCTAGTATGAACAGCAAAGCCGCTCTGTTACGGTTAAGAGCCCTTTGTTTTACAGAGGGTACCCTCTTATTTCTGTTATGACATCATTCTTCTCAATTGAATCCAGTCCCTAAACGGTGCACTTCCCACTTCCTGCCATCTCAGCAGCTGCCGTCTCCCGAAAGAAGAAGAGGAGGATGGGAATGTACAGCCTTGTTCCCAAGAAGAAGACCAAAGCGCTAAAGCAGCGCTCCGTACTGGAGCTGTTCACAGACCTATCACAAGCTGCCGCCACCCAGTCCCAGGTCAGGCTTTGCCCACCTACACCCAACTCTTCAGTGCCTAAGAGCCTACTGAGTATACACACACACACACACACACACTCTACATCCATCTTATCCACTCCCAATCTAAGTTTATCATTTATTGGTATATTTTTTTCAGTTGAAGTGCATTGTGCTAAGGAACCAAAAGTACCACCTGAAGGCAATCAGTGAAGACTTAACTTATGTCATCTTGGAAATTTAGCTGGAAGCTGTTGTCCTGGATGGTGCATGTGAAATTCAGTGGCAGGCTGTAATGTGTTGTGGGTTATGGGGGCTGATCTCCCATTTAGCTTCTCCATCTGACCTTTGACCAAGTGGATTAATAGGGTTACTTCATTGTTTCCTTGGGCAAACAACTGTTGTCATTGAAACAAAATGAAAACGTGGCTTTGATCTGAACAGGAGTTGTAGTCCATCTCATGACCAGTGTTTGCCAACAGAAGATGGACAGGGTGAACGGAGAAAGTCTTGAAAATGAATCAGAAGATGAGGAGTCAGATGGTGAGGATTCAGAAGAGGAGGAAGAACAGATGGGAGAGGAAGTTTTCTGTGCACCCAGAGGGGAGGGCAGAGCCATGGACACCACCCTCCAGGTTTGTCAAAGAGCAAAGTGGAACCATCCGTTTTTGGGTTGTGGCACATCAGATTTTGTTAGAATAACCGCTTTCATTTTACATTTGTACAGGATTAGCTAGGTGGTTTTCCCACCTCATGGTGTAGCCATGGAGGTGTAACATAATACTTGGTGCATTTTGTGAAGATGCCTGGTTGTGGTCCTCTAAAAAGTGAACATGACGCACTGGTTGTATGTTATGATAGCAGCAGTCTGAAGACTCCGGTGAAGATGAAGGAGAAGAGGGTAATGAATCTGATCTGGTAAGGTTTATGCAGTCTTTTTTTTTTGTGGATCATCAATCATTTTGAGCCATTGTGTCAAGAAGATTTTGAGTTGTAATTTTGTGCCCTTGGCCTAGAGCTCGGAGTCAAGTGTGAAAAAGCGGTTGAAGAAGAAAGCAAAGGGTGACAATCCCTGGCTCCGAACATCCAGAAAACGTAAAAGGAAGATCCAGCCAAAGATCGAGAGCGTCCCAGGTACGTTTCTCTTGGGGTTTTACTTAGAGTGTAGGACCTTGGCAACATAATGGTACCACTGTCCTGCTGGTCCATAAACTGAGACCTTTTGGGCTAAGATATGTGTGGTTTGTGTCATTCAATCATTTCATAGTTTAAAAGGATTTTGATGTTAAAATACCAAGATGGACCCTCCTCTTGTGCTTCTGGAAAGAATAATTAACCTAGAACTCTTTAAGGCATATCAATTACAGTGTCATTTGGTGCCACGAACACTGAGGAAATGAGGTGTCAGCCCTCTTCATTTTGCTGTAATTTATACTTAATGCCAAAATATCCTGTGCCATTGTACTGATTGTCTTTGTAGCCAGCAGAGCCTTTAGTTCAGCTGTTGTGTTTCACTGGTCAATTTTTGTTACCCAGTAGTTTTCTTCCTGCTGTTTGGAGATGGATTCCCAAAGCATGAAGCTGTAGGCTTACGTTTATTTTGAGAGATTTTCAGTGGTCTGTGGTTCTGTTTTACCGTCTGTCTCGCCTACTTTGGCGTTTGTAGGCAATGAGGCAGAGGCCCAGTCCCAAACAAGTGCAAGCAAGGAGTACACAGAGGTACCCCTGGTGTCCTTGAACTTGGAAGCCCAGGAAGAGCTCCTTGCATCCCAGCACACAGGTGAAGGTCTTGAGGTCGGGGTATTTCCATCGTTACATACCTTAGAATGAGGACAAATGTACACAGTAACTCAGTGAAGCCTGGGTCATTTCTGACAGCCTTAATCAAGCATGTCCATGGCAAAGTAGGGTGTCTCTGCAAAGGTCCTTAAGGGTGCAAGGTGCCTACTGAAAGCCTTTGTTCCATCTCTTAGGCTTTGATTGTTCGTATTGTGTAACAACTGGAATAAGAGATTTTCAACATTTGAAAAATCAGTTTGCTCATTACGTTATTTAATAAGCAGAATTTTAATGTTTAGATTAAAAAAAAATTAAGAGCTTGCGTGACCAAAAATAGAAATACAAATGCACCCATTCCTGCCATTACATATTGATAAAATGTGATTACCCTATAGGGGAATGATATCAGTATGATGGAAAAATTGCATTATTTTGAGATTACAACCCAAATACCAGTCATGTTTTGAAGGTGGAATAATACAAATGAACACAGCAGTTCATGACAAAATGCAAGAGTGCATCTGTCAGCGGTGAGAATGCGTGCATTAGCCTGGTGGCTCAACGGGAAGAACACTGTACTGGGATGTGAAAGTCTCCCAGTCCAGCTAGCTGTATCCTTGAGCAAGACACTCAAATGGCAGCTCCCTGGGTTTCACTGCTCCCCCCAGGGGATGGGTTAAATGCAGAGGAGTAATTTCCCTCTGGGATTAATAAAGTACTATTTAAAAAAATACTGCTGAAGTGTTCTTCTATTTAGAAGCCAAACGAATGGTGGTTGTCTTGTAAAAGAACTGTCTGTATTACACCTATTGTCATATAGTCTTCAAGAGACTAAAGCAGTGACAATGGTCAACTCCTGTGCACATCAAAGCTGCTTTTCTTTTGAATCGGTACTTTGAAAGGCTAAATGGAAGGAGCTCCCTCTGGTGGTAACTTAAAACACCATCATCCCTCACGGAGTCTAGAAATCGACTTTTTTTTCTAGTTCACTTGCCTTCAAAATTTGTTTAAAATTTATTAGAGTATGCCATTCTAGAAATTCTGACTGTTTGCGTGAGTGGGAGAATTTTAATGTCCTCACTGATGGCATATTGTCAAAGAATGTTTTGGTATCTGTGTGAAACTCTATGGGAGCTAGCCTCCTGCAGTGTTTTGAGAATGTATTGTGCATGTCTTTAATTACTACTTATATCTGCTACATTTCAACCCAATACTGTCACACTGGCTTGAAGACATTTCCAAGCATACATCTGAAAAGGTGTTCTGCTTGTTGTGCGTTCATGGACACGCTCCTTTCTTTGGGAGCCTCACTTTGCTGTTTACTGTGGCAAAGCTGTGAGACACGGTTTGTGTTCAGGTCTGCCTGGGGGTACGGATGGTATGGAGACAGACCTGGTGCAGGAGCTTCCTCTGTGCAGCTGCCGCATGGAGACACCCAAGAGCAGAGAGATCCTCACCCTAGCCAACAGGAAGTGTATGGCCACAGAGAGCGTGGATGGCCAGGTTGGTGTGACAGGACCACTTCAGAGCTCAGGGTTTGGTTAGTCTGATTAGTTTTGGTTCAAGTCCAATGAAGAACATCGTACAAACCGGACAAGTTTCTTGAAGGTGACTTCAACCAGACACTTGACCAGTCTCTCATTACGTTTCCCTTTATTCACTGCAAATATCTGCTCACACACATACGCACTCTGTGTGCAGCTGAGTCGATGTCAAAATGGTGTGACCAAGCACGAGATGATGCGACCATCCAACACTGTCCAGTTGCTAGTTCTGTGTGAGGACCATCGGGCTGGCATGGTCAAGCACCAGTGTTGTCCGGGCTGTGGATTCTTCTGCCGAGCGGTGAGTAGAGTCCTGTCCCAGGCTTTGCTTTTGGCCCACACTATCTGCTTTCAGCGTGGACCTTTAACCATTAGCTTTGGCTTGAGACTGAAATAAACTAGTTGTGCCAGAGGTAATCATTTTAGTCTGCTAATAGTTTGAAGTTATTTGTCAGTGGAGTATCGTAGTTTTCCCTCTCCCCCAATTATCTTGTACACTTTGCTTTATGTGCTTCAGGCAGAACAGGTCCTTCGTCCTTGGTTGGGGCTTCTGTCTGACTCTGCATGTCGTTTTATGTTGGTGTTGTGTGGGTGGTTAAAGGGGACGTTCATGGAATGCCAGCCGGACAGCAACATCTCGCACCGCTTCCACCGGGCATGCGCCTCAGTGCTGAAGGGCCAGACCTTCTGCCCGCACTGTGGCGAGGATGCGACCAAGGCCAAGGAGGTCACTATTGCAAAGGCTGATACCACCTCCACGGTGGCCCTGGCGTCGGGTGTGAAGCTGGGCACGGCGTCCGAGGGCAGGGCCGACACGACCACAGGGGGGTTCGTCACCTGTTTTTGCTTGGGGACAGAGGCACCACTGCAGTGCACTGCTACTTTTAAGATAAATCCTGCCGAACAACCCAAAAAACCCTCATGTTTCCGCAAAGTTTTTCATTGAATGTGCCAAATATGATTAGATTGACTCATTGTACACATGTTCCTTTCTCTTAATGCTTCTCTTTTAAGCCTGCACACAACTTTTCGAATAATTTTGAAATTCCTAAATTTCTTGCATATTGTTCACTACTGTAGTTTATTAATATAAAAGGATGATATACATTCCAGGTAATACCGGCTGAATGAGCCTTCATGTTAGAACAGCAGACGTCCTGTTGGCTTTTGGGTCCAGGTCATCACCTTGTGGGTATCTCACGTCCTGCTGCAGCTCAGGCCGAGAGGACGGCTGCCAGCCCAGAGCCGCAGAAGTACCAGATGCGTTTCCATCACTGGCTCTGTCCAAGATGAGTACAGCAACAGGCTTGGTCTCAGGGCCTGCTTTAGGCCCCCCTAAAGAAACGCTGGAGAGCATTCTTCTGGCTTTGGATGCAGAAAAGTAAGTTCCCATTCTTACTCTGAAAACTCTTCATGGTCACAGCTGTCAGAGTTATACCTTTGTAGCTATTGCACACCTATTTTTATAGCTGGGAAGCATTTTTCTGTGTGTGTGTAGCCTTAGAAGCCAATCCTGACCCCTTACCTGCTCTGTTTAAGGCCCAAAAAACTGAGGTTTCACCCCAAGCAGCTGTACATCTCGGCCAAGCAAGGAGAACTACAGAAGGTTCTGATGATGCTGGGTACGATGATGGCTTGAATCATGTTTTCCTGGGAGTTTGAGCAATTTCGGTTTAATGGGTGGGGTGTGCTTTTTTATCATTAGTTTTAAGGATTCTTCTTTTGTCGACAGTGGATGGGATAGACCCCAACTTCAAAATGGAGAGCCAGAGTAAGCGTACCCCCCTTCATGTGGCAGCAGAGGCAGGACATCAGGAAGTATGTCACCTACTTGTGCAGGTACAGCTTACCTTTTGGTTTTCAGTATGTTGGTGGCCTGATTCATTTAAGAATAAATAAACAAGTCTTAAATATTATGGTTTTGTTTACTGCTCCTAATATGAAAATTGCACTTGTGAAAGGTTTTGAGGTGTGTGTCCTCAGTGAAGAGTAGTATCGGCAGGGCAAGGGCTTTGTTTACTGGACACTCATGGCAGAGGCAATGGAGAGACATCTTTGTTTAGTATACGAGTTAAGCAACTACTTTGTTGAATGGAACAAAGAGAACGTTGTCTGCTATTCATCCAACAGCCTCAATTCTAATTAGCTATTTCCACAGCTAGGACCATGGATAATGTAGTTTCATCATAGACGGCAGGTTGTGTAGAATATATATATATATATATAATGCAGCACAGTGATTCAATGGAGTTGTTAGGGGGGTGTGGACCACATAGGGTGACACCAAATGACATTAGTCAACACCCTCTTGTCCTACTGGAACAGAACTTTGGAAATCGTCTCAGCTGATATCCAAATACTTTAATTAAAAAGAGGAATAAAGTCACCGTGCTGTTGTAGGCCGGCGCGAACATTGACATGTGCGATGAAGATCAAAGGACCCCTCTGATGGACGCCTGTGAGAACAATCACCTGGAGACGGTCCAGTACCTGCTTCGGGCTGGTGCCATTGTCAGCCACAGGGTGAGTTTGGTGCCCTCCCAGGCCAGGAGCAGCCCTCTCTGTGTACAGCAGGTTCTGTTTGCTGGAGTATGAAAATATAGGGTCATGGAAGCAGCCGGTGCCTTCCAGTGTGAACTCCATTTGTGAACAGTGCAGCATATATGAATCTGAAACTAAAAAGCTCTTTGACTTAAGGACAGGCAAGGGCTTGAGGCTGAAACATTATACAATGTATAAAAATGTAAACTGATAGTGTTCATCTGGTGTCCAGTGTAATTCAGGTATGTAGTACACTGTGAAAACTGTTAGCAGCAGCCCTACATGTTGCATAACAAGGTCCTTTCTGTTTCCAGGATGCGGAAGGCTCAACGTGTTTGCATTTGGCTTCGAAAATAGGACATTATGACATAGTGAAGCACCTTCTGGACACCGAGTCAATAGACATCAACTGTCAGGTAGGAGCATACCCACAGCTCTGCTTACCTTTCTCACCTGTCTGGAGAGGCAGGTGTGTGCTTCCATGTATCTGACACTGTACCAGTCATAAACCAGGATGTAGTGAGCCACTGCTGTTAGGATGGATTTGATCCATTATGTTCTTTTTTTTATTTGCTTTAAAACTTTTCTACCAGTTGTGTGGACCATCGGTATTTGCAAGGGAAAGCTTCTGAATACTTCCACAAATGGAACTGCTGAAAAATCTTAAGGCTAAATTCAGTTCCATGTTTTTCTCCATTAACATCTAATGAAAAACCATGAAGGGGATTTTTTTTTATTTATAATTTTTTTTTTTTTTTTTAAATGTGTAACATTTAAAATGGAAAGTGATTTTGGGAGGGATTTCAGGACGATGGCGGCTGGACGGCCATGATCTGGGCGACCGAGTACAAACACGTGGACCAAGTGAAGATGCTGCTGTCCAGTGGTGCAGACATCAACATCAGGGACAAGGTGAGTGAGAGCTGCACGTCTGTTCCCTCAGTGGCATGCGCACACGGCGTGGCGTGGTCCTTCCGTCAAGCCGTTACTCACAGCCAAGTGCGTTTTGCTTGATATTTAGTGGGTTCAGTACCACTGAACCCACTCAGTTAGGGTTATAACCAAAAATCCCACCTCCCTGCCTTGGCTCCGCAGCGTAAGAGACAACATCCCAAATTACTGCGCTGCCATTATTGCTTTTGTGTTGTAAAATGCGCTTGCAGATGGCATTTCTGTAATGGCACAACGAGGGTACAGTGTTAGTTAATTTTCTACTGAGTAGGCACAACTTGGGAAAAGGTATTTAACTAAACTAATTTAGCAGATATCTCCTTTTTGTTTCTGACCTACCCTTCCATATCATGTTGTATTTTCTTCTTAGCCCAAACAGTTAGGTGCCAGCTGCAGTGCAGTATAGAGTAGTACCTCTGGGGTGTGTATTCAAATTTAACTGGTTTTAACACCGGCAGCAAACTCAGTTGAACAGTACTTCTGTTCTTGCTCCTGTTTGGTATTTGTTTCATCTCATAGTGAATTGAATTTAAAACAAAACCAAAAACTTCCCCGGAATACTTATCTGACTGCCTGCAGTCCAGCAAAGAAACACCCTAGCTAATTGCAGTACTTTGGCATAGTTGGTTGAGGGCAGTGTCTGACATGCTTTGACGTTGCTCCTGAGTGGGCCGGTTTGATGCAGTATGGTATGGGTAGCAATGTAGTGGAAAAACACAGCAGGTCTGTATCAGCAGTGTACAGATCTGCAGTGTTTTATGCAGATTTTGGAGAAGGGCTTATTACACTGATTAGTAGCATCATCATGGCTGTGGTGTCACTCAGGAGGAGAACATCTGCCTACACTGGGCAGCCTTCTCAGGCTGCATGGACATCGCCGAGCTCCTCCTCGGTGCCAGGTGCGACCTTCATGCCGTCAACATCCACGGTGACTCCCCATTGCACATTGCTGCACGTGAGAACCGGCTGGACTGTGTTGCGTGAGTATGGGCGGATTAATTAGAATGTGAAGATGCAGATCAGTTTTAAAAGATGTATTTGGGATACATGCTGAGAATTTATAATGATATGATTTCTGGGTTCCTTTGGACTGGGTGTCCTGTAACATTTCCTTTACACGCTCATGTTTAGGTGGATCATTGTAGATGTTTGCTCCAGTTATTTTGTATTTCCCACCTTCAGGCTGTTCCTGTCCCGAGGAGCGGATGTGAACCTGAAGAATCGAGAAGGGGAGACACCTCTGGAGTGCTGCAGCCACAATTCCAAAGTGTGGAGCGCCCTTCATGCTAACCGGAAAGTCAGGGAAGCCAATGGGATGTCTGCTGTCCAGGGGGAGAAGGTCCTTAACAGGTACACCACTTGCTTTTCCCTAGTTCTCCTCCTCCTTCTGCCAAGGTGCTGTGTTGTCCTGAGAGCAGGATGTTCCCTGTGAGTGTATGCACATACATGGTGTTGGTTTGACAGCTTTCACTTTGTCCACATTGCAGTAAAGTAATTGACTACTTTTAAAATTCCAAAAAAAAAATAAATAAATAAATTTTTTTTTGTCAGTTTGGTTACCTCAGGAAAAAAATGTCTAGGAATTGTGATCCATGAGTTTACTGGAAGATAGGGGGGCAACTAAACATTGCATTTTCACTTGCCCAAAACACCAGGGATATTTCACGCGGGTATGAGAAGGTTCCTGTCCCCTGTGTCAATGGAGTGGATGCAGAGCCATATCCCGACAACTACAAATACGTGCCTGTCAACTGTGTCACCTCACCCATGAACATTGATAGGAACATCACACACTTACAGGTGAGTTGGCAGTTCAGAGGCTTTCAGCTGAACTCCCCGCTCTTCGAACTGAACACAAGCATGTTTGACAGCCGTGGCAACACGTGACAGTAGCCTGGCCTGGTCCCGTCTACTAACGACTTCTCATTCTGTGATGTTGGTGCTCTCCCCTGTGACTGGCAGTACTGCGTGTGCAAAGACGACTGTTCCTCCACCAAATGCATGTGTGGCCAGCTCAGCCTGCGGTGCTGGTATGACAAGGTAAGCTACAGAGACATCGATGCGACAATAACCACGTGTAGGAAGATGATGCCTGATGTTGAGGTCCAGGTTTAGTACTACCTAATTACCTGTAAAACACCATGCCTTGCTTTCCATTGGCTGACAGTGAGTATTGTTTTTGGCCAGGAGGGTCGCCTCCTTCCAGAGTTCTGCCGTGAGGAACCACCCCTTGTGTTTGAGTGCAACCACGCCTGTTCCTGTTGGAGGACCTGCAAGAACCGTGTTGTGCAGAATGGCCTACGGTACAGTCAGGCTTTAAGCGTGTGGGCCTACGTCTGAATACATCTTGGCCTCCTTGTTGCCATCCATGTTGTTCGTCTTTAGGCTGTTGCAGTCTGTCTGCAAGTGTTCCTTATACATACCGCTGTAGAAAACGGAACAAATGAAATGGGGCAGGGTGAAACCATCCATAAAGCAGCCTAAAGGTGTCCTGGGCCAAAGTGTTGCACAGAGGACAAGCCATGAGTTAATGTAGGCTTTGGCTTTCCTGCAATTAAGCACGATTCTGTAGGTGTGGTGGGTGGAAGGGACATGACTAAGCGCTGGTGGGCTAAGATGGCACTGCAGAACTTGCAGCTTCAACGTGCTCTTGTTCCAGGACTCGACTGCAGCTTTTCCGGACACAGAAAATGGGCTGGGGGGTGCGGGCTCTCCAGGACATTCCCCAGGGGACGTTTGTTTGCGAGTGAGTCTCTTTCTTCTGGCCACCATATCCGATGCTCCTCTGTAGTGGTCCTTTTCTAGTCCAACAAATGTTGTAAATTAAATGTTAAAATTTTTAAGAATGGAAACAGACACTAGCTTTTATACAGAAACATTTTTCAAATGTAGAATTTGCAGATGGCAGGTGTGACGAGAACTCCGGTCCATGTTCACGTGCCAAATAACGAGGCGGTTTTTAACTTGGAGTAGAGAGTGGGTATCCTGCTCTGTGCCTGGTTATGTCTGCTGTTTTGGCTAACTAGAACCAATATAAAAAGAGCAAAAGCTGAGCAGATAAAAGTTAGGTATGTAGTGCTCAGTATACATGTGAGAAGTAATGTCTGTCCTACTGGCAGTACAGGATAACAGCAATGCTTGTGAATCTGAAAGATAAATGTGAAGAACCCGTTGTGCTGTGTGTGTGTGTGTGTGTGTGTGTGTGTGTGTGTGTGTGTGTGTGTGAGAGAGAGAGAGAGTGAGTGAGACAGAAAGTTTATAATGTGAGGACATATAATTGGGGGGGCTACTAAAACTGGAGTTAAAAAACAGTATATCATTGCTATATGTGTGTATGAGATTTAAAGATTTAAAAAATTGTGGTCATGAAGGTAGGGGGGAAAACGATCAGACCAGTTTGTATAATGCCATAATATAACACATTGTACCGTTATCACATTTTCAGAATACAACAATCCATTTCATGTTTGAGTGTGTTTAAAAAAAAATAAAAAATTTAACATGCGGGAACATATTTTTCGTGGACTGACTGGAAAGTTGAGTAGAAAGGTCATCCAGGTGAGATGCATCAGTGGGTGACAGTGCCACTCTCTGCAGGTATGTAGGCGAGATCATTACCGATGCCGAGGCAGATGTCAGGGAAAATGACTCCTACTTATTCAACTTGGACAACAAGGTAAGTGGTTCTTTTTGTCAAAAAAAAAAAAGTGTTTACTAACCATGCTGAATTGCACATGCACAGTATTGCTTTGTAAAAGCAATTCTACATTGAGCAGGTTTCACGAGTGTTTGTCTTATCAAATGGCAGGTGTGACAGAGATCTTCAGCACACCGCAAGTCTGTGTTTAAAATAACTCTGCCTCTGAGCCAGGAAATAACTTGGACTTCTTCCAAGATGATTTTTATTTACCTTTTCTTTTGATAAGAACTTTTATTTCCTGCTTGTAGTTACTTTGCTAAGATAACAGGTGTTTGTTGGCAGCAGTGTTGCCTTCCTGCATGGCCCCTGTGGATTAAGAAGAGCAGCTGTATTAACGTGGGGCTGAGGCCTGATCTGCGTGACACTGAACGTCCTGGACTGGCTAGCTGCCAGACATTGTACCACTTGTTGATCATTGAACACGATTGGATGTTAGAGCTGAGACTCGTAATGGGAGAACATGTAATTCCCAGCACAGCAACATGGGTCTGTCCTGGCCAGTCTACAGGCAGAACTGATTTTGAGAAGCGTTAATAGGTATAGCAGCCCCCCCCCACCCCCCAAACACACAAACATATGTTTGATTTGGACGAAACTGCCCCAGCCTGTTGTCTGGTTCATGTGTCTTTTCAATCTGTATATCTCAATTCTGCCACTGCTGAAGAACCTATAAATAGGTCTGCTAGCACTGATTGTCATGGTGATGAGTATGTTGTCATAGCTCTCTTCCTCTGAGACCTCATGAAGCTGAATTTTTGGGAAGGGGGTTTTAGATTGTGATAAAGAGTACAGAGCGGGTCAGCTGTGCACAGTTATTTCCTCTGTTTTTTGCTGTCTGCTGTTTAGAGGATCAGTGGTGTTGATTTGGATGAACTACATTTTGAGGGTTAATCAAAACTGTGTGGAATTTTGCATGAACCCAAATGTGCTTGTTTTCCCTAGGAGCTGTCATCACTAATCACTTGCCTTTTAAACGGTATAGACATTTGCTGAAATGATGTCCTAAGCAGTATTACAAAGGGATGACATGACTACCTCCTGAATGCTAGATGATTTTACAGTTGAAGTAGAAAGGACAAATTGAAGGAAGGTGTATCCTTGGGGAAATTCAGCTCATATTGCTGTATAAGTAATAAGCCTTTATTTACATTTGTACTGAATAATTCTGTTATGCCAGAACACTTCATATAAACTGTCGTTTGTGTCTGCACACCCCCTGCAGGTGGGAGATGTGTACTGCATCGATGCCCGCTTCTATGGGAATATCAGTCGATTCATCAACCACTTGTGTGAACCCAACCTCTTTACAGTGCGTGTGTTTACCACGCACCAGGACCTCCGCTTTCCCCACATCGCGTTCTTTGCTGGCAAAAACATCATGGCTGGTGATGAGCTTGGGTAGGGACCACACAGCATGTGCCCACGCAGGCACCCACACAATGTGTTGTTGAGATGTATGGATCCTATTGAACAGAACAAGGCTAATGAAACCTGTTTTAAAAAGCAGCCTGTTGCCTTTATGTACTACTTTTTGCTAAAACACACCCTCTTTTGCGAATGCAGGTTTGATTATGGTGACCACTTCTGGGAGATCAAGGGCAAACAGTTCAGCTGCCAGTGTGGGTCTCCAGAGTGCAGATACTCAGCAGCAGCCCTCGCCCAGAGGCAGGCTGACAGCACGCCTGGGGGGCAACAGCCTGGCACCCTCCCAGACACCAGCTCCTCTACAACTCCCTCTAGCCCCTGCTGAGCCCTGGGACCTCCATTCTGAGCCATGCTCCACCCACACCAGCACAGAATCCCCTCTACACTCTGGCTGCCCCTTCATCAGGACTTGCCGTGGGGGGGGGGGGGGGGGGGGGGGGGGGGGGGGGGGGGGGGGGGGGGGGGG
>JABJVR010000095.1:2501702-2513767 GCA_025773905.1 Chitala chitala | reverse complement strand
GGTATGGTAACCCTGATACAGGGAGACTTGTTGACTGAGATGCTCTTCTCCCATTGAGGAGATCTAGACTCTGAAGGGATGCTTGCCAGCCATTTCTGATGGAAGGTTTTGAAAGTAAAACCAACGTTTGCTGCCTTGTCCTGCGCTCATTAAATCAACCATTTTTCAGGGTTGATCTTGCAAGCACAGCCTTGGGGTTTTGAGTGAGAGTTCCTTCAGCAATCCACCACTTGAGATTAGATCGAAGTACACCAACATACAAAAATGAAGAAAGCATTGTGATTGTTATCAGGAATGAACTGTAGAATACGAGTGGATCAGAACCTCATCATGTCTACTGATTTAAGGGAATATGAGCTTGCTGACACATAATAGGATGACCCTAGCTTTACTCTGAGGAAGATGCTCAAGAGATTATGACAACGGCTGACTTCAACTGATTAACTTCCTAGATCTTGCTCAAACACTTTTTGCTGGTGTAACTGGACTGACATAAAAAGGTTATTACCATAGTTCCATCTCATCTGCAAATGTTTTTGATTGTTGGACTCCATGCTTCTGTTGGGATAATTGATGAAAGGGTTATGTAAACTGAAGAATTTGTGAACCACTGGGAGTTCTGCAGTTAAACTGGCCTTTAAGTTCTGGTTTTCTTCACTGGTTTAACTGCATTTGATTGTGATAGTTGGGTATCTGAATGAAGCACAATGCTGTGGGTGAAAAGTTAGGGGGGGTGAGGCCAGAATCAAGAATCAAATGGACAATGGGCTTCAGTGCTTGTCTTTGCAAAGCCGCCATTACACGGAACACCTTAAATCTCACCAGCAGAGGGTGGGGGGGACTTCCTGAAGTCAATGGAGATGTTAAAGATTAAAAATAGAAGTTTCCTGTTCAAAATTCTGGCTGTGGAAGTAAAACTAAGCAAAATGGCCAGGCTGGAATTCAGCCCTCCTTTAAAAGAAGGGGAAAAAAAAAAAAAATCTGTCAATCAAAGCAGTTGTCTGCAGACGTCCAAGCACACAAGTGTGCTCTGTGAGAGGAATCTCGCAGCCAAATGAGTAAATGAACAGTGGCATCACAAGAAACTTTCTGGAGGGGGGCAAAGGTGCACATGGGGTCAGAGGTCAATGGGCTTAAATGAAATGGTGCTGACAAAGGTGTTTTCTTTTAATTTTTCTTATTTTGTATTACTCACCAAGTGAATACAACCTGTAAAATAAGATGTGGAAAAGGTTTTTTCCCCTTTCACAACCCTTTTTCTTACTGTAGTAACTAGTCTACCATCTATGTTCCATATCTCTGTGTTGAAGGTAAAAGTATTCGATTCTCCTGTCATTTTAAATGTTGTTAGTATGGTAGTATATTGTAGGATTTCGTGATAACTCCCCACAGGTATGACTTTAAAAACCTTTCTGTTACATATTTCTTGACGTTGAAATATGATGCTCTGTCTAACTGGCTGTACCTTTCTTTTTCAATAAAATGGCTACTAATAAAACTGGTTGATTTACTTTTACATCTAATTCTATAATTAAACGATAAATGGGAAATCTTGTGCGCACACATGCACGAGGAGTGAATATCAACAAGAAGAGTTGAGCCAGATATCAATCTTGAGCTACACTAAGGTTTTGGTGGGTTATTAAAGTTACAAAGTATTGGATGTACCTGACATTCTGTGTATGGTTGTTTTGTTTTATTCAGCTACTGAGTTCAGTTTTCAGCAGTTTCCTATGTGAGGATGACCAGGTGCAAAAACAAGAAGCTGAAAGCCCAAGAGCTCTTTATTGCTTTTATTCCCAGTGATTCCAGCTAGATGTTTTACTAAAATAATAGCTGTGTAGTTTTAAAATTTAAAAAGTGTTACAAAAATTGCATTGTTTGAGGGGGAAAAAATCAGGGAAGAAAAGGTCATTTATTTTTGATGTCTTTCGAATGTCTAACTTCAAAGGATTTACCATTGTTTATAAACTCCTCAGACTCAACCTATGTATCTCAGTTTTAGGATGGCTGTTATTTACAATTGAGACAATAGTGAGCTTTAAGGACATAAAGACATTGGCACTGTTTTTTCGTGTTTGCGAGTGAACTGGAAGAGCACTAGGACAAGTAGCACTAGATTTTAAGTATGTGCATGCCACTGTGGTGAAGGGCATGTCTGTGAACTGTAAGAGACATGACTGGGAAACACCCGCCCCCAAACTGACATGCTACAGCCAGGTATGAGTGCACAGGGTCGGAGGAACACTTATGACCGCAACCTCTGCGTGCATGAGCTGACAACGTGGCTCTGAGTCACTGTGTATACCTTCATAAATATTCATTAATCCATTCATTCTTGTGTTCATTCATGGATTTTTTTTTTCAGGGCTGGTCATGGCAAAGAAAGAATCTGCCTAAGTAAACAGTATGTTACAACGTGTCCCTCTGATGGGGTACAAGTAAAGCACAGGGTACACACAGGCAATCTGGAGACAAACATGTACACGTATGTTCTGGTCATGCAGGCACGTTATTTTCAAGCCCGGATAAAAGGCTCACCAACATTCTATCTGCTATCTCTGTGTCGTTGAGCTCAGATATTTTTGCATTTTTAAAATATGCACAGTTTGTCTTTGTTAAATGCAGGGTTTCCTCTACACTGCTGAAACCAAGGCATTGCACAGTTACCACCGTGATGCCAAAGAGTGTGATGATAAGTGTGGGTAATCGTCCAACTTTTACAACATCTGAGGAGCTTCAGTTGGTGTCCGAAATGTGCCACTGTGCACCACATTCACTTACATGCAGCAAATGGAATTATGAAAGATCTCTGAGAGCACTGAGGTGCAAAAAAAAAAACTTGTACCCAACACTCACCACCTACACTAAAGGGCAACATCCACCCATCTCGTATCCTTCTGGCCACCTAGGGCAGGCTGAACATTGTTTAGAACCCATGTTTGATTTGCTCATATGGATACTGGGGGAACTGTGACTATTGTACATAATAGCCCCATAAATCAATCACATGCACTCTGACTGTATGAACTGCAAAAAAATGGTTAAACCCTCTTGTTTCTCAAAGTAAATTAAGCAAAGAGGGCTAAGACAGGCCTGCTGATTGTATCTCTGCAAGCTTTTAATTCTTGTAAACTCTGCAATGATTGTCCCTTTCCTGATTAGTACAAGAGCTGGTGACTGAAGCAGGGTTTCTTTTAACTTTTAACCTGGGTGGGCCCTTGGGGGGTTGAAAGAGGACCAGTGAAGGGAGATAAAGGGCTTTTAGCTGGCTAACAGGAAGTATCTTTTCCGCATTCCTCCCTGCTTGAGTGTGGGCATCTGACCCACACTGACACACACCCACACCAGCTCCTGCTTTAGCTGTGGTGTGGCACAACTCGGCAGAGGTGGTCACCGGTGCCTGTGTTGGGAATTCTTCATCTGCTGAATTCACCAGCTTTCATAGTGACCACAATGAGCAGGCCAGCCCAGCAGTTCTCAAAATGGGATGAAAGAAGATCCACTATTGTATATGGTAAGGTTACAACTTCAGCATGTAGAGTAAGAAAAAAAAATATTTTAGCATAGTTCAGTTTGACAGTGAATCAATATGTGTACCGTTGTCGGCACAGAATGCGTTTAATTTTGTGTCATGTAACATTTTTCCACAACCTTTATATTTTGCCTCCCTCTCCTGTCATGTTTAGTGTCTATTTTTGTAAAGGACAACACTGCACTCAGTAGATCTTTCCTTTCATCTATTAAATTTTTTTACTGAAATGTTACCAGCTCCACTAACGCTAACTGCTTTCAGAACAGATCATTATGAAACACTGTAAATAGCTCCAATTACAACTCTCAGGCCTAAGATTCACGCATAAAATTAAGCATAAGTAAAAATCTAATTGCAAATGTGGTGTACCCTAGATTATGTCAGTCAATTTCACACCTCATTGTACCCAATGTTAATGACAGATACAGTTTCAGGGCCGATGGCAATGACAATTTTCTAAATAGGGCACCAATGGATTCTGACACATCTGTGATTGAAGTAGTATTACACAAGAGGGAGTGCTGTTGTCCTGCCCTTCTGATATTCGGTACAGCAGCACTTGCTCTGCTCCGATACTGCTTTAATATCTAGGCTTCAGTAATTAGGAACAAACTTAAACTCATTACCTTGTTTCGTGAAATATTACATCTGTCACATTTGGTCGGAGGCTGGTCTTAAATAATCGCATTCACTGACCTGCTACACTCCTCAGTTAGCCCCATTTGTGCCTGCTGTTTGCAAATAACAGCGCGGAGTTTTAAACTTAATTTATAATTTAATTAAATGTTTAAGAAGTATATTCAGACGCATTTATCCATACAACTGTGTTCGTGTGTACATATATTTGGATATTCCATTTACCTTTTAAAATTAGGAGTTTTACACAGACTTGCTCGTCAAAGAAAACTAAACCGTTTCACATTCACTAGCCATCCGCTCGGCCACCTTCAGCACCTGGAAGATGCTTACCTTAGGGCCCGAGTACAATTCCTGGGCTCAAACGCAAGGAGCACCGGAGCGGCCCCGGCAGCTCCTGCCTGGGAACGTGCCTGAGAGCGGCGGAACTACGGCGTCTGAGCAGGCGCAGTGTGAAGCGCGAGAAGACGAGGCGCCAAATTATTACAGCGAGGTAATACACGTGCGCGAGCGCTCCGCGCGACAGCACGAGGACACGATGGAGCGGAGCGCCTCGTGGGGCATCATCGACGTTCACGAAGCTTTCAGAAACGAAGCTCAGCAGGAACAGCTGCCTCGCCCACTGAGGTAAGCGTGTCTTGCTGAATGTCGTTGTATATTTGTTTTTGTCGATTTACAGGGGGCTTAATTTTAATATTCACTATACCCTCGGTTTATTAACATTTAGGTCGATCGAAATTTGCGCAACACAAGCTAAACGGTAGGTAATTAAGGGGCATTCTTAGATCTAAGATTACGTACAGTACGAAATGAGAAATGTAGCTATGCTATAACTTTGCAGTAAAACTAAAAGAGACTATATTCTTAGCGATGTATTTAAAAAGAAATCGTGCTTTGCGTTTTGAAAAAAAAAGTATTTTCATTCCGTTCTAACCCTAATACTGTCAGGGAAGGTGCAAATGAAAAGTCCAGTAAATTCCCAAATGCTTCTCAAAGCGTGAAGACAAGCCAGCTTCAATCCTTCCGTTTTGTTAACAACCATGTGACCATCTGAATCTGCAAACTTCAGCCTTGATAGATTTGTGCTCCAGAGTAGCCTTGCCATGCCTTGCCCAAATAAGAAAGCATACAATTTCTTTGGAATTTATGAAACTTCCTCAAAAAAAAAAAAAAAAAGGTGCCTGAACTGTAGCCTCTCATGGCTTGCCTGGAATTTGCTTGTTGTGTGACCCTTCCCACATATCCTTGTTGTCTTGTTTTCTCATTCTCATTCCATGTTGTGTCCTATTTGGCAGACTTTAGGCAGTGTGTTTTCACTGTGTGTTGCCTGTTGTTGAAGTCTTGTCTGGCCATTTTGTTCGTGTTAGCTTGTTACATGTTTTAGTAAATTCTCATGCCTTTGTTTTGCTGGTGGTTCTCCCCTTGCCTTTGTTTTGCTGGTGGTTCTCCCCTTGCCTTTGTTTTGGTGGTGGTTCTCCCTGTACCTTTGTTTTGCTGGTGGTTCTCCCCTTGCCTTTGTTTTGCTGGTGGTTCTCCCTGTACCTTTGTTTTGCTGGTGGTTCTCCCTGTACCTTTGTTTTGCTGGTAGTTCTCCCCTTGCCTTTGTTTTGCTGGTGGTTCTCCCCTTGCCTTTGTTTTGCTGGTGGTTCTCCCCGTGCCTTTGTTTTGCTGGTGGTTCTCCCCTTGCCTTTGTTTTGCTGGTGGTTCTCCCCTTGCCTTTGTTTTGCTGGTGGTTTTCCCCTTGCCTTTTGTAGAGTCCTGTCATTGTTGTACTTGTTTTGGTTAATAAACCATCTCTACAAATACCTTACCCTATGTCATTGGTCCTGTTTGCCATCACGGCAGCCACATAGACTTCATTGGTAATCTGATTTGCTCCAAGATTTGTGACCAAATGTAATGACCTTATTTCAACAATGCTGTAATTTTGGAATGCTGTTAAATTAGAGCTCATGTTTAAGGCTGTGTCTATTTTAGTTCTTCAAGCTTACAAAAGAGATGCATGGTTTTGCTTTTTGAATGGATGCTGTTCTGCATACCATAAAAAATTAAAATGGAAAGTCGAAATTGTAAAAACCAACATCAAAACAAACAGCCTAGTATATTATGTAATAATTTTTTTAATGAAATGTTCACAGAATTCGGGTTAGGGTTAGTGTTACAGCACTGCTCCAAGGAGCTGGAAGCATGTAGTACACCAACACAGCCTTCAGAGGGAGTGAAGCCACAGTAAAACTTGGTGTTTTCTTATTAAATCTTACCACAGTTGGTTTTTGGTGTATACTACAGATTTCCTAATGTTTATTTTTATATTTGACCATTTAAACAACAGAAGGTATTCACGTATGGGTTTTCATAATTAATTTCTTAAATTATTCACTGTTTTAGCAGTCTGGTGGCTCAATGGGTAGAGTATCAGGCTGGGATGCAGAAGCCTCCCAGTTCAAACCCAGCAGGTACTGCACGTCGCAGCTCACTGCTCTCCCCAGGGTGATGGGTTAAACGCAGAGGGTAAAGTTTTGTTGTGACATGTATGTGTAATGTGTGTATATATCTAATGACAGTAGAACTTATTACTTTAGTATCCCACACACACACAGAATGTTTGCATAATTATGGTGATACTGTCTTGATACTCCTTAAAGGCGGGCTTAGTAGGTCAGGCTCCTGTAATGTACATGCTCCCTGTATGCAGCAGGTGGCGTGATGGTTCAGTGTGACTATTAACTGCTGGTCACTCTGCTTTGAGATTACAAAACAACGCTGTATCACTAGTCTGCAGTCCTCCCTTTGAAATGACACACTGGTTTTACTGAGATTGTGTTTGTAGATTTCTGTCTGATGTTTCCTTCAGAAGCTTTTACACAGTGACTGCAAAAGGATGTTTCCTCCACACACACTGACATACTGAATGCTGATAGTAGATAAGCTGGAAAGTGACCTCTGATTTGTTTCAGATTTAAAATTGTAAAATAACAGTAATCCTGGAGAATATATCCAGTGTTGTTTTATGCACTTTACTCTCCTGCGTCATAAAACTAAACTGAGAAAGGCAATAACAAGTGAATATCATTGTCTGATGGAGGCGGGCTTTGCAGGTGTAGTAGAATGTTGGCAGCCAGAGTGCTATCACCACACTGTGGCAGCGGAAACCCCAGCGGAAACCCAACTCCGTATCCTAGGTAACTTGCCTCCCAAGACTGGCACAGAAGGCTTGTAGGACTGGTTTGCAGCATGTCTAGAAGATACCTAAGCACAAGTAGGTCTGGAAACACCCTCAACACTGGCATTCCTGTCAGTAACTCCAGGATCAGTTTTGGAAGTTTTACTGTATTTGACTACAAACATATTTGTTTATTTTTTTATTTCTTGAAATCATGGAGGCACGGTAGCGTGGTGGTTAGCACTGTCGCCTCACACCTCCAGACCTGGGGCTAGATTCCCACCTTGGTTCTGTGTGCATGGAGTTTGCATGTTCTCCCTGTCCTTGGTGGGTTTTCGCCGGATTCTCTGGTTTCCTCCCACAGTCCAAAGACATGCAGGTTAGGTTGACTGCTGTCTCCAAATTACCCGTAGTGTGTGTGTGGGTTGGTGCCCTGTGGTGGGTTGGCGCCCTGCTCTGGGTGTCCCCTGCCCTGCGATCTATGACCCTTAACAAGGTGAAGCAGTATAGATGACAAAAGAATGAATGAAAAATCATGGAAGATTTTTCCTAGAACCTGTCAAAGATAATTCAGAAGGTTTCCTTCTTTTGCTTCTGCAACCAGTGGGATCATCTGGAGTTAGTTTAACCTGAAAACAGAATCCCAAGAGACAATTTTCCATTTTTTAATTTATGTGGAATGTAAATATCTTGTCTTAACTAGCAGCTGACTTTGAGAGCAATTTTTAATTAAAGAAGTGTCAGCATTATCAGTGGCTTGGTGGGCTGGCATTCTGGGCTGTCCTGTGTGTCTATTCTTCTTCTTACTAGTAAACAAAGATCCACAAAGTTTTCGCTTCCGCAAATTATCCAAATGGACGGTTGGGTCACGCGTGTTGATTCAGCTGCACCTTCCTGTCGAACGCCTTTGATCTCATATATATTAATCTGATCATATATTATATATATCAGATTATATATAATCAGATTAATTTTTCATCCACGCTGCGTTCATAATTTAAGAAGCAATATTAAAACCACATTCAGATTAACAGTGGAACTGTTAATTCGTGGTTCGTAATTCGCGTGCATGAGTCAGAATGAATGTAAACGTTACGCGTCCCGTTTCGTGATTGCGAACCATTTAAACATGCACAAACATGCAAAAATACAAAATGTTTAGTAGGAGCAAGTATTACCATTGCCCGTGCCCGTTTATTTATCATGCACTGAACGATTACACCATATAGTTATAATTTTTAATTATTCCGTTATGTTTTTTATTCCGACGTCAATTGGTGCCATAGTGTCAAGGCTTGCCTACGTATTTAAAATGTATTCATGCTAACAAACTTTACAGTTTTTTAAAGATGAAGATTATAATCTCATTGTTCCCTTTAATGAACTGGGACTTGAGCAGTGGACTGCTATTACATCAAAGAGCACTTCGCAGGTTCACCTCATACAGAAAGCGCTGTTTTTTTTTTTTTAACTTCGCTCCATACCAGGGATTACGGTATAGGTGGAGTCTTTTACAGGCTTGTTTTAATCACATGTGCGAGATTGAGAAGGGAAGGACACGGAGGAACAGGTTACACTTGTACGTTGCTAGTGGTAGTGGCTAAAGAGGGAGGTGACAGTTCTGAATTACCTCCTGTTTTATTTTTATGTGAAATAATGCTATTGGATCAAGCACATAAAAAGAATTGGAATTTTAAAAAACTACGTTTGGAAAAACTACGCTCTTCTATGTAATATTTTTTTGTGTTTGAGTTTAAAGTATTGACATTTTTATCAGGCGAATGCTTTTTTCTTTTTTTTTTTTTTTTTTTAACTACGGTGTATTTCTTAGTAAATCAGATATGCTGTTGCATATCAGACACGGATAGGAGAATTTTACTCTCACTTGATAGCCTGAAGGCATCTTGCCTCGGTTCTGGAGCATCGCTATATAAACTTTCCTTTTTTTATTGCTTGTCATACAGTGGACAGAGAAGGATACATGGATGGGACGACAATTTAACCTGAAGGAAACGTTTTAATTTCATCCGAATTTGATTTGTTTTTTGCATACACACTCATTAATCAGTGCAAACTCTTTGCCGGGGTAAACATCTTTGGTGTGATGCTTCTTTCTTCTGATACATTTGATGTCAGTTTGGCTTTTCTCGTTTGGATCTGTACGTTTCTAGAATGGCACGTTTCGGAGATGATCCACCTACCCGCTATGGAGGCAGCGGTTCAGCGGGCGCCGGGAGAGGGCCAGCCCGGCAAGGAGGTCCCCCAGGCGGCCAAAGGATGTACAAGCAATCGATGGCTCAGAGAGCCAGGACAATGGCTATATACAACCCTATTCCTGTCAAACAAAACTGCTTTACTGTTAATCGTTCGCTGTTCATCTTCAGCGAAGACAATGTGATACGGAAATACGCCAAAAGAATAACCGAATGGCCATATCCTTTGTGCTCATGTTAACTAAGTGTTTTTGTTATCCTTTGAGATTATATTTGGGTTTCTTGTTTGCACGTCCCCCGGCTCTTAAGTAAAGATTTTCCCATCATAATTGTTTATGCAACCAAGAACTTGCACAGCTGACAGCTGCCGTTTTATCTCCGGTTTACGTTGTGTGAGACTGACAAAAGGGGATCGTGCGAGCAGCACTGTGTCTGAGTTTATAACTGCTAAAAAATCTTGTATGAAAATGAGAAAAGCACACCTAAAACAATTCCCCCGTTGTGAAGACTTTCCTTTTTATTGCACATAAATTGCAAGGCCAGCACCGCACGGGTCAGGTGTGTTCCTATTGTTGGACTATTTTAGCCTTTTATTTGACGGTTAATATTTGTTTCAGGCTTTGTCACAGACGGAAAGCGTCTAGCTGTAAGACATATGTACCTGGGAAATGAATGAACATGTCAAACAATGCAAATCAACATCAGGCACGGCTGTGTTTGCTCGCCACGCCGAGGATCACTATACCCGTATTTGCTGGCTCCACGGACGCGTTTAATTGTGACTTGTAAAGTGCGCCGTTAATAACATTTTGTTCCTTCCCCGAAATGTGAATTTGGCTGACAGCTGTAAAGCCCAGTACGGCTCCTAGCAACCAACGTGCGTTTTCCTTTGTATCTTCTCGGCTGGAGAGAGAAATGCATCTTTATCAGTCTTCTACTTGTAGAGTTTAGATTGTGATGTCGGACCTCCGATTTTAGTAGCGAGCATTGTGCTTGGTAGTTAAATCATATCGCCAGTCTTTCGTTAAAGCATATTTTAAATTGGAGAGTTAATCGTGACATAAAGGTATATTTGTGTCATGCATTTGTCTAAGATAGGCAATTGTGAGATTACATATTAATGCTTTTTAGTTAAGATGTGGAGTCCCTCCGTTTGACACCTAACTTACGTTAACCGTAATGAAACTTATGACGTCAAATGCTGTTTTCAACCTCTCAGGTCGGACTTTTTTATTTTTACTTTGCAAAAGGCGTCTCGCTATATGCATATTTTAATTGCCTTTGTCAGAGCTCGCGCGTCACTCCTGCGCATTGTATAAATGCGTATTGGTGCGATCAGCTCCTCGCGCCCGGGAGCAGCGCCCCTCTCCAAGGTGCTGAACTCACGGCGTGTGCAGGGCGCGCAGCGGCTCTCCCTCGAAAAATTAGAAGCGCAGATCGATACTGGCCACGGTTAAGTGGGAGACATTTATTTAACACCACCTTGAGTGACATCACACAAACCACAGCAAGACAGATGCTTTGGGCAAACTGGGCAGCCAATAAATTAAAAGGCAAGGTTTTAAAAGCCGTAACCTTTTTTCAAATTCATTCTTATGTAACGCTGCTCGCACAGTGGGACACAGTCAGAAACTTAACGTAATGTTAACATACGCAATTATGTAATGATTCTGGATTACGCCCTGGTTGTTGTAACATTATATACACGAATATTTTCTCTGATGACCAGTTGTAATGTCAGTTTTCGAAGTGACACAGCTAGTTTCACCACCAGACGGAATGATTCGGTTGCGACCAGGCTGAACCACTCCTACATAATGGGAAGCCGATCTATTTGGAGCCAGATGTCATGTCGGTATTTTCATTCTGGGCCTGAGCCGACAGAGGTCTGAAAGACACAGCGAGGAATAACAAGGAAAGCAGCAGGTGCCCTGGTGCATGCTGGGAGATGCAAGCCGACAGACAGAGCGCGTGCAGCGCAGGAGCATTGCTGTTCAGCTTCATGCTGTGCTAAGCCAACGCAGCCCACAATGCCCTAGTCCCACACCTGATGGTTACAATACAAAGTCGCATGGCTCGTGGAACGGATCTCCATGCAATTTAGTTCTTAGTGGTTCCGTCCTGATGTGTTCCACCTCCAAAGTTCTGAGTTCAACATGGATCTGAGGTGGTCCTCCCCTCTGCTGATATTTTTAAATGTTAAACACCAAGCCAGCGCATGGGGCGGATTTATAGGGACAGACAAGGTCTCCTGTCCCAGGAAGAAAGAGATGAGTGGGGTTGCATGAGGGTGCTCACACAGTCAGGTAAACTGGGATTGGTAGCTATGTGATATGCCTGTGGTGAGTAGCACCTGGACTGGTCAGTTCTGTCTGCGGGGCCACTCTACGTACAGAGGTACGTGGAAGTATGTAACTGGGGTTAAAGAAGAGTCAGTGCGGCCCCCCCCCGGGCCGCGGGGGGGGGGGGGGTGGGGGGGGGGGGGGGGGGGGGGGGGGGGGGGGGGGGGGGGGGGGGG
>JABJVR010000095.1:2471724-2501692 GCA_025773905.1 Chitala chitala | reverse complement strand
GTTTTTTGCCTGGGGTGAGTCCCCCCGGGACTGGGAAGTTCGTTCCGCGGGTCCACTCTCCGTACATCGGGACGTTGATGTATGTAACGGGGTTTAAACAAGTGTCAGTGCCCCCCCCCCCCCCCACACCCTGAAAAATCAAATTTCTGGAGTCAAATGCACAAGTGGTACTCGTGTACTTCTCAATGTACATGTGGTTTTTCTAAGTGGACGTTTAGCAGGTGATGGGGAAACGTTACATGGGGTTGTGCCATAAAAACACAAAACCCCTGTACATTTCAGTCTTTGCTGTGCTTGCGTAGCTCTTGTGTCAACCCCGCTATGTAATTGTTTTTCCCTTTCACTACATCCCACTTGATATTTTCCATGTGCTCTTGTGTATATTACAGGAAGGCTGTAAAACACAGAGGCCTCCTTTATAACGGTGTGAGGAAGATACTGGGCATACAGGGCTCACTGTCTGCTAAACATCTGTCCCGTGCTTCCTTTTCTTCCTCACGCTTCCTCTCCAGTTTTTCACGGCGGAGATCGACCACTTAGCCACTTTCAGTGTTCCAAAGACCTGTTGTTTGTAAAGACCAGAAGTTACCATGACAGACCACAGTGCATAATTTGCAATGCAAGCAGAGATTCAGTCAGTTTTAGAAATATAATTAACAGCCACACGTGACCAACCATGTGCCTGTGTGACGCACCTCCGGATAGATACCAATTTAGCCTGTTCCCTTGACGGAGTGTCTCCACAGTGCATCGTCATGTCATGTGGAAACTCCACAAACAACACGCCATTCTCTTTGAGAGCACACAGTTCAGTCTGATGACCTCATGGGCGCAGCACGGAATCTACACAGGCATGCGAGACTTCATCCATACATGCGTACGTGTGTATGTACATGTATGATATCAATATACTTGGTTTTGAACAGCACAGTTCAAAAAGGTTATATTTCAAAATGTTACTGATGGAACCCATGCAACATCCCAAAGACCATTTAGAAAGGGATCAAATATGAAGGTACAAGGTGACAGGAATTGATTTAGGCCAACATTTAAGTGAAGGTTGTTTCTGCTTCGTGTGTCATCTGAATGTAGCTGGTAGGTCTGAAGAGTCCCGAAACAGGGCTGCTTTTTGTTCCCATTAACAATGCGTTTAATCTGAATTGCCGCAGTGAAACACCCAGCTGCGTCTATTGGCAAAACTATAATTTTGCCCCGGGTACCAACACTGGCACTGCAATTAAACAGGTGCTGTGTAAGTGTCATGTGCCAATTGTTCTGATGAACCAGGAACCCCAGAAACACTGTTTGAGAATGGGGCAGTGTATGTGCATCTCTTGTTCTCCTTGACATGTCCACTCCATTTGAATACATGATCCTGGCCACAATCATCGCCAACTGCATCGTCTTGGCCTTGGAACAGCACCTGCCCGCCTCCGACAAGACCCCCATGTCTGAGCGTCTGGTGAGTGTTGCCTGAACCCCAGTTTTGCCATGTATGACAGCCAGCTGTAAGCTTAGTGTTATGATAATTTATATTGATGATTAATAAGATGATAATAATAAACTGGAGTAATAAAACAAACATGGTGTTAGAGGGCAGCGTCTCGGTTTAGTGTTCTGGGATTGGAGAGTCAAATTCTCAGTAGATATTGTGTTGTGTTACTGTGTTAGTTAATTGTAAAATTATGTACCAGCTTGCCTAATTCAGTCACAGCTCAGCCAGTTAGGGTTTCCGTGATAAGAAGCCATATAAAAATGGTTGGTTCCGTGCCCATGACCTGCCCAAAGGTAAAGTCAAGGTCCAGTCCTGCTGGGACTTGAGCCTGCTAACAGGACCCTTCCATCTCTAGCTCTCTGGAGAATATCCCTGTCCCTTTGCTCATCATCCTCATCCTGGCACTCATCTGGGTTTACCAAAAGCCTCTCCCTCCACCAAACGTCATGTACCGCTCAAGCATTGACATTGTAGAGACAGGAATCTGTGTGAAATCGCTCATTATGCCATTTTTTTCCTCCCACACACTTCCTGTTTGACATTAAGTTCAGTTTGATGACAAGAAGCCCTTTTTCTCTTGTCTTAGTATGTCAGCGATTGTTCTGTCTGTCAGATGGACGTCTGAGTTGCAGAGAGCCTAAACGCATTCCGCTGCTCTCTCTGTACACGCTGCTCTCTCTGTACACACTGCTCTCTCTGTACACGCTGCTCTCTCTGTACATGCTGCTCTCTCTACACGCTGCTCTCTCTGTACACGCTGCGCTCTCTGTACACGCTGCTCTCTCTGTACACGCTGCTCTCTCTGTACATGCTGCTCTCTGTACACGCTGCTCTCTCTGTACATGCTGCTCTCTCTGTACACGCTGCTCTCTCTGTACACGCTGTGCTCTCTGTACATGCTGCTCTCTCTGTACACGCTGCTCTCTGTACACGCTGCTCTCTGTACACGCTGCTCTCTCTGTACACGCTGCTCTCTCTGTACATGCTGCTCTCTCTGTACACGCTGTGCTCTCTGTGCTCCCTTGTTATGTTGGCTTTCTTCCTGCTCTTCCTTGCTCTCTCTCCCTCTCTCTCTCCTTCTCTCTCTCTCTCTTTTTTTTCTTTCTCTCCATTTCTCTCACTCTCCTCATCCTCATCCTTGTTCCTCTCTCTCCGTTTCTGTCCCTTTCTGTCTACCTTTGCCCATTTCTGTATCCCCCCTCCCCCTTTGTCTTGTACTCTTATTTTCATGCTTCCTTTCCCCCTTTGACTTGATTGCTCTTTATGGCAGGATGACACGGAGCCCTACTTCATTGGAATATTCTGCTTTGAGGCTGGCATTAAGATTGTCGCCCTGGGCTTTGCTTTCCACAAGGGCTCCTACCTCCGGAATGGTTGGAACGTCATGGACTTTGTGGTCGTCCTCACCGGGTGAGTGTACCACGTGCGGACTGGACACCTCTACTCATGGGAAATTGCTTGAGGTTCAGGTGGGCTGGAGTACAGGGTCTACCTGGGACCTATGCTCTTTTGTGTGCATGGCGGATTTGTATAGCAGGAAGAGCCAAACAGAGCAAAGGCTTTTTAGAAATGCATCCATATGTGGGAAAGGCATTACCTTGTGGTTATGTTCTCTTTTCTTCCTGTTCTTTATTTATGTGACCACTGCCCTCTGGCCACACTGTACTGGAGTGGAATCGGTGACATGTGGTGCAGCAGCAGAAACAATAATTCACGTGTAAGACGTCACACGCGTATGGTACATGTCCGAAACACAACGACTACAATGACTCTGTACATGACTTGTTTGTGGATCCTTCTGCTTCCGCTTAATGCGTTAAGGTTGAGTTTGTGTCGCCACCAGTTTATTCCTGGAAGGTAACAAAGCACTAATTAAACCCAAAATAAAATTTAAGGCCAGAGTGTTTTCAGTTCAATGACTTCCCCCCTCTGTTTTGCACAAGAATGGTGTGGAGATGATGGCTTGTGATGGGAGGTTAATTTTACTCACATTTTAAGGGCCAGGGGTGCTGTCCTATCTGTTTGTTATCGGATTGAGTACAGAACCGTTGGGCGGGACTGGGTCGTTAGTCAAAGACAGCAGTCAGAGGTTAATTAATTCCATTAATGTACAGCCAAGTGACACAGAAATGCAGCCACACGGACTCGCTGGTTTGCATCTTCATCTTGATGAGTGGACATGATCTTAGCCTTCTGTATGAAAGCCTTTAATTTTCACGCCTCTGTTTGTTGATTTGCTACAGTAACTAACTATCATTCTGGCGTGCCGAGGTGGCCTTGCAGCCCAAAATAACAGCAGCACGGAGGAGCAGTCGGCGTCTGTAGGACTGCACGTAAACAGCATGTTACATCACAAACAAATGCGAGAAAAGCCACACAGTCCTGACATGATGGCTGTGTTCGCTGTTGCTGTATACGGATCAGTAGGGGGGTGGTGCCACCAACTGCCTTGTCTTGCTTATTTAGTGTATTTGCACAGGGTTGTTCAGTGATGCTATATACAGATCAGTAGGGGGGTGGTGCCACCAACTGCTTTTTCTTTTGTCTTTTTTATTTGGTGTATTTGCATGGGTTTGCTACAACTCTACTCTTGCAAACCAAGCAAAACGTTTCTTTTTGGTGGGGGGTGGGGTGTCTCACTGCTCATCATGATGACCATTGGTTCCTGCTTCACTGTACCCAAGGCCACCCGCTCCTCATGTTTCTGGAAAGTTGGTGACTTGTCTTCAGATGCAGCCCTGGAGGTTTGGCTCGGTGGCGGGACAGTGTGCTGAAGTGAGGTGTGAACGACCGGTGTCCAATCATGTCCTAGTTTCGCATATGTTGCCTGCACCAGCAGATACCCTGAGTGTGCTCTGCAGTTAAGCCCACTGGCCTCTCTGCCACTTCATCAGAACTATTTAGATTCTGATTTGATTAGTCGGGCCTGAACCATATAGTACGTCAATAGAATAGGAAGTTTGGCCAGGAATGGAGAGGCTTCAAGTACAGACCAATTGGCCTCAGTGTTTTAGACAGCGTTCTGATGACACCTGTACATGAGACAGTTCGCTGCAGGTTCCTGATTGGCTCGCTGTTTCCCATGGTACCATGGGTAGCAGGGTGCAGGCCATGCATGTGTTTTTTTGTGAATTTAGCTCGGTAGCTTGTTCAGACCTCACAAAGGGCCATGATTAGTTATAACAGTGTTTCGTGTTATTTAAAATATTAAGGTACGTAAACACGCAAGGATTCTATACAGTGCATGTGTGTTGGTCATGCCTAGGGACACATTATTGTTAGTTCACAGTGCTACTGGATACTTCATATACGTTCCTCATGCGTTCCTCACAAAGTTGGTGCTATTGTGTGGACACTGATTTAACAGATTCTCTAATTTTCATTGTTAATTTTCATCGTTTCTTTGTTTGATTTCATTAGAAATTAGAAGGGGCTGAGACTGTGTTAGTGCCACAAGACATTACAGCTTAAATCCTTTAATAAATGTCTTGATTTGCGTTGATTTTTGCCAGCCCATGTCAGTGTGTCAACCCTGAGAGCCTCCTCGCTTTTTTGGGACGCTGTGTTTGGGTTGTCAGCTCACTGCTGCTCAGTGGCGTCGCAGAACACAAGGTTCTTATGCCACGGGCATTCAGGTCTCGCCTGAGGCTACCAGTGGCCCCAGACCAAACCATTTGACACTTCGCACTCGTAACGAAAGCCACTGAATCAGCCCAAACTCCCCTGAAGCCGTGGGCCTTTAATCCATTCCAATCTCACAGTAGACCCCGCTCAAAGGAGGCTGAGTCTGTTCAGCCTGTGGTCTAGTACAGGTGCAGATCAATAGAACATCAAGACCATTATAATACAATCATCAGACCCACGCCTCTGTATGGGACCCCTCAGATACAATATACAAGTAAGCTTCTGCATTTCTAAAACCAAATTGTGCCTCACAGGTATTTTCTTAGATGTTATTTTGGTTATACTGATGTAAAGTGAGACACACGGATAAATGTCCAGTTTAAGCCTGTCGTGTTTAAAAACGGCTGTTTTTCACAGGAATGTTCTGTGGTTGGATGCGTTCAGACAGGTGGGACTTACGTGGGCTGAGCTTGGCTGCTCGCTGCTCTCTCTGTGGAATGGAATGCATCTCTCCACTGGAGCTGGTAGAACACATCTGGCCAGGCTTAATGGGGAGAGAACAAAAAGGTGGTTGTGGATGCACAGAACAGGCTGCCAGGAAAAACATAAAAAAGGGCATCTGTTGCCCAGACAGTGAACGGCTGAGGTCTGAGGTGGAAAAGCCACTGGAACTGTAGCCCAGCAGCCAACATGTTTGACTGTGCTGGGGTTCAAATGTTAGGTTTATATGAGTATTTCTACCCTGTTTTTTGGTGACCTTTATCCCTGAGTGTGGACTGTGTACGTTCGTCCATCAGAGGGCCGTCAGAGAAAACTGGCACCTTTCACAAGTTCTGTTCTTTCTTTCCTGGAATTTGTGCAGAAATCCAGTTTGAAAATATTTGAGCTGAGTTAATGGCATCGCCCAGTTGGCACTGACCCCATCTGTTGTACCACCCTGCGCCCCTCTGAGCAGGGATCAAATGGCTCCTCGTTTCAGGCCAGGCCCTGCAAGTGAGCGATGGACACACGGCAGCGTTGACTTCAAACACAGGCGTCCATTTGGCGCTCTTTTATGTTCCCACGACGGGCGAACAAGGGAGCGTTTCAAAGGGCTCTGGAGAGCAGACAGACAGGCAGATGTCAGTTTGTTCTCATGACAGTAGCGTGGCTCACTTTGCCTTTGAAAACAGGACACAAACCCGGGCCTTTAACTGACTTGGCCAGAAGAAGGTAGAAACCTTTTAAAGTTTTTTATTTATTTAAATTGTTTGCAGAATTTATTTTGCTGTACTACGGTAGCCGTAGAGAGTCCGTACTGTAGAGAGTCCGTACTGTAGAGAGTCCGTACTCTGGTATGATCTGTCAGCAGGAAGTGATCTTGCCACATGGTGCATAATCACCTGTTATGTGTGAGGCCAGGTGGAGCCTGTGTGGTCTGCCTCTTGTCTACTGTGTTTACAGAGAGGTTTTAGGGCCCTCAGGCTGACACCTCTTCTTCAGGAAGGCTTATACCCAGGCAGTCTGTTCATTACTGTGGGCTGGATAGGCAGTGACCTGCCACTGTATCCTTCAGCATTACGTCACGCACCTGAACCCCCCTCCCGACAGTCATTCTCACCGTGTCCCCTCTTAAATGATCATGTGACCCTGTTTCCTCCATCCACGCTTCAGAACCGTTGTCCTTGATTGTGCGGTGTTTTTTTGTTCCCATTCACCTCAGTGGACTGTAATCGGCGGTGTGAAACCTGACCTCTTCACACATTGTCGTGGCTGGTTCTGGCTGCATAGAAGGAACATCTGGGCAGAGAGAGACTCCCTTGCCAGACGTGTTCAGGCAGCTAATCTGTGTCTGTCAGACTTTGTTGTTTGCCTTCAGGTCATATCATAGGTGCAGAACACAGGTGGACGGTGTGGGAGGTTTAAACAGTTTTAAATGAATTGATTACCTGCATGAAACCCTAGTAGATCCACCACTGAAAAAGATCTGAAAATTTAGCCCCAGAGGGAGAGTGGCGGTTGAACCCTTAAGCCTGGCACTTATCCAGAAGTTGATTGAAAGCTACTCATTTGTCTAAATTGATAACGCATAAAAGCATGACCCACCTTTAAGTAGGAGTGGAAGATGGCATATGCCAGGTGAATAAATAATTCATCGCGGTGCCATGGTTTAATATCATTGCTCACGGCAGTCATGTGGACTGCAAACCCAGGAGCAGAATTGGTCACAGGTGCTCTGGAGCACCTGAGGCAGGGACTGAGGTGGGGGGGTGAGGGAGAAGAACAAAGGAGCGTGGGCCACTTGGACAGCAGTCAGTTAGCACAGGAACGCCCCGCCATTACACCTGTGCAGTAGCTGCTGTGCCAATGCTTACATTAAGAACAGGTGTGCCTTTTGTTTTCACACACACTCAGCTTTATTTACTCCTGCGGAGTTTCGGTGGGGGTAGAATCCAGAGGCACCTCATCTTCTGAATTTCATGAACTTAACACTGTTCAAATAACTAATGTTGGGGTGAATTGGGTGGACCAGGATTCACGTCATTAATGAGACAACGTATTAAACTGCAGGTAGCACTCGCAGCATTTTCTGACAGATTTTTACCCCCTCTAGGTCAAGCAGGCCATCACAGACCCATCTGTGGTTGTGATGGCAGAGGGGTAAATTATTCAACGATGTCAGAGGTCTCGTGGTGTGACTGGTCTCTTTGTTATGGATGCAAAATGTGCTTCGTCTGTGCTCCTCTTTTTCATGAACACAATTAATTTGATGAGATGGGGGCAGAGTATAAGCTCAGAAACATCTGTCTGCAAAACTCTGTGGCTTTCTCCTGGTGTGATTTGTGTTCAACTCCTCCTTACCTTGTGAGGCAGAGAGATTAGAATGAGCATCATTTGTGACCGTATGACCCTGAGGAGCAGAATCAGACCTTCCCAGGTTCCTTCCTCTGTCTGGCATCCAACTTGTTTTTGGTGAAATATGCAGGCAGTCTTCTGGAGGGTAGAGGTCTCAGACTGGGTGTGATCATGGTGATGCTGTACTGCACGTCTACCAGAACAGAACATGGTGTGCAGCGGGAGAAATTTACTCATCGGCTTCTCAGACCCTGTCCTTAACTCGCTCATCAGCTCCTCAGACCCTGTCCTTAACTCGCTCATCAGCTCCTCAGACCCTGTCCTTAACTCGCTCATCAGCTCCTCAGACCTGCCTTTAACTCGCTCATGGGCTCCTCAAACCCCACCCTTTACCCCGCAGTTGTGGTAATCAGCTGTTTTTAGGTGACTGGAAGAGCGGGGTGTGTTGACCCTGGATGTCTTTTCCCTTCTAAGTTGGACTTATTGGGTCATGCGAACGAGACGTAATGGCTTGCAATCCCTGAGTTGGTCGCCATGATCAGCACCATTGAGCTCAGAGCTCCGATTTTGGATTTTAAACTGGGTCCCAGTGTACGACGGTCTCGCACGCACACACACTAATGAAAACGTGCGGCGTTCACAGTGTGGTTTCGTGATGCCCTCTCGATACATGGTACCGGGTGCTCCATTGACTGGCAGGTTTGTTCAGGAGCACGGTCGGACCAGGATAATTAACAGCTTGGTTTGTCTGAGTCAGACATGTCTGTGTGGCACTGATCAGGAGAACAGAGTGCTGGTTCCATCTTGGGTCCACCTGAGTTTCGAAAGCAGGAACCAGAAAAAGAAGGAGGAAATCAGTCAGCGTGAGGGAGAGGAACATGTACAGAGTGTAATGATGAAGGCTCTGATTTCTAATTAAATGTGCACTATACTATACAGTCGACAGTGACTGTTATTTTCCTGGAAGCTCCACTTCAGCTGTAAATATCGCATTCCACATGCCCTGTAAAGAGCTCTTCTGCTTATTTCAGCATCCTTTTAGTACAATGGTGTAATTTTGTTCCTCAGGGGATAACTGCTGTTACGAATGGGGCAGGGCATCTGTTTGCTTTCCTAGACAGCTGGTGTAAACTCAGTCACGTTCTTGTGCAACTGAGAGCTGGGATTTTCATTCATGCACATCCAGATGATTTTTACTTGTGACTACTGTAGCCACTGATATGTAACACTGCTCCTGGATGTACATGCATCCGAATAAAATACCAGCATCTCGCTTGGTGGTGTGGACATGAAATACAGCCTACAGCTCTCATTGGCTGACTCATGTTTCAGGGAAGCAGCCAATAAGAGAGTGCTTTCCCCTGGTGTAATCTGGAACTCAAGATGGCCTCCCACAGCTGCCGGTTTTAATTCACACACAAGTACCACAGTCTGTCACTTCGTCAGGCAAGCTTACTGTGTGAGAGTTCAGTACCTTCAGGCCTTCAGGCCTTTATCTTACTGTGCTCATCTCTTCTCTAGCTGCTGTGACCTTGGAGGCTGAACACGTGTTGGACTTCATTTACACTGGACTTGTGTGACTTGTACGTTATAACAGGTTGATGTGCCTCACTAAGGGTCTTGGATAAACTTCAGGTAAGGCCAGATCCTCTATGCACACCTGGCTCTGCTCCCCACGCTCCCAGGCCTTTTGTGTCTGTGTTTAAACTAGATGGGGTGTGCATGATTGGCACACCCGCCTCACTCTTTACCCCAGAATGCTGTTCGATGGACATGTGGCGTAGTAATCCCCTGTAACTTCAATCGTTTAGCATTTTAAGTGTTCAAAGTGTATTAGATTTCCAGTGAACACCTGCAGAGAGGCGATTGGTTGTTCTGTCGGGAGGGGCGGGGTTTCCTCCAACACTGGAACAATGCCATCGTAGACTGCAGGAAGGTGATGCAGCTCTACTCCCTCCAATCTGCAGTCCCATAATCCTTTGATGATAGATCCTCTGTGTGCAGTTATAAAATCCAACATCCACCAGTTAGTGATACAAGCTTGATAGATTTCAACGCTTTCTAACATGCCTGTACACTAAAATCGCTTTGCTGTGTGCTCAGGAAACACCCATTTCAATTCTGCGTTCAGATTGAAATTAATTAATGATGACAAAGGAGCCATTGGAGTGGGGGAGGGGCCACACAGAAAGAAGCAATAACTCATCCAATAAGGAGCTGAGATTGACCCCTGCAACGTTTGACCCTTGTTATGCACATTATGAATGAATGAAACTATCAGTAGGGGTATAAGTACAATACAGGCTAAATTGTTCTTAAGTCTGGCCAGGTGAGATTGGGGGTTTAGTTGAGAAGATGTATCTGTCCATGTGAATGGATTCTTATTATTATTATTATTATTAACATTTCAGGAGGTGTCAGGTGACCCCTCATTAATGAAAAGAGTAATCGCAGGCAGAAAAGTGAAGTAGCACAGTGTGAACAGGCCAGGCGTTCTGGTCTGTTCAGCAGTGGACTATGTACCATGGGAGGTGTCTTCATTGTCACTTTTCTGCCAGGCCCCAAGACTGACAGGCCTCTGCCAAGAAGCCAGGCAGGACCTGATTACACACGACACACATCTCCAGAGCCAGTAAGTCTCATTGCGTTAGGGCTGCCAAACGGACTGGAGATGGGAGCGGATGCTATTAGAGATGTCACCTGAGATGCCAGTGTGACGTCGATGTCAAGAACCCAGAGCCTTTTTCTGCTTACGGTCATGGAGGAGCAACATGAGGTTGCATTCACCTCTGCTGAGGGCTTGTGGTTGAAACATGTGGGCAGAAAACCCACTTTATATATATATAAGGTGTAGGTTTGAGGTATAGTAGGGATAGGTATAAATCTGCTGGCTAGACACTGTCTTTAACAGAGGCTTGACTGTACCTGGAGCGTCCCTTTTTTTTTAACTGAGAACGAGCAGATCGCTCAGCCTTTTTGCTTGGCAAGAGGTGCCAACACCCAGGAAGAAGAGCAGAGCAGCATGGGCAGGCTCCGAGGCAGCAAAACCATGGCTCTCCTGAATAATTAATGCCTGACTTCACATTTGTGTACGTCAAGCCACCCTTAATTCATTTGGAAAGACCCTTGGGGAACTCAAAATATAGCTTGATCACATGACTCAAGCTAATGGCAGCGGCCTTTGTGGCACCCAGCTCACGGTGCAGAAATTGAAGGAGATTTGTTCTCCCTTTGACTGTGTGGATTTGCAGCTTCCATCTGAGTTTTCTTTGGGGTTGGGGTTAAGAGTGTAAGCCCCAGTGAATGGGTAAACAGTCTTTTTGGTTTTGTCAGTGTGCCCACCCATCTTACTGTCTCCAGTCTGAGTGATTTAACGTTCCCATCATCCACTGCACTGAGAGATGAAGAGGTGAATAGTTATGCTTATGACGCACTTTCAGACACATCCGTACGACCCCCAGAGCTGCAGGACCTAGCCCGAGCCACCTGCATCCGTGGGCCCGTTGCACTTCTGCTCAATTTAAATTCGACGTGTAGAGATCTTAGACTCGGTTGTATTGGTTTCTGCAGCTGGGAAACGCTTATGCAAATCATGGTACATTGTGTCTTACAGTCAGAATGCATTGGAGGTTTATCACAGCTGTCTGACAGGGCGACATTGTCAAAACTGCTCAGAGTAATTTTACAGAAAGAACATAGAATCTCTACAATGTTCCTTTTTGTACGTGTGTGTGCGCACGTGCATTCGCATGTGTGTGTGTAGGAGTTTGTTTCTCTGGTGTATATGTAAACTCTCTGAGCTTCGGATCAGACGGTACATGTGCTTTTGGGTCGTCTCCCGAAGCATTGTCTTCAGTGTGCTGTGAAGGTTACCACACCACCGTTGTATGCGGCATGTACGTTCTTCTTCTTCTTGGAGCCTTCTCCTTTCTTCCAGTGTAGGTGCTGGTATGTGGGAGGACGCATTGAGTCCCTGCAGTCCTGCTGCATTTTCATGTGTTTTGAGCTGGGAGTCTTTTGTCTGTTTTTCTTGTGTTTGTGTGAGGAGTGGGCTCCTACCACAGCAGCAGCCCACACGGTCTGCCCATGCGTTAGCTTGCATGTTGCTTAGATGTTCATCTATGCTTGTTGGGTGACCGTACAACTGACAGCATTTAATGTCAGCTGTCATGCAGAAGCTATGAAGACAAACTGTGAGCTGAGGCCTGAGAACAGGACGGTGGGATCAGCCGGGTCTCCACTATGGCCCACTTGTGTTGCGTTTCCTCTTTTATCAGTGACTTCCTTTACATGTGAAAGCTTGGGTCCCGGCGAGGTTATCGCCAATGTTCTGAGCACTAAAACTACTGTCATGGCTGCCATTGTATGTGGGGAGGAACAGCAAGGGCCAGGGTCCTCAGGACCTCGTTATGCTTGAGTATCACTGTGGTCAAATCAATGCAAACCACTTAATTGAAATGGACCATCACTGTGGTCAAATCAGTGCAATCCTCTTCACCAAGATGGACCATCACTGTGGTCATACCAGTTTTGTTTTTGTTGCAAACTGCTGCATCTGGTAAAAAAGTGACGAAGCATGTGGGACGTGTCCTATCAGCTTTCCACTAAGAGATGATGTCTGGGATTCGGAGAAAGGTGGTGGAGAGAAAGTGTATAGCCAGGCACATTTTTTGAAAGGTTCAGTTCATTCGGGAAGTATTGGTATCCATGGCCAGTCAATTCAAACATCCAGTTAAAAATGAACATGGGACAGGGATTTAGTGAAGCCTTTTGTTACCGTGGAGAGTAAGTGGAAGAGGGTGAGAACGGATGACCGAGAGCATGAAGAATTTTTCTGACGTATTTGTCAGGGCTTCAATCTGGGTAACAGACAATCATAGGAACACACAGGTCACCTCAGGGGAAGAGAAGTGACAAAATTACATGCTGAGGGGTGAGAATTGATACCTCTATACCACCTGCAAGATGGTGTCTTCCAGAGACACATTTTGAATTGTGTGGATAAACCAAACCACTCCGGTATACTAGCCTTTTTTTGTTTCGTTTTTAAGATGAAATCATGATGCTTTGCAATGTGAAATTATGTGACAAGAGGCTAATGTTATGCCTCCGTTTGTGTGTGTTTTGGTGCTGCCCCGTGGTTTACTGAATGTAGCACACGTCGCTAATAAAAGGTTTCAGTCTACAAGACTTGTTTAGCAACAGCAAAACCATGTATTTGTAGTAGCCCTCTGTGACTTCTAAACCTTTTGGGAGTAGCGGAATACCAAAAGGGCTTTTGTTGTCGCAGCAATTAATTTTGACTTTTGTTTCCTGCCCTGTAAAATGGGGAAATGAAATACAAGCAACCCCTTGGCCATACAGAATTGGTTTTGTCTCAGAAAGTGCTTGATTAATATTGGCCCCATCTGTCACGTTCCTGTGTTAAAACCATTGGCTAAAGTAGGGAATTGTTGCCACTTTAATCAAAATCACCACACTTGCCTCAGGCATAGATTTTGTCACCCTGTCCTCTTGGTACCGATTGTAATTGTTGAGTTCTGTGAACAACTTGTCACACGCCATGCACTAATATGACCTTTAGTCCTTTGTGTGTGCTGCCAGAGCACTGGAGAAGAAAAGAATGAGAAAGAAAAGTGCATTCATAGGAAGTTGATACAGAATGATGAGATGCACATTTGTTATAAAATGTAATGTAAGAAAAAGAATGTGAGATCCACTAACCACAGATAGAGCCATTTTGGTCTTTTTTTTGTTTTTTTTTTTGTGTCAATCATAGCATCACCTATTTTCTCATAGCAACGGTTGCCCAGTTGGTGCCATGACCCGGCTCTGACCCTTGGACACTGGTCTGTCCTAGGTCTTTTTTGGCTGCAGCAGGTCTGTCACAACTCAGGCTTGGGACAGCCCACATGTCCTAAAGCCTGACATTTAAATGTTAACTTCCGTACAAACTACCTCTTCATAAATGAATTTCCCCTCTCTTTAGCTGTCTTTCTGTCCCTCTCTGCTATCTTTAGCTTTCCTGGGCTCTTTTTAACAGATAATTTGTTTATCCCTGTGTGGTTACATAATTGGACTGTTTTGTCTGAGTGTCTCTCTCTGTTTAAGGCTGTGGTTACAGATTCTGTTTTTCTAAAAAACCCAATTTTTCTCAATTTGTTTTCATTAGGTTTTTCGTCATTTGCCAAAGAGGGCCATTTCTGTGGCATCCGGCGTGTGAAAGTGGCTCTCCCCTGTGCTGAAGTGGGTTTTGTCCACACCTATGAATCACGGTGTAGGGTGGGGTGTCACTCAAAGCCCGAGAGGAGAGGCTGCGTTGTCTGTGGAAAGGAAAAGAGAAGTCTGACCTGGTGCATGTGGACTGATCGTCCACAAGCTGTGGATTGCAGTCTGAGGCGGCCAGCAGTTGGTCACCAGCTTGCTGTTCTTGATCAGCTGTGAACAGCAAATGTGCCCTCATGTAGTTTTTCTGTCTGAGGTCGGAGCAGCAAGCCGTAGTGGCTGATCCCTGTGGCTGCTAGACAGAGCAGCAAGCCATAGTGGCTGATCCCTGTGGCTGCTGGGCAGAGCAGTGAGCCATAGTTTTTGATCCCTGTGGCTGCTAGTCGTAGCAGCGTACCTTAGTGAATGATCCATGTGGCTGCTGGTCAGCGTGCCTTAGTGACAGGGAAATGAGTCAGAATGGCTGAGGGCATGGCCACTCCCCTCATTTCGAGCCATCTCCTCATTCTTTTCTCACTCTTCTGTCACATACTAATGATCCGGGTGAAACCATTTTTCTGCTGTTCTGCTGTTTCTATGGTGACGTAGTGGGAATTGTTTTGGTTGTACTGCTTGTCTTTTCAGCACGTTCTTGATACGTGCATGCATGCAAGCACACCCCCGCACATGTTTTTACAGTTGTACACATTGAAGGAATGTGCTTACCCTGCATGTGTAATTGGCTTGATTTGCTTTGTCTGACCACAGCTTTAAGATGTGAGGCACGTGGTTCGTGTAGCATGTCTGGCAGAATGTACTGCCCCTCCTCCCTTTGGCAAAGTGGTACAGTCCCCACAGAATGTCCAAGTGAGTGGTGGACCTACTTGACTAGGTGTGTTCTCTCATTCCCAGTGTGCACTATTGAAGTGCATGGATGATGGGTACAAAACCATACTCCAAGTTCGTGTGTCAGCCTGATGTCTGGTGGCTTCTGAAATTATACTGAGAATACCTGTGTGTGTACTGTAACAGAGGAAAAGAAAAACCTGCTCCCCAGAGGAGAACATCACCCTCCACCAAGAGGCACTTGAGGGCAAGGGGGGATAGCAGATGATGAGTGCGTGGACAACAATGTCCAATAGTAGGCGAAGAGCACGTGGGTGACGATGTCCAATACCAGGCGACAGGCACGTGGGCGACAATGTCTGATAGTAGGCGACGGGCGCGTGGGCGACAATGTCCGATAGCAGGCGACGGGCACGTGGTCGACGATGTCCGATAGCAGGTGACGGGCGCGTGGGCATCAATGTCTGATAGCAGGCGACGGGTGTGTGGGTGATGATGTCCGATAGCAGGCAACGGGTATGTGGGCAACGATGTCCAATAGCCGGAGACGGGCTCGTGGTCGACGATGTCTGATAGGAGGCGATGGGAATGTGGACAACGATGTCCGATAGCAGGCGACGGGCGCATGGACAACGATGTCCGATAGCAGGCGACGGGCGCATGGACAACGATGTCCGATAGCAGGTGTGGGACGCGTGGACAATGATGTCCGATACCAATGATGTCTGAGGTGGGTGTGGTGCCATCGCAGGCTTCCTGGAGTGAGCTCTTTTGAGTTCAGGCTCCTCAGTTTGGGTGTGTGGGTAATTTCCCTGGCTGTGTGTGTGCCAGTGGCTGTTCTAGACCACTGGGTCTGTCTGCACAGCCCCTTCACACCTGGATGGGACGATGCAAGATGACAGGTGGTGCTTGAATGTCTGTCTCCAGGAGCAGGATGCATGTCTGTCAAGTGTTACACTTCAGCATAAATCTCTGCCCACCCCTGCCCTACCTGCAGTGGGTGGCACCTTAGTTAATGTGGTATTTAATGATTTCCTGGCACAAATGACTGCTCATGCTATTGTTTCTGAAGGCCAGTTTCTCTCCCTTAATGTCATTATATTGCTGACGTCCTGCTCGGTTTCCTACACGTCTTGTGGATTGTGGGAGTTTTAATTCTGCGGAGCAGATGGGCGTGTGCATTTCCCAGCATGCTCTCTGCTAGGCCCCTTTCCGAGCAGCGCGGTGCCGTGTACGCGTGCGGTGAACTCTGCTGCTCGCTTCACGCGCTGTCGCTTCCTCACGATGGGGCGTGTGCAGTCTCCCCTGGCAGCCCCCTGGGAGAGTGTTGAGAGACTCACAACTCTTGCTTCCCCTCCCCTCCATCCAATAATCTCGTCACAGAGGGATTTTTTCAGATCTGTCTGTCGCTCGTCTCCTGGGTTATGCCGGCATCACCGTGATGTTCTTGAACTGGATCACAGATTTGAAAGATTTTCCGTCTCTGTCTGGAGTAAGACGTGTCACAGTTTTGCCCTTTATATAACTGTTTTCTAAAACCTGTTTATATTTCCCCGTAAGGTAACAAAGGTTCTTAGCGTCCTGTTAGTGATGACATGGTGGGGTTTACTGCACTGGCTAAGGTGAAGTTCTTGGCGGAAGGTACAAAGGTCATATTCAGATTGAACTTAATTGTCATGGGCAAAAAAGTAATGTTGTATGTCATGGGGCACAAGTGCGTATTGATCAAATACAGGCGCAAGCATGTTTAGAGTTGCCATTTTTGAAAAAGAAAGATAATGAACATGATAATGATAATGTTTGTCAGTTTTTCTGCCTCACAAACTATGATTTCTCAGTCCTGTTTTCTGGAGCTTATGTGGCTGTACAAGTTGACTCAGCATATTATCAGTTCAAGACCCTACGTTCTTTCATCTTCAGTTCCTTAGTGTAATGGGGGGGGGGTAGTGTAGCTTTCTGCAGTGCACACGCATCACACATTCACACGTGTCTGCAAGTATGTTAGAGCTGTTGTGCACATGATAATGTGTGTGTGTGTGTGTGTGTGTGTGTGTGTGTGTGTGTGTGGGTGTGTGTGTGTGTGTTATGGGTGGGGTGCTCAAACCTTTATCTGGCATTACTGCAGTGACAGAATCAGGATTTGCATTCTCTGTTCGACACTGAAGACTTTTACCAAAGGGAAACAAGACTCCACTAAATACAGCAGTCAAACCGTCCATCAACTCTTTGATCTCCTGACTGGAAATGCAAATTTTATGAGCAGACGCCCTACAGGATTTCACTCGTTATTATTCAGGGGTCATCCTGAAGGCGATGTGAGTCACTTGTTTTATTGCTTTTAACATTAAAAAAGTAAACAAAATCTGATTTCCTTTGGAGATGGTTTGGAGTTAATTTAACTCATTTTCGTGATTCATGTCAGTGGTCTTTTGCCTTCACCCGGTGTCTGTTAGTCAGCCCTTAACAGCACGGAAAACTGAAATGGTGCATGAAGACTACTGAGAACACCCTGATCTCCTCCTTCATGTCTGCCCTAAAATGAGCTAAAATGCAGTAACATCTACCATGATTTACTTCCAAACAAGGAGAACTAAAAAAAATGCAGCCACAGAGAGGGAATTCAGGAGCTGAGCCAGACAATGGGGTTGTCACATTATACTTCACGATTTTTGGGGTGTTGCAATTATTTCTGTTGCTGTGTTTTATGCAACATGACAAAAGCAAAACCAAGGTGGACAGAGCAGTGGCTAACCTTCTGGTTAGGGCGGTGCTGCCCCACCCACCCCTGGCCACCCCCTGACAATGCTTGACTCCACCCCCTGACGATGCTTGACTCCACCCCCTGACAATGCTTGACTCCACCCCTCATGCCTGGTTGTTTTAGCCTTATGTCACTCAGTTCACTATCATTGAATTGGATTTAATAGCGTTTCCTCGGTAACGGCTACATGATGAATTGGTTTCACCCTCTCTGTGGTCTCAAATGATTTATGACAAGGTTACGACTTGGAAAGGGGGTTGATAGAGCATGTGCTAATGACTGAATATGCTATGGTAAAAACATATACACTAGCAATTAATTTACCCGATAATAAATAGGCTAATAAACAATAAAAGGATTTTGCTGTGGGGCAAAACACTTTTAATAAAATATAATGAGTGCTTAAATGTAGATTGTTTTCATGAATAATATATGGTGCTTATGCAGTGTACTTGTTCATGCTGAACACAGAGACTGGTTTTACTTGCAAGACCAGGTCAGTTTGGTGACTTTGTCTTCAGTTTTCTATGTGTCGGTTGTCTTTAGCTTCCTGTGTGCAGTTTAGTGGTGCATAGTTTGTCATTGGGATAAGATAGGATAGTGGCTTTATTGTCATTTCAGCTGTGTACAGTTGGTATATTTTCAGCAGTACACAGTGAAATTAAACAATGTTCTCCAGGAAATCAGGTGCTACATTAAACAACAGAAGGACAAAACAGAAATACTAAGAACATACAGGCTGCAAAGACAGCAAATATTTGTGTACATAGTGCAAACAACACAACAAGTAAACAGAACAGAGCGAGCAGCCATGATACAGCTCTGTGTAAAGTGTACAGTTTGATGAGCTGAGTATAAGATCATAAAGTGTTGTGAGAGAGATCAGTCTATCAGTCCACTCTCTGAGAGTTTAGGAGTCTTATGGCTTGGTGAAAGAAGCTGTAGTGGGCCTGGATGCTCCAGTACCTTTTGCCAGACGGTAGTAGGCAGTTTGTGTGGTATTAGCCTCCTGTGTGTAGTTTAGCTGTGTGTAGTTTGCCATCAGTGTTCTGTGTTTGGGTTCAGTGTGTCCAGCATATCCTCAAGTCCTGTGTATAGTTTAAGCGTGTCCAATTTGCCATCTGCTTCCCTTCTATGCGATTCCAGTAACCATTTTAAGAAGTAAACCTTTAGCCCTGTAAGCAAATTTAAGGCATGCATTCTGGTTCTCCCACAACCTGTGGTTCCCCTCAGAGTAGGAACTGAACCAGAAAACTTGTCTTCTATTTGGATAAAGATTTAATTAAAGATTAAATCAAACACTGATATTCACATGTTGTATTGATCTGGAAAACTGGCATATACAGTATGTATAATGATAAGGAACACACTTTGGGATGTGGGACAGATGCTGAGGAGGAACGAGGCTCTTCCTGTGTCTGCCTTGTCTGTCATGGTGTTAAAATAAACCAACCTGAGGCCTGGTGTAGACACAAGCAAGTTAATGTTTAATAATGGTAATGAATTCTGGAGTGTCATAAAGCAGATTGCACAACATTATGTACACCTAAATAAGAACTATCAAAGCCCTTCATCTTTTGTTTATATAGGTCCTGATTGTGGTCTTCATTAAAATTATTCTTTTGTGTGCCTCTGAACTGTACAAGAGCCTTTAATCAAGGTAATACTACATTAATCTGAAAATCTATCTGAGCTCCATACCCAGTTCTGGCAAAAGCAGTGGTTCTTATATGAAGTAATACCCTTTTAAGACTAAAAAGGCTCAGTGCTTTGTTCTCTATATACCAAAGTGTGTGTGTGTGTGTGTGTGTGTGTGTGTGTGTGTGTGTGTGTGTAATATATAATATGTATTTGTTTTTACTCTGATTTTGTGACAGCTGTCTTTGTTAACTCTTGGATCGACGTCGAGAGATGCTGATTCTCTAGGGTGAATCCACACGATCGTTTTGTATTGGAATCCCTCGCGGGCATGCTCGTTAGAGAAGCTACATCTCATTGGGCTCAGAGAGCTGTTAACGTGTGCTGAGACCCCCCCATCCCTGTCACCTCTGCTGGACTCTCTGTGTGTCCTCTCCGATGCCACATCAGTGTGCAGAGTCTAAACGCTCCAGGCTGCCGTGGCGCTGCCGGCTGATGGAGGCGTTTTGGGCAGGCAGTCTGAACAGGCAGGACAGACCATCTCTGGAGGCTTGAGACGGGAGCTCTGTCTCCAACGGGAGGTTATGATAAAGGCATTCTGCCCTTTTTAAGATCATGATTATGATCCTATTTCAACATTGTTTTGTGTTATGGACAGGTTTTTTTTGTGTATGACTCAAGCTTGATGAGACCCAGGGTGTCTTTGACTTGTCCCTCGCTGTTATTCTTGTACGGTTGAACAGCGTCAGTATAACGAGCTTCAGTGTAACGAGCGTCAGTAAAACGAGCAGAAGCTGCTGCCTCCCTGTGTTTTCATGTCGGTGCTGTAGGAAACGAACCTCCCGTTTGTGCGGTGGATGCTCTCGCGCTGCAAGCCTGCTGCGTAAATGTTACATTCCGAGGCCACGCAGCCCCCACCCCCGCCTGTCAGAAACATACTCAGGACCGAAGTGTCTTTGCTCAACAAACTAGGGGTGCCAGAACAGGTCTGCGGGCTGCCGCTGTGAGAGCGAACTCCAGCTAGCTCCGCCGTGCACGGACATTTACTCGCAGCTCTGCATGGCTCCTGGGCTGGCACGCCTTCTGTGGAGCCCTTTTGGCTGCCACTTTCTCCATTCGCCTGTCTGCCTGTCTGCCTGTCCTGCTATCCTCATGCCTCAGCCTTTCCTGACTGTATTACAGATGTAGGGACCTGGAAGGCAGGGGGGCCGTAGATGGTCTCCCCATGCCAAGTGTTTTGGCAGCTGTACCGGTGTGGGCAGGGGACCAGGCCACAGATGGCGTGTATTTTAATACGGTGGGGGGGCGGCATCCTTCACGTAATCTGCTGGGCTGTTTCACATTTATGTGCTACTGTAAGTTGTACCTGTAGGTTCTCTGTGACAAAGTGCCAGTACCATAAAGCACTCTCCTGATTTATGGTTTTCCAGTGAACGCTTTTTCAGCATAACATTCGATCGGATTTAATATTGTGATGTCAGCTTGTGGACCAGTTTCTTTTTATGTAACCTATATCATTTTAACAAAACACAGGCAAACCTCAGTATCTGAATGCTTTAATTTTTCTCTATAACAATTTTTGGCTTTTGATACTCAAATGTCAGTACAGTATAACAAAATTTAAGTGTTTTTTTTTAACTAGCAACTGGAAATAATGTACATAGCTTTAGTGTATCATTAGTGGTCCCTGCTGATTTCCTGTCTCCTGTCTGATCGGTACACTGTGCAAACGTAAACAAAGTCCCACCCGCTAAAATTTAGTCTGTTCTCTCCTATTGTTGAGTACAGAACAGTTGATTACAGCAAATTCTGTTGCCTGTTTTATTTAAATTATATGCAGTTATGGTTTTAATGTAAATGTTAATTTTATACATGTCCAGGATATAAGGCAACGTAATGGATCCTCCAGTACTGTATATAATGTTTTACTGAGAACTGCAGAGAAACACGCTTATTAATGATCTCATTAAATACTCTCATCTCATCTCATCTTCTGGACACTCATTAAATACTCGATGATTGATTTGATGATCATTTGTGTTTAAAGTGTTATACAGTATATTGTGGAAAAATCACAGCTTCGCTGTTATGTAGGCCTGAGTACTTTTGAGAGAATTGGTATGAGATTTTGGTTTTGGGTTTTCAGATGGGCTGGGAATGCATTATGATATATTTTTTTATGTTAAATAATGAAAATATATAATAAGTATATAATTGTTTTTAGGAATAAATTGATGACATAAACCAGCAGGTTGCTGTTAGCGCTTTCTGCTTTAGGTCCTCTCATTTGCAGGCGTTCTGTCCCAGAGATCGCCTTGTGGTTAAAGCGGTAGTGTTGGGCTACCCTGCTGGGAGCCTGACGGCCACTCCTTCACATCCTGAGAACATCCTGACATACAGTTTTTCAGAACTATGCTTCACTTTAGCTCCTCCAGCATAACGTTTTTCTTAATCAATCTCTGTATCCAAAGAGAGCAAATTATTTTATATTGTATGGTTATAAATAAATGTAGTTATTATCCAGCAGGCTGTGCGTAGATGTCTCCTGCCGATATCCTCACCGTGTCTCCTTCTAGCTGTTTGAGCAGTCCAGCATGACTTAAGTGGCCGGTGAGGCTTACCTCGTGGTTGGCGTATGTCAGGGGTGAAGGCGTTTGTGGACTTACGTGTTCCCGCCAGGGGAGCCCCACATGCTGTGTTCTGATCTGTAACGGCAGAGCATCCAGCACCCAAAAGTCTAGCACCATGAGCGTTTGCATAACCTGTTCCTGAATGTAATTAGAACACAGCTCGAAGCTGCGAGAGAGCAGCACTGTGATCGAAGTGTAACGCCAGCTCCCCGCTTCCCTCCCAATGTGAAATTTCAGCGTAGTTCCAAAGCCCAACAGCTTCCCTCTGATTAGGGGACTTCTTATTCATCCAGTTCATTGTCCTCACGTTTGTGTCGTGACCTGGGCCTAAATAAACCCGGTCTCCATCTCAGTTCATCTGTGGAATCCATTAGCATAATTTTTCCTTCTCTTTTTGGGGAAGGGGGGGTGAGGTGTTTCCAGTATTTGTCAGATTTAGCTTGAGGACTGATTAGGCATAGCAAACCCCTCCATAATGTCTCTGCAGCCTAAACAGAATCAAGCTGGCTCTTGTCTGTCTTTTGGGGTGTGGGGTGGGGGGAGTTGACCACTGTGTCTTGATTAGCCAGCCTGTTGTCACATTGATTTAGGTTCTGTGTCCGACTCAGGGGTCCAGGGGATTGAGTACCCTCCGCTGGAGCAGGCACACGTCACTATTTTCATGTCAGCAGAGAGCACTGCATTTAGGCAGGCATGGGGGGGGGGGGCAGGGTGACCTGCTGTTTGACCCAAACACCTGCTCTGACCGTGCCATCTATGATTTTAAATTGCTCATATGTCTTTGTTTCCTTTGGAGAGCAAGCGTGCTGTTGGCTGTCCAGGGCTTTTTGGATAAATTACAAGGACGCCAAACACTGCTGTCCTGTGTACAGCATGACAGACACAGACAAATAAACCACGCACACTGCTCCGGGGTTTCACAGGACGCATTCGGAAAGCTCGCTTTTCTGGACATCCTTCACGTTGCCACCTTAATGGGTGTGTCTACAGGAGAGAAGAACAAATTCTGTTTGTCTAGATGTTGTTACCTTACACTCTTCTCTGGACTGACTAGCTGGTCATTCACACATTGGGAAAAGTGTTAAAGCTGTCCAAAGTGAGCGGCTGTACAGGACACCAGTGGGCTACAGGAGCACTCCGTCTGTCTTCCGAGTCCGGATGGGTGATGCTCTCCGGATGGGTGATGCTCTCCAAGCTCCACTCACTTCCCCTTCTCTAGTCGAGGGGGGTAAAGCGTGTTCACCGGCCGGTCATGTGTGTGCCGTTCCAGGACCGCCTTTCTGTTGCTCAGAGCCTGGCTCGGTGGAGTTTACTGACCAGCTGTTTGTGTATACACAGAGATTCCCCCAGCATTGGTGTTTTTGCACCTCGGTGGTGAGGGGCAGGTCAAAAATGTTACTTTTTTACATGTTGGGTATTGTAGTGGATATTCACATTCGGTGAGACATGAGCTGCATCCTTCAGTCCATATTTATTACTACAGTGATTTCTGTACCTGCTTGCTACCATACTAACTGGATTTACCCTGTGCCTACCTACTTTCCTTCTATGCAAGCTCTGTAGCAGTTGCCTGGCTTTCTGCAGTTTGCCATTTTTGAAAACAACAAATGGTATATAATCTCATTTGGCTTTCCACTGAAACGTTTTTTAATCAAACATAATTTGATTCCAGCCTCTGTTTTTGGCACGTTTTGTGTGGACTCAGCCTTTGTCATGCTGCTCATCAATCTGAATCCAAAATCACTGCGTGACTCTTTTCACTTTTGTAGTCAAAATAATTGTGTGTGTGTGTGTGTGTGTGTGTGTGTGTGTGTGTGTGTGCGTGCGCACGCACAGCGTCTGACTGACCAAAATCATCAGCTCTGTCTGTTTCCTAGGCATGGTGTGAAGGAAAATCCTGTTTAATAAGATTAAGGTTATCCAAAAATATCCCCCATGAATGATGTATAAAGCGGAGAAAGGCGTAAGACTGCGAGTGGCATGGTGTAGCGAGCTTTGTCAGCTGACCACGATGACGCCCCCCCATTTATTTTGCCTGGAGAGAAACCGAGAAACAGAATATTTCAGCAATGGTGCAGGCTGTCTGTGAAGAGGCTGCAGCGCAAATGTAACAGCTTAATGAGAAGAATCCTTTTGATCCATTCCTTTTATCTATGAAACAACAAAACCGAAGGTTTGAGCACAATGGAGGAGGCTAACTGTTAGCACTCAGGAACTTCTGCACTGTTAACAGAAAACTGCCACAAAGCTTGGTGTGAAATTATGTACATTCCAGTGCTCTATCATGCTCTGTAGATGCTCTTATTCTTATGTTGCTTTAGTTGTTCAGATCACGTGGCTGTCTTCACAGTGACCATCTGATTTCTCTGTGATCCATTTGCTGGCTGGGTTATTTGCTTAAGGGGCTTGTGGAGGTTGCAGCCTTTTGGACAGCAGTCTAGCACATCTTTCACTGTTAGTGTTGTGGTAACCATCGCTTTCCTTATAAAAGTAGCTATGGCTTCTGTTGTCATTGCTGACCACTTCCTCAAGAGAGCCAGTACATTGGTGTGAGACGTGGGATTCCAAGGTATGCTTTGAAACAGTGCAGATAGAAATAAAGACCAGAAGACATTTTGGTGTATGTACCAGGTTTTCACACAAAGGCCATTTTGCCACGAGACTCGTTTTTTTTTTTTTTTTTGACTTCAGAAATGAAGAACGTTGTGTATGTAGGTAGAGGTACCTCCCTGAAGACAACCATGAAGCCTTAGTTCTTTCTTGGCGAGTGGGGGTGTGTGTGCTGTGATACCTAATGACTTGCACTCATTCATATTTATTTAGTGTAAGTGCTCTGACCCAGATGGCGTTAAGCCTCCAGTCTTCTCACAGCTCAGGTTGTGCTTCCTCCGAGCAAGAGCCTTTGTGAGCGATCCACATCAGCAGCAAAATCACTGACATTGAAGAAGAAGATTACATGTTCTTCTGTGTATATAATGGACGTGATTGAAAAGTCTGCAGCTGAGGAATCGAGGATGTTGCAGAGCTGAACCCATGCGAGGTGCTCACGGCAAACACGTTCACACAAAAGTCACGTAACAGGGATAAGAATCTTCGAAACATCTACAAAACATATATTATAGGCAGAAAAGGTACAGCTGCCTTAAACAGCTGTTCTGGTTGGTGTGTCGAGTTAATTCATGTGAACGCCGCTCTCCACCACACTGTTCTGCCGTGTATCTTCAGCACGCCTGCTACTGACACTAATAACGTGCAGTAGATCAAATGTAACGCAAATATCTTGTGCTTTTGGAAGCAAAGCAATGTTTTGTTTGTGCGTGTGCGTGAGAAGCTTTCTCTTTTTACGCTATATAAGACGCCTCCACCCCTTTCCATTTCTTGTCATCTTCTCGCCAAGGGAGTGAGGATAGCTGGCAGATCTTATAGGAGAATAGTCTGAGCTAATCGTAGATGATTATGAAGAATGCAAGATACATACCATTGTGTGAGAGTGTGTGTCTTGGATGCACAGTACTGTGCAGCTGTGTGATGCATATACACGTGGCCCGAACTATGTACAGCATAAACAGCCTTCAGTTGTTATAGAATAAATCTGTAAATGAATGCAGAACACCACACGCAATAATAAAACATGTCTTTCACGTGGGATGTTTGGGACAACGGTTCATTTTTTCCGTTTGTTTATCTGGGCGTGTTCGGATGAGCCAGAGAGCCGTACTCTAGCTGCTGCTGTTCTGTTAAGGAGGACATTTAACGTGCTGCAGATGTCCGTGGTTGGGTCTTGATGAGCAGGTGTGGCCTCAGGGAGGAACTGTCCAATCGGTGCCTCAGTGGACATGGGAGCAGCTGAGGAGACGTTAGCAGCCTGACGCAATTAGCATCCAGTCTGAAGGGGGATGGTGACAGTAATGGAAGCAGTTTTAAGTGAGGGGGGGTGCACTTGCTTTGCCAATCAGAAGAGTTCCTGAGTTGGATTCTTGAAATGGCTCAACCAATCAGAAGAAAGCTGTGTCAGCAACGGATCGATGACCGCAGAATGTGACAGTGTAAACGCATTTCATTTATAATTTCACAAAATGCTATGAACAAGATCTGATAAAGCTCATAGGCCTAGTTTTCATTAGGCTTTGCTTTCTTTTGTGCCTCTTTATATTTTTATGTTCACCCATAATTACTCCAGGTTTGATTATGCATATGAGCCAAATGTAATCAGAGATCAGAATTCATAAATTTTTCATCTGAGTGTGCATGCCTTTCTGTTGATTTTTTTTCCCACAAGCCGCTTGTTGCTGAGAGGGTGGTGTTAAATATTGTTTCTGGGGAGAGGAAACGGGGAGATTATAATTCTGTGACAAACAGTATTTAACCAAGCCTAATATGATATATGATCTGCTATCAACCTACATAAATGATGAATGTAAACAAATTTGACCTTAAGGTATAATTTTAAATGCTTTTAAATGTGTATATATGCATAGCATTTTAATTTAAATAAATCATTGCTAGAAATCAAATCCATCAGATCATATTGTTTACTAGATTTCTGTATGCCCTGCTGGATAAAAATGGAAAAAGTATGAAAACAGCTATCAGGCATCGTTAGTATGGTAATTAACAAATCTAATTAATTTTTTATTATTTTTACTGTGCATATGTCTGTGCAGTGTAACCTTTTCAGAAATGTTTATTGTGTTGCGTGATATGAAAATTTTACCTCAGTTAATAAAATACAAATAAAATACGACATGCCAATTGTCGGGGATAAATGGAGGGTCCAACAGAAGGTGCCTGGAGATGAGTAACCTCCTTCTATCAGTGATTCAATGTCAGGAGCAAAGGCCCTTCCATGATTCTCAAGACAGGACATTGAGCATTTCTCTGGGGGTGGATGAGGCTCATTTCATTTCCATCCCCTCTCCCTGCATCAGCAGAGGAAATCCTCCATAAGGCGCTTGCTCCTGCTTTCTGTTGGCACTTTGTTGAGGTGGATGTTACAGAGAGATGTCTCAAAGAATGAGTGAAAAGCTGAGGGCCAGTAAGGAGATGAAGAGGAGGTGAGCAAGTATGACAAGTGATGGGTCCTGGAGGCGGAGTCAGTGGAGTGAGTGGAGAGAGCTGCGCAAGTGGGGCTGGGGGGGGTGTGACCCAACTCACAGGGTTCCCCTGCGAGCTACAGCCCCGCCCGGGGAGCTTCTTCTGCCGTCTCACATTCGCCCGCGCACACGTGTGTGTGTGTGTGTAACAGCAATTAAAGTGTGTCACTCCAACACAGGAGAGCGAGAGGTTTAAAAACACACCCAGCAGTGTGTTGTGTGAAAAGCAGTGGAATGATGTTATTTCTGTCTCTGCGGAGGTCTAGCTGAAAGTGCACCGTACATAGCCAGCCTTTCTGTAAAAATGCACAAAAAATTAATGGCATATTTTTGACTACCTAAAGAAAAAGGAATGATATCTCAAACATACTGATAAACAAATTATCAGATTTTATAAATTTGTGACCATGGGTTCAAATGGTCAATTTTAAAAGAAGTTTTTTCTTGTATCAGATGACAAGTAACTTCAGCCTGACCTGTGATTTTATTTGCTTTATTGAATAACTTTACTTTATTTCCCACATTACAGACAAAGGTAAGGAACCCTCTCAATGTAAAATCCGAAACACCTAACGTTAAATAAAAATGATACCTATTGAAAAGCAAGCAGTGGGTCTGTATGCACCCAGTCTGTCTGTGGTAGCTCATCTGTGTGTGGGCTGTGTCCTCCCCCAAAGAAAAGCCCATCTTCTCGGACACGGCTGTGAGCACTTCTGTTCTTGCAGACAGCCATCTTCTGTATGTATGTTCTGTCATCGTGTTGCCAATTGAACAGACCACCTGGCTTGAAAGCAAACATCCCCACTTCATCTGTGTTTCCCTCTCTCATACATACACTCACACACACAAACACACACATCACTACACAAGTGCAAGTTTGGCATCACTAGTTACAAAAACACCATAAGTATGCAGTTACTCCCTGCAGTCATCCGCTCTTTGAACACATTTCATTTCAGCTGCTGAATTTTTGATGGGGGTTTGAATATTGCCATGGAAAACTGAACATGTCCCCAGTTATCCTGACAGCAGTACAGCTCAACACATCTAGCCTGAAATCAGTTCAGATCAACACAACTATCCTGAAATCAGTTCAGATCAACACAACTATCCTCAAATCAGTTCAGCTCAACACAGCTATCCTGAAATCAGTTCAGCTCAACACAACTATCCTGAAATCAGTTCAGCTCAACACATCTAGCCTGAAATCAGTTCAGCTCAACACATCTAGCCTGAAATCAGTTCAGATCAACACAACTATCCTGAAATCAGTTCAGCTCAACACAGCTATCCTGAAATCAGTTCAGCTCAACACAACTATCCTGAAATCAGTTCAGCTCAACACATCTAGCCTGAAATCAGTTCAGCTCAACACAGCTATCCTGAAATCAGTTCAGCTCAACACAGCTATCCTGCAATCAGTTCAGATCAATACAGCTACCCTGAAATCAGTTAAGATCAACACAGCTATCCTGAAGTCAGTCCAAATCAACACAGCTACCCTGAAATCAGTTCAGATCAGTTCAGAAATTAGAGTAAGACAGAGTTATTGTGTTCTGTGGAGGTCACTGAGATCTTCTGAATATGTGATAATCTTAAAACCTTTGCTGTCCTGCATGCAGTTGTATTTCATGTGTTTTTACTAAATCTGAGTGCATCTTTTAGTTAGGATGAAGCATTGATGAACCCCTTTAAAAAGAATACCAAATAACCTGGTGTTTTATTTATGTACTGAATTCCAACCAATTGTTTTGTGGCACGATCTGCATTTTATTTGTTTTATTTTTAAAAACAAATTTATCATGGGGTTTATTTTAATCATCCAAAGTGAAAGAGTGGCTGGCACGTTGTCATGGCGACTCCCTCACATATGGTGTCTGTCAATATGAATTACGTGTGTTTCATCACTAGAAGGTATTGTTCTCCGAGCTGACTTTAAATGAACCGTTCTTTCTTAGAAGGGCGCTGAATTCAATTTCTAGAGAAGATATGAATGCTGTGGTATTAAAACCGTGATGCTAAAATCATTTTCCCTGAATAATCTCTTGAGATGAGCACATGTACAGCCATCAAGCACTTGAATGAGTTATGAATTTGTGTTGTTGTAAATGGTTCCAAGTTTTAAGAGGCTGTTACAGCAGATAATGTGGGCTCAGTGTGTGCTCTTATTAAATCATTTTTGTTCGTTTGAGATTTCTGCATATGAAACACTACCCGCAGATTCTGGATGGGCACAGATTTCCTTTCTCCTAGATTTAGCTCAGAACATTTCATGTGTCGTTATGCCTGCCTGAATGAGTGTGTGTGTGTGTGTGTGTGTGTGTGTGTGTGTGTGTGTGGGGGGGGGCAATAGCATGTTTGTTCCCTTCCTTCAGTAAGACATCCTGAGGTGACTGTGGACTAATGACTACTTTGTCTGACCAGGGATTGTGGAATGTCAATGGGGAAACACTCGAGTGTTACCTGTGGACCTGTGTCGTCTTTTACATGAATCATCTTCTAATGTCTTACACATTGACCTACACGTAGGTAGAGTTAACAACCCACGCTCTCTGATAACTTTTTCAACTGTATTATCTGTATTTTTTTTACATTTTCATAATTTTGATTATGTTGTTAATCACACAGACATGGTATTCGAAAATTCAAGAATTGGGAGAGACAGATTTTGCACAGCCAGTGTCTGTTGGTGACAGTGTCAGTAATGGTGTCAGTGCTGGTGACAGTGTGGGTGATAGTGTCAGTGCTGGTGACATTGACAGTAATGGTGTCAGTGCTGGTGACAGTGTTGGTGATAGTGTCAGTGCTGGTGACATTGACAGTAATGGTGTCAGTGTTGGTG
>JABJVR010000095.1:2442448-2468306 GCA_025773905.1 Chitala chitala | reverse complement strand
TGGTGTCATGCTGGTGACAGTGTCAGTGCTGGTGACAGTGCCAGTAATGGTGTCATGCTGGTGTCATGCTGGTGACAGTGTCAGTAATGGTGTCAGTGCTGGTGACAGTGTCAGTAATGGTGTCATGCTGGTGACAGTGTTGGTGATAGTGTCAGTGCTGGTGTCATGCTGGTGACAGTGTCAGTGCTGGTGACAGTGCCAGTAATGGTGTCATGCTGGTGTCATGCTGGTGACAGTGTCAGTAATGGTGTCAGTGTTGGTGACAGTGTCAATGACAGTAACCGTGATGTTGGCAGTGTTGGTGACCTTGAAATGTCACCTGTCATCACTAGATTCTTCATTCTCTATATAATGACGATAATTAAAATAAATAACGCTAAATAATAATAATAAAGCTAAATAATCAGGTTTTCAACCACCAGTTAAGTGGGTTTGGACTTTGGATGTGGTTTGAGCAGATATTTTGTAGTATGTTTAAATTTCCTGGTGTGCATATACATTGTGTAGTCATCTACACAGCCAGCAGATATGAACTTGAATGTAATTTAGTGTGGTAGGGATGTTTAGATACATAATTATAGTGGCAATGTTTAATTTTCCAAAACATAATTAGTCATCATTACCCCCCCACCCCCAGGTAACAAAAACCATGTATTCCTCTAGTACTTTACGCTTGTCTGGCTGTGTTACGTGCTCCTGTGATACCGAGGTGTGACCTCCCCCCCGAGTCACTATGGGGGAAGGGGAAAAGAAAATAGACGGAAGGAAAGAGAATGTGTGTCTTTCCTTAATCAGGTGCCACTTTGTCCAACCTCCTCCCCCCACCCACCCTCAGGGGTTCACCACATTCTACGACATAAGCTCTGTTCCTCTGGTACATGGCAGCTGTAAGCACCACTCTGCTCCACTCTGACCTCCCAGTGCTGTACTTCTGCCTGACCACCAGGGGGCTCTTCTGCACACTCTCTCATAAAAATACAGTCTAAGCTGCTGTGACAAGTTCATCATTACACGTTAGAGATGCTTGAACATTTATCCTTTTGTGACGTCTGTGTCTGCGTGCTGTTGAGCATCAGTAGCAAGTAGAGTAAACACACACATGCACAGAGAGCACGTGAAACACAAAATGCACTGGGCTCTCTGAGTTTCCACTCTAATGTGAGCTGCCTGCTGTGTTTCAGTGTCTGTGGGCAGCAGTGCAGCACAGCAGTGTGCACCACGGCAACGGGCCACGGCAACACAGTGGCCTGCCCTCCCTTCTTGCACTCAGATGGACAGACAAGCTTTAGATAAGCTAGCAGCAGAAATGTGTGAGTTAGGGAGCAGGAGGGTGTCGCTGAGAACACTTAAGTGCAGAACACAGTGGAATAATGCAGGAAGGCCCCCCCTTATTAGCCCCACACGTGAAACCAGGGCACAGCTATGTCATCCTCCCTGACCTGTGAAGGGCAGTGTTCAGCGCACGACCAGATTATGTAGTCCCTGTAGAGAGAGAGGATGTGGTGTGTCGCTCTTGACATGAGTCCCGGAGATTGGAAAGGGATGCGGATGAGCCTTCGTCTCACGTGGTCTGTGTGTTCACCTCTGGATGTTTGGATCAGTTTTAGCTCCAGCCTTTACTGCTCCCTGTTCAGTGCTCATTGTCCTGAGCACCTGTGGGAAGTTACAGAACTGCCTCATTCTGGATACCTTTGGCCTTTTCTTGAAGTAACAGGCCGAGGACACAGACCAATCTCCTGTGTTTGTCTTCCCAGGATTTTGACCACTGTGGGATCTGAGTTCGACTTGCGGACACTGAGGGCAGTGCGTGTGCTCCGGCCACTTAAACTGGTGTCAGGGATTCCCAGTAAGTAGCACCTGACCTTCTTCATCTTCTCAACCAATGGCCCACTTTGAATTGTCCCCAGTCCTCAGTTAAGAGGGCTCTAGTTGAGGTAAAACTACAAGTCAGTAACGACATGATAACGAAGACCTCGATTATGGGGACAAACACATCTGAAGACAGTACACTAAGACAATGCTTTGGAAAATATGCAGTATACCATCTGCAGTAATATTTAATCTCAATCATTAGCTATGGCTATGGTAAAAATACAAATACGTTATTCATAAATAAATGTAATATTAACCTTATGATGTGATAAACAATACAGAGCAAAGACTTCTGGGAATGTTGTGTAAAAACATGTCTCAGGTGGTTCCTTCTCTTTGGTTCTGGGCCTCATGGCTGCTTTTGCATGAAGAATGTGGAACTGACTGGTCAGTCTGCCTGTAGCCAGCACTCCTCCCCCAGAGAAGGAGAGACTAATCACGTCTCCACCTTCTTTGTTCTAAAGCTGAAGTCTATCAAGAATCAAACATTAGAAACCATTAATGTTTGACACTATGGCAATCTTACACGGGCACCGTACCTTTTTAATGCCTGTGTTCTGGCACTAGATGTTACTCATTCCACAATTCAATTTGAAGTGCAAATAAAAAGCAAATGTATTAAGTAAAATATGTAAAAGATGGCACAGGTTCTTAGCCAAGGTCATAGATATAAAAAGTTAGAAACAGTAAGGTAAGTAATAAAGATAAAAAGTTCTGATAACTAATAGTAATGATGAGTAAATAACGTCATTGACATTGCGCCGTCTTCGACCAGAGTGTGAAGGTGCTGTCCAGCTAAAGTATGACCAACAAGTATTGACAACAAAGCATCATGTCTATAGAAGGTCTTAGTCCATGGCTTTTGTGTATGTCACTATGGGAATCTATCTTACTATAGGAATCTGTCCCACCCACTGTAGGAATATGTCCAACTGTGTGTCCTGCTGTAGGAGTATGTCCAACTGTTTGTCTCACTGTAGGAGTATGTCCAACTGTGTTCAACTGTGTCCCCCACTGTAGGAGTTTGTCTGGCTGTATGTCCCTTGTGTCCTACTGTAAGAATATGTCCAACTGTCCCACTGTATCAGTGTGTTGAACTGTCCTAATGTCGGAGTATGTCCAACTAACTGTCCCACTGTAAGAGTATGTCCAAATGTGTGTCCCGTTGTAGGAGTATGTCCAAGTGCTTTACTGTAGAAGTTTGTCCAGCTGTGTATCCCACTTTAGGAATTTGTCCAATTGTGTGTCCCTTGTGTCCTACTGTAGGAGTATGCCCAACTGTGTGTCCCTCTGTCTATGTGACCTGCAGGTCTTCAGGTGGTTCTCAAGTCCATCATGAAGGCCATGGTTCCACTGCTGCAGATCGGCCTGCTCCTGTTCTTTGCCATCCTCATGTTCGCCATCATTGGCGTGGAGTTCTACATGGGAAAGTTCCATCACACCTGCTTCAGGGTGGAGACAGGTATGCATGTTACCAGGGGAACCGAAGGTCATAAACGGAGCACACCTAGCTAATGGGTAGGCTCTCTCCTCTGCCATGGTCTCTGCATGTTTTCTTTTCACACGTGTCTTCCTGCGTGTGGTTCAAACACACTCTCCATGACACACATCCATGTCTAATGAAGTAAATTCAGGAGGCTTGGTCTGAAACTAAATTTTTCTGTTGTCTGCTTTTTCAATTGCTTATTTTTCTCTTTTTGTGTTGCCTTAGAATGCCTGTCAACTGTTTGGCAGTTACAGACAGGCCAGCGCGTGTGTGTGTGTGTGTGTGTGTGTGTGTGTGTGTGTGTGTGTGTGTGTGTGTGTGTGCAAGAGAGAGAGAGACAGAGACAGGGGGCCACACTTTTACTGACACCATGCTCCACATTTATGTAAGAGCTGAGCTTTATTTATGGTATGTTTTGTGCTGAGTAATGGCAACCGTTAGTATACACAGTGCAGTACTCGGGTGAAAAAGTTATACATGTTACACACAAGCATTTATCTATCAAATAAGAGAGTATACAGAGTAAATAGCTGTAATGTACTCTCTGTCCCGGAAAACTGATCTGGACCAGCCAATGTGAAGCAATGGATGTCACCGTGTGATGTCACCGTGTGATGTCACCATGTGATGTCACGTGTGGCGTGTTGTCTGCCACCTTATTATTGTCTTGTTTAATTACTCATTTGTCATATTATTTATTAAGTTTGTAGTTTGGACTGATCTGACACACAGTGCTTTATCGGACATGGAAATGTCAGCATGCTCTCTTGTGTTATAAACTGGTTCAGAAACTGGGGAGGCAGGATGTGGTAAAACAGGATGAGATATGGGCTCGTTAGAGTCCTCTGTGGCTGACCTGCCCCAGGCATTTTAATGTGTGTTTACTGTTTGTTATTAGACACACTGTTCTTACCTAAATAATTACTTGCCTAGTTATTAGTCAGAAGTTAAGTGTACGCCTACCTCTCCTTATTGTTTCTGGAACGTTCCTCCCGATCTGGTGGTGTTTAATTGCATGGATTGTGACAGCCAGTTGTGTTTGTGAGCAGAGTGAGTTACTCATTGCCATTGCTTAGTCACCTGGTTGTGTTCTGCACATTTGGGCAGTCTTACCTTACCTCTGCCCTTTCACTCCCTCCCCCAAACCACCAGTACTGGTCTTGTCCAGGTCTACCAAGGTCTTGAGCAGAACACCCTCAAATTAATGGCTGTCACGCCTCTGAATGATGTAGCAGCTGTTTGTTGTGATGTCACGGATCACATGACTCTTGCCCCCCCCTGCTTGTCATGGTGCTGTTACCTATGGATGACTAATAAGACTCACACCTGGAAAGCATCTATGGGAGGTGTGTTAGGAGCAGTACCACACGTGCCTGGCCCCAGACATCACCATGTCTTTCTCCACTTCCTCCTCCTCTTTGGAGTTCTGCTGAAACCTCAGGGGATAAGGGCTTGAACCCTGCCTCCCCTTGGCAAGCCTGTTCCGGGTGAGCGTGAGCTCAGCACCCACTGCTAAGCTGATTTTCCGACTGATTTTATTCCATACGCCCCCGCTCTGCCACCCATGGATCGGCTTTCTGAGGCGGATCACAAGGAGGCAGATAAGATGCGCTTCACGATCACGGAGGAAGGATTAGAAGCACAGGGCCATGTGGACCAGAGGGATGTCTTGGCGAGGAAATTAAAGCTGCATGCTTTGTTCTGATTCTATCACCCTTTGTCAGCAAAGCCACGTTAGCATGGCATTGTGTTTTTTTTCCTCTCTGTCATAAGTCATCGTCATCTGTGCTTCAGAGGCGCATGGCCATTGGCTTCTGGTGGAAATTTCTACCTGTGAGCCACAGAAGCTGGTGTTAGTACTGCTCCGCCCTGCTTTCACACCTGTTGCCTGTTAACACACCTGGCCTAATACATGTTTCAGCATGCTTCTTAGACATGTGTTAAAAACATTTCACACACACCTTCTGCTTGCCTTTTCCATAATTACAATCTAAAATTTCTAAAATTACTTTTCTGTCATTATAGTCCATAATTTGATAACAGCTTTCATCTTTTAGTGGAATTGCATTAAATTTCAATTGCCATGCAAAACGTAAGTTTGTCCTGAGGGTGTATTGCTATTTATTTAGATAGAAAATTTAAAAAACAACTGCAACAAGAAATAATTAGTAAATTAGGTCTTTATCCAGCTCCCTGGTGGAACTTCATGTCTACAGAAACTGTGTATCCCCGCCAAACTCCTTTGCTCTTCCTGTGTGTGTATGTGCTGTTTGTGTGCACATGTTCAGCCAGTGTCCGTGTCTGTGTGTGTGTGCATTTCTGCAGGAGAACAAGTGGCAGAGTTCCCGTGTGGCATGGAGGCTCCGGCCCGCACTTGCCCCAATGACACCGTGTGTCGCGAGTACTGGATCGGCCCCAACTTCGGCATCACTAACTTTGACAACATCCTGTTTGCCGTGCTGACAGTCTTCCAGTGCATCACCATGGAGGGATGGGCAGAAATCCTCTACAGTGTAAGTTTTCTTCTCCTCCCTGTAATCCACTGTTAGTGCATTGGCGTGAAAACAGGAAGCTAACATGGCTGTAGCCACAGGTGGGATGTGAAGGCAAAAGAGCGAAGGCTGAGTGGAACAGTCTGCAAGGCTGGACAACATGGAGATCTGCTCTTTAAGAGCTTCTCCAGGTCTAGACAAAGTTTTCCCAAAACTGTCAATCTCTCTGAGCCCCCAGGTCTGGCCAATTTGGATGAAACCAAATTGGTTTGAAAGCCGGTCACTCTAGGAGCAGGATTAAAGGATTATTTTTTTTTTCCTTTTTTGAGGATGGCACTGAAGCAAATGAAAAGGTGTTTGAATATTTCCCAAGCATCAAGCAATGCCCCCGTCTTCAGATCTTCGTCTTGCTTCAGTGGGTGGGGGCAGGAGGGAGAGGGGTTCTTCTCGGCGCTGACAGGGAAATGCAAGCTAACGTGGTGACAGGCCAAGAGAGGTTGCATTTCTGAAAGGTTCAAAATGTTCTTTGGCACCTGAAATTTTACCCTTATCAGACAAGTCTAAGGAAGGGTGCAGAATTTCTTTTGCCTCTAAGTGTAGCGGCTTTTCATGTTGCGGCATTTTGCATTCGTTTGCTGGCTTAGTTGAGTGGGGAGTGTAAACATTTTCCAGCATGTGCTTCTTTTTACATATGTGCAGGGGTTGTGTGTGGAGATTGAAAGACATAGATCAATCTAAACCAATAACAAGTGTGTAATCTATGCTGAATTTTCATTTGCGCAGTGGAAAACTGGGGATTCACTCTGCATACCTACAGAGGTGCTCTGTCACTGCAGGGGAATGACATGTGGCTGGAGCACAGGAGCAATGTGCACGAGATCATTGATTACAGGAAACCGCTCTTAACTATGAGACAGAGCAGACGCAGGCACAGCTGAACCTCTGCATTAATAAGCAATTCAAATAAATGAAAATAAAATGGACCACCACTACCAAACAATGGAACCAGAGACATAATAAATATCAGACCTTCAACGGTAACTAGGTTAGTAACACAGCAAGGGAATACCAACAAACAAACATCATAACAAAGGACTGGAGAAACCGCTGTGTTACATGTGCAGCTCAACCTAAGTATGGCACAGCACAGCACCACACAACACAGTATGGCACAGCACGGCACAGTATGGCACAGCACAACATGGCACAACACAGCAAGGCATAGCATAGTACAGTAAATCCAGTAAAAGGGCTCTTGAGTCATGAGGCTTTTTAGAGTTGCTCTACGTGTAGCAGTTTGTCCTTTTACTCGACAGCCCTTTTCACTGCTGACCGATCGGAGGTCTTTCAGCATTTTCCGTGTATTATTCTTGAGGACGTTTGCAGCACCATGTTTTTTCTTCATGGAAATCTCACTCGGGATTATTGTAATTACCATAACAGGGTATGTGGCTGTTACGACACGCTAGCATCAATCTTCTCTCCATGCATTCAGTCAAGGCCTGAGGCAAAGTGGGAAATGATTAAATCGTTTTAAGTTTGCAAATAATAATAATTTCTCACTCTTCAATTTCTCGCAGGTTTCACATTATTGAAGAGGTCTGGAGTTTCATATTTGTTTCTTTTCAGACAGATTGTACCTGCAGTTTAATTCACGTGCCTCCTGGAGGTAAAGGTGATCAGTCTGATCGTTTCTTTACAGCTTTGTGATTTGTTTTTGCTAATTAGAACACGGTAATTTCTGCAGTGTCACCATGTGTTCAGTGAGTTCAGGGACAGGAATGACAAAAGGAAGCCACTCATCACTCTGCATGGACAATGTGCGTGCAGTTGACAGAGTGATGTATGACCTGCTGTGTGTGGTGCTGAGTGACAGAGTGACGTATGACCTGCTGTGTGTGGTGCTGAATAACAGAGTGACCTGCTTTTCTCACTACTTGAGTGACTGAGACCCTGACATTTTTGAACCTTGCGGAGTAGAGGCAGAAGACAGAGTAAGGGTTAAAAAAGCCAGTGGCATGAAGTTTACTCCTCTGCCTCTGTACAAGCTTAAGGCAGATGACCAGGTGCACCTTTGTCGTGAATGTCGAGGACACCTCAGTCCAACCTCTTGTGATTAAAGAGAACAGGGTAAGCAGAACATGGGTTCATTGTCCCTCGCTTAAGATGAAGGTTGTGTTAATCTATCATAAGGTACATCTAGACCAGTCAAAAACAGCCTTCATCCTGCACTATTCCAGGCTGTGGCTGTACGGGGGAGAGAGCAGGTGTCGAGACCAGCCTGGGAGCTGGTTATTATCGCCATGGAAGCAGTCGGGTCCATTATCGCCTGTCAGTCAGCAGCCGGGCTGTTCTGGGCCCATGGCAGCGCCTGTGGCTCCCTTGACAGAATATTTGCCAGAGCGGGACTTGCTGTCATTCAGTTTTTAATACATTTTCTTTCTTTTCCTCGGGAGGAAGGAAACTTCAGCTTCTTGTTCTCCAGCAGGGTTTGGATAAATAGTTTTTCAGCATATCTAAACACCAAAGCACCTCACCAGCCCGGGAAAATTATTATTAATTATCTTCACAACAAGCTCCTGTGGTGCTGAAGTCATTGGGCGTGTAAGGTCAGCTGGAGCTGGGACACCTGCCTCAGCGTGTAAGGTCAGCTGGAGCTGGGACACCTGCCTCAGTGTTAGTTGGGTTCGCTATTGAAGCTTGTGTTCTCCTAACAAGCTCATGTGTCCATGTAGTAGGAACGTGGCTGGGAGCCAGAACTGGTGAGCTGGGCACATCCAGCCCCCCAGGACAGGATTCGAGGCCTGTTCTCCGACCCCACTGAGGGGTAGTCTCGTGTGCTGGCACGTGTCTTTCCCAGATTGGACCCGGAGCAGGCTCCCTCTACCATGGCTTGCACAACATTGCTCCTTCTCCCCCAGGTGACACTCAGCTCATACAGAATATTGTAGGTGCCACCGTCGAGTGCCGGTGGAATGATGGCAGTCATATTCAGTTGCAGAAATAATTGAATTTGCTTTGCTGGAATATGAATTTGGAGGTAGGGCCAGCGATGAGAGACACAATCAGTTTGTGTGCATCTAGAACACGTCAACGTCGTCCTTCAGCATGAGGACGTTTCCATCTGTCTCTCTCTTTACGTCTGTCTCTTGACCTGTCTTTGCCTTTTACTGTTTTGTCCCTGTCTCTTTCTGTCCCCCTCTCTTTCTATCCCCCTCTATCTCTGTCCCCCTCTCTCTCCATGTTTCTTATTCTCTGTCACCCTTGCTCTCCATGTCTCTCTCTCTCTGTCTCTCTCTCTCTTTCTTCATCTCTCCTGTCTCTCTCTCCCTTTCTCTCTCCCCTTGCCTCTGTTGTTCTCTCTGTCCCCCCATCCCCCCTTTTTTCCCTCTGTCCCACCCCTCCCTGTCTCTCTCTCTCTAACTGTAATTTCCCTCTTCATCCTGTGAAAAGTGTGAACAGAGTTCAGTGTGGCGGGACAGGGACAGGAGGTGTTTCGTCAGCTCAGGCCTCCTCCTCAGATGATAGTAGGAGGTAGGTGTGCTGACAGGTGAGCTGTCTTTCTCCTTTGGCACACTCGCCTTGCACCTTGATGCTCTCCTTGCCCATCGCTCATTTGGCAGCTCAAAAGCAGCTCTGCCACCAAGACACAAGTTCTACTTGCTTAGAAAAAAGTTGCACTTGGGAGGGTCATGTGAACTTCTCTGGGGTGCTGTCTGGGGTTCTGGTGTATTCCAGAGGGACTCGTTTATATATGGAGGACACAGAGATCGGACATGGATGAAGCACGGTTCTTCCTCTGACACCTCCTGATCCCGGCCCAAAGACTTGTGCTCTTATGTGCGTTATTAAGCCTGCCATTGTCACAATAAAGTGTCAGTGAAAGGATGCGTATGTTTAAATGTCAGGGCTCATGTGTGACTTGTTCAAATACATAGTTAGACATCTGGAGGGCCCAGCGCTGTCCAGAGGATATGATTCTTATTGAGAGGCTCTGTAGAATTTCTACACATATGCAGACGCCTCAACTTTGACGTACATAGAAGTTGAACGTTCTTGTTTGTGGTTTGCTGAATTCCTGCGAAGGGAAACAAACACTGAACCTTTAGCCTTCAAAGATGATCATGTTTCCCATAGACTCTCATCTGTACATTGACTGATCCACTGTTGCATCTGTTCTTCTGTCTACCTCTTGGTGGACAAATGGTGCATTCTGCATCAGTAAGCAGTTATAGGTGAGCTTAAAACTAGCACTGACGTTCTGAGTGCTTTACTAGAGCACACAGAGTAACAGTGATGTAAGAGCACTGACAGAAAGATGTATACCTTTTCAGTTCAGTGCGAATTAGTGTCTGTGATGATTCAGGTCATCGAGGCAGATGTGGCAAATGGCACGTGCTGATTGGATGAGACAGCTGGGCATCTGAGTTTTTCCCTCCTTTCCCGCACAGCACAGTCTGGGCATGGAGTGCGAAAGGTGGACCGTATCCTGCTCTCTGTCAGCCACCCTGCTGAAGAGGGATGCACAGACAGGCGGGCTGAGCTAAATGAAGTGGTGGAGAAGCACGGTTCACAGAGTTCACCCTGCAACTTTGTTGCTGTAGTAACAGTTGATGCAGGAAAAAAATGAGTGGGGGGGGGGCAGGTGGGGAGTTTAAATGGGCTGAGTGCTTTTGAGTCAAAACGCTTTGGTGCCTCTGTGTTACACCATGCATTCACAAATTTTATAATAGACAAAAAGCCTACGTGTGTGTGTGTGTGTGTGTGTGTGTGTGTGTGTGTGTGTGTGTAGGTAGGGGGACTGATTAGAAGACCTCTCCTTTGTATGAACAGGAAAAACTGGCTGCTTCTTTCAAAATATGCAGCAGCTACGGTGGAACTGTCTGTTAATATTATGATGCTTTATAACATTAGCAGGCACAGCTTTAGAACCCTTGAGAAAAGGTAGCTGAATCTGTATGGTGTTTGCTCATTTGTAGTTATAGAAACATAACATTTTTCATTCTTCTTGATTCAGGCACCTGTCGGTCAGTCCGTGATTTTTGTTGAAAGCCATTCTAAAATGGGTGCAACTCGTGTTGTTACCTGATGTTGCATTTGGCACCAACGTTAGCTGGCCTTCAACTTCCACCCCCTAGCACCCCCTCGGTCTGTATAGGTCATTTATTCACCTGTCGACACGGTGCCAGAACACGTGTTTGGACCCGTCGGCTCACCCTAGCCTGAGAGCACTCAAAAGCAATACTTTTTTATTTCTTTTAATATCTGTGACTGTCACCAGTCTTCCCGTTTCCACTGTATCACAGGAGTGGCTGGCTTTGTGACTGGGGGGTTACAGCGGGCCTCACAGGTGTCATACAGTCCCAAGTCCAAAGGTGTTAAACAACACCCCTACCTGCAGTCTCACAACATCTAAACACTACTTAAACACTTTGCCCCAGTTGGTTTTTTTAATTTAAAATCAAGAGATGCAACAAGGATTTCATTTCAACCCCCCAATTAACACACTGTCAAGGCTGTCTGGGCACGGTCGCATAATTTGGGCAGAATGACTCAGGCTTGATTGACAGGCAGGCTTAAACTTTCATAGCTGTGGTAAAATTAAATCCCTGGTTGTCATGAAGAAAGGACAAAAAAAGATCCACTCTTGCAAGAAAGTGCAGAACCAGGCCTGTGTGCTGTGGTTTCTGCAGTCAGCCGTTTCCCAGACGTTAGCGGTGTTCTGCCTTACGTGGCTCATATACAAATACAGTGTGAACGCAGGGAGATCAGCATTTCAATTCAGCTCAAAGCTTAGCTTGGCTGTCACAGAAGCCCCATACTCAGTTTGCTCCGACTTTTAAGCGCACTCACGCATTTTTTTGAATTTTCATCCTGTGTCGTGAAGATTTGGGTGGTGGCACCTGTCAATGAGGGTGAGATGACTGGCAGTTTGGAGAGAGAGATGTGATGTTTGCCTCTGTTCTTCACGTGTCCTCCTCTTCCTCCTGTATCTGTAATATCCCCCCTCCCCTATTGTTTTGCTCGTGGCTGCCCCCACCCCAATGCTCTGTCTAATTTGCAGTTTATTATCCACGCTGAGAGTCTAGTCCATTTTCTCCAAGGCAATTTACACATGAGAGCCAGAAGATGACCTGGGAACAGACGAGTTTCAGCTGAAAAAGAACACTTTTATAATCAGTATTATTGTTTGTGTTTCTCCTTCTTTTTGCAGTATCAGCAGCTGAACAGACGTGTGCTGTCGTAATTGGCGTTTACTGTCTGTGGCTTTCATGTGGCTCACTCACTGGCACACACAACATCATTCTACTGGGGGTGCCAGTCTCTCACTGCCTCACACTGCCTTAAGGTGCCATTCTGTCACTGCCACAGGGTGCCAGTCTTTTAATGTATCATGCTGTCTCAAGTGCCAGTTTTTCACTGCCTCAGTGTGGTCATCTCTCACTGCCTCAACATGCCAGTCTGTCACTATCTCAGGGTGCCAGTCTCTCACTGCCTCAGGGTACCAGTCTCTCACTGCCTCAGGGTGCCAGTCTCTCACTGCCGCAGGGTGCCAGTCTCTCACTGCCGCAGGGTGCCAGTCTCTCACTGCCACAGGGTTCCAGACTCTCACTGCCGCAGGGTTCCAGTCTCTCACTGCCGCAGGGTGCCAGTCTCTCACTGCCGCAGGGTGCCAGTCTCTCACTGCCGCAGGGTGACAGATCTGTCGCTGCCTAATGCTGTTTTTCCCTGTTTGTTATGTTTTACATGTAAGTAAGAAGCTAGCAGAGGGGAGGCAGAGCGGGGCTTTTTTTTTCCTCTTTTCTCACGGTCACATTCTCTGCTGTGTCCCCAGGCCAATGATGCCTCAGGAAACACCTGGAACTGGATGTATTTCATCCCGCTCATCATCATTGGTTCCTTCTTCATGCTGAACCTGGTCCTGGGTGTTCTGTCTGGGTAAGAGCCTGAAACGGTGTCCATGTCAGGCATGGCGTATGCATACCTGACGTAGCTTCCCCTGCACCCAGTGAAGGCCGTGGGTTTACCCATTATGCATTAGGATACAGTTACACGAGACTGTTCATTTGACACGAGACTGTTCATCTGTGTTGCTTCTGCCACTGTAAGGATATTCATTATTATCAAACTGTAAGAATGTTCCCATGATTTTTGTAAATGAATCTGACTTAATCTGGTGGTGACAGCACGTATAAAAATTTGCAATGCTATTTTTAATGTTACAATATTGCCAACATAAGGATGACAGCTTAGTCATGGGGAGGTGAACGCAGTGTTTGTGTGTGTCTGTATTTGTGTATTTATGTTTGTGTTTGTGTGCGTGTGTGTGTGCGTGCGTGTATGTGTGTACGTGAGTGTTCTCACTCCCCTGTGTGGTTACCCTTTACAGCCACTGTCTGTCAGGTGGACAGGGCTTGAAGCTGTGGACTGTGTATTGCTTCAACAGTCAGATTTTTAACTCGGTTTTATTTAGTGCTGTGTGGCAGTTTTTTCAGTGAGGGACAATGAGAGGCGACACAGAAGCGCCTCGCCAGAACCTGCTCTGAACAGATTGACGTAACAAGGCCCAGGGTATGGGTGTAAGGCCCAGGGTGTGGGCAGGACAGAGTGAAGGCATAGTACGATGTACATGAGTTCAGTAAACAAAGATAAATAACTGAAAGTAACAGAATTACAGTGTCTGTGCTTTGTGTAAAAAAAAAAAAAAAAAAATGACGTTAGAGGCCCTGAAGCTTGTCCGTACGTCTGGAGCTTGGCATGTTTGTGCGCGCGTGTGCATGTGTATGCGTGCGCTTGCTTATGTGTGCAGGGACATGCAATAATCTGTCACGTCAAGTCCCGTTTCACTTTTCTTGCAAATGATTACAGCACTGAGGAGGGGGCCTATCATTTATTGTGTGTGTTCGTGTGTGCATGTGTGTGTGTGGGGAGGGGGGCATTGTATCCAGGGCCTCAGAGGAATAGGGGCACGAGTGAATTTAAGACTCTCTAATGTTGTCACTAGAGTCATCTCCAGGGGGTGTGATCACACATGCGTGTGCCAGCAGGCATCTTAATCCAGGTAAACATTTACAGTGAGCCGTACCAGAACAGATGCTTTGTGCGACCACTGAGTAACCAGAAGAGGGGTTAGTTACCTACGTCGTGCGATTAGTCATATAGGTCTGCTTTATCACCATGGATTCTGCTGTTCTTCATCACTGCTGAGGAAGCTGAAGGCACGGCTACTGTGGGACTCTGAAACGTGGAACCCGGGATGGTTGAACCACTGAGGGAGCCCAATTCTGGTAGCCCGGCTATCTGGGAGTCAGCCCAGGCAGAATGCAGAATGTTATAAGAAAACGTGTCACTTTGTGTAAATGTGTGTGAATGCAGTATTATAAGATGTGCCTCTAAGGTAGACTCATTAAGAGCTTTCAGAGAAAGTAGACAGCTGTGTCAGAGTGAGATTTTCCCACATTTTTCAGCACTAATGAGCATCATTGACTGCATATTTGCATAAAGTGAGGAGTTAGTTTCAAGCACGTAATGTTCTGTGCATGATTGTGTATTCAGCTGCTTCTCTGTGACTGTCTGCAGCTCTGACTGTGTCTCAGTGCTCGAGCCAGTTTGACTGTGTCTGAGTGCTCGAGCCAGTTTGACTGTGTCTCAGTGCTAGAGCCAGTTTGACTGTGTCTCATTGCTAGAGCCAGTTTGACTGTGTCTCAGTGCTCGAGCCAGTTTGACTGTGTCTGGGTGCTCGAGCCAGTATGACTGTGCCTTAATGGCTGAGGGGCGGAGCCTGTTTGACTCTGCCTGAATGGCTGAGGGGCGGAGCCTGTTTGACTGTGCCTGAATGGCTGAGGGACTGTGCCTGAATGTCTGAGGGGCGGAGCCTGTTTGACTGTGTCTGAAGTGGTGGTTGAGTTTGATTGCTGTGTCCACCTGTTTGCCAGCTGACCTCATGCTCTGGAGTCACTCTCTCCATGTCCACCCGCAGGGAGTTTGCCAAGGAGCGTGAGCGTGTTGAGAAGCGGCAGGAGTTCCTGAAGCTGCGGAGGCAGCAGCAGATCGAGCGGGAGCTGACAGGATACCTGGAGTGGATCTGCAAGGCAGGTCAGGCTGATCCCCCCCTACCTACCCTCCTCTCCATTGCCAGAGTGGAGCAGCTGTTCCTGCTCGCTGACAGACAGACAGACAGACACAGACACACAATGCCATGCCGCTCTGTTGATTTGTCAGCATTGAGGAGTGAGCCCTGGACAGGGTGGGATCTGCTGGGCTGGTGGCTCTGCTCTGTATTACACACAGGAGTGCTTTTCAGAGGTGACAACATCACTCTGAATGGGACACGTAGGTGTGCAGGCTGTATCACCATTTTAGTATGTTAGTTAATAATGTCCATCAGAGTGATCAGGACTTATTTTTTTTAAGTGGTAACCTGGAAATGAACATCTTTTTCAGGAAGACCCACGTGTTTGTGTGTGTGTGTGTGTGTGTGTGTGTGTCTGTGCCCTATATGAAACTGCTTATCTCCCTGCAGAGGAGGTTCTTCTGGCTGAGGAGGACAGAAACGCAGAGGAGAACGCTCCTCTGGATGATGCCTGGTACAAGAGGAAACAGAACAATTCAGGTGAAGTATATATACAGCGTGTGTGTAGCACAGCTCACACACCTTCCTGACTGGAGCGTTCATCCGGCCACTCACCTCTGTAGCTCACAGACCCTGCCAAAGCTCTCCCCTCTGTCAGGAAGTAATATTAACTTCCTCATAAGCTCTAAATCAGTTACTTTGATTCACTCTTGTGTTGTGGACCAAACCTGCCAACTTCAGGTCCTGTGCTGAACATCGTGGGCATTTTTTACAGGATGAATAAGCACCGGTTTTCTGTGCCAAACTGACATACCCACGCAGATCAGTCCTCATTCAGTGTGCTTTGGACAAATTTGCGCTTTGACCTGCAGACAAACTTCGAGCAGAAAGAAACATGCTTTCAGTAAAGCAGCGTCCTGTCACTTCCAGCCCTGGTGTGCATGAGTTCCGACCGTAAAATTTCCCTGACGTGCCATCACTCTCGGGGTTACCATCGGGCGCGGGTGGACGCGTTAGCGAAACGTTCGTTAGCTCCCGTGTGCGGGGCAGCAGGGCAGCCTGGAGCAGCGGTGATGAATGGGCTGTGGAGGGACTACCACTGCCCCCCCACCCCATTTACATACATATGCACTTCTGCCACTCTTGCCAGTTTTCAGGGTTCCCCTCCCTGCCAATCTCTGACATTATCAAGGGTGTGTAATCTCTGCCAGTTAAGGCTTGCCTGGGGAGTCTTAATTGGGGAGATTAGACAGATTTGCTAATTGGATTACTGGGGAAGGGTAGAGGGGGGCAGTGTTTTGCAGCTAGTGGGGAGGGAGAAGGTGCTCTGGCGGGGGGGCACACAGTCACCATCTTCAGTGCGGGCACCTCCAGCCTGTTCAGTTACATCCTTGCTGAAAGTGACAGTGAGATGCATTCTCTCTCTCTCTCTCTCTCTCTCTCTCTCTCTCACACTCACACACACACACACACACACACACACACACACACACACACACACACACACACAGGATGTAAATTTGAGAATGAAGATAACTACAGCAACTGCCTTTCATTCATCATTAATATCTGCTGCGGTTTTTTTTTACCTACAGTGGCATATATAACTTTTTTTTGGTATAAAGTACCTCCACAAATATCTAATCCTGTGTAGGACAATCCACTGATCACATGACCACACCACCTATCATAAACCACTGTTCCACCTGCTCCTGCTAGTATAATTATTTCTGCATAGTGGTTCTTTGGGGTTGGACTTCGAATTTCAAGTAACATTTTAGGAAAGGGTCTTGCAAACATTTTGGCGCACATCCAGCTATTATTGTAGGTGTCCACCGTTTAACACCTGAGAGAGTGACTCGCAATATGCCACACCTGTAGGGGATGCTGGCTATAAAAGCTTTTAAGTTTAAGTCTTGCTACTGAAAAATGCCTGAGAGATCCCACCAACTAGCACTGGGTATTACATTTTTCAAAAAAACCGTTCACTGATATTCTTCTCTGTGTCTTCAGTGTTGAAAATAACCAAGGCAAAGAAGAACAAGAACGAGCTGATCAGTGCTGAGGAGGGCAGGGAGGACTTTGCAGACCTCACTGCAGTAGGTAAGGGCTGTGAACAGGAGGAGGTGGTGCTAGGCAACCAGGCCAACCACGAGCTAAAGGCCTGGGCGTGTGCGGACCGAGTCATATCCAGGTTTTGTACAGCAAACGAAGACTTTGTGTTTAACAACTTGGTAATGTGTCCATGCTCTGCAAGTGTTTTCTGTAGTGTTAAATTGGTAAAATGTTAAGATCCCCATCCAGACAGCTGACTGGTGAGAACAGGGAATGTAGGCAGCTCTACAAAGCTGTGTGGTCACTTGGAGGTATGTACTTACAGAATGTAATGCCGAGTGGTGGGTGAGCTTTAGTGTCTGTTTAGCCCAGATCGGTGTTGAGCGCAGTGCTGAGTCCCAGTTCGGTGTTGAGCGCAGTGCTGAGTCCCAGATCGGTGTTGAGCGCAGTGCTGAGTCCCAGTTCGGTGTTGAGCGCAGTGCTGAATCCCAGATCGGTGTTGAGCGCAGTGCTGAGTCCCAGGAAGGTCTCCTTGCAGCACTATGCAGCCAGAAGTGCCTTTTCACGCACCTCCTCTCCTGTTGGCAGCTCGTGCCTCAGCGGATCCGAGCTTGGGAATTACACGCACGTCGAGGGGCCCTAATGAGCATGACTGCTCAGATTTGCTAAACGAGGGAAACTGAGAGAAAACAGTAGGTGGGGAAACAGGATGACAGACTGAGGGTTGTGGCTGCGCATCTTCGCATGCGTAGTGTGAAGATTTGCAAGAACCCAATTTCACAGAAAGTATCTGGAGATAAGAATGAATGACTTTTCAGTTTTTTTTCCTTTTTTGCACTGATTACTGAACTTTTTAAACATATGGGGCCTTTTCCCACTGCATATCTCTGTCAGTACCCGTATTAGCACATCCCTAAAAGGTCGTTGATCCTGTGGATATGAACGTATACAGTGTGTCATGGTACAGAGATGGTAAACGTACTTGCACTCAGCATCCGCGAGTGTCTGTTTTGCATGTGTACAGCCTTAGCTCACTGGTTCACTGAATGTGGCTCCTTCTGCAGGACAGTGACAAGTTGAGTGAAGTCTCAGGAGGTGTTCATGGTCCTTGGCTTCATGGTCCTTGGCTTCATGGTCCTTGGCATCCGTTAAAAAGTATTAAGTATTATGATGTTTTGACCACAGAAGACCTCTCAAAAGTGATGTTCACAAAATCTAGGAAGGAAACGATGTTCACACGGTAGGAAGGTTGTTCAGTCGATCACATTCAGAGGAAGTGTACTTGGGCAATATCTGGGAACAAGCCAAGTTGTCTCAGGGGAGTGGAAGCACACCACAAGAGTTATGGCCCCCCACACCACAGAATGTATAGCCCCAACAACATAACTAATTCCACTCGTTTTGTGTCCGCACTCCTGTGAGTGGTGTCACAGCTCGTGCTCTCCAAGGCCACAAATAACAGATTGAGAGAGGTGTGTGGTTTATGAGGTCTGAAAGTGAAAAACATATATCTGTTGCTGTGACCCTCAAAACTTGTCTGTCCGCAGGGTCCCCTTTCGCCCGAGCCAGCCTGAAGAGCGGCAAGACAGAGAGCTCATCCTACTTTCGGCGCAAAGAGAAGCGGCTGCGCTTCTTCATCCGCCGCATGGTGAAGGCGCAGAGCTTCTACTGGATTGTGCTGTGCCTGGTGGGCCTGAACACCTTGTGCGTAGCCATCGTGCACTACGACCAGCCTGAATGGCTCACCAAGGCCCTGTGTGAGTGTGCCCGGGCCCGCCCACTTCTGTGCCTGCTCCTTTGTAAACCCCGCCCCTCTCAGGACCCGCCTCTAACAAACTCCGCCCCTTCTCACTGTCAGTAGGGGGACGCACAAATCAGCAAAGTGAGAACAGTGTTTAGCAGAGATTAGGACTTTTATATCTAAAGGAAATTAGTTTCAGAGAATAAGCCCCTTTGCCTTGTCATCATGACCTCCAGTCATTTCTGTTCTCAACTGTATTTAAAAAATTTAATAAGCTCCCTTTTTTAAATTTCTAATCTTTTTAATAATTTAATACACCAAATCTTTCTGGGGTCCAGGTTACACGGTAAAAATATTCCTGTGCTGTACGGTTTGATATCTGCTTTAACGTGACATCAGTTCTTCGGTCATGTGACCCACTGATGACACACCGCTACCTCAGTGTTGGCATTGTTGCAATTGACAGAACTCGTTGTAGTATGTAGTCATTGTCTCTTTGTTTGGGCCTCTGTGACTGTGTGTGTGTGTGTGATTGTGTCCTTCCCACCCTCGGCAGACCTCACCGAGTTTGTGTTCTTGGGCCTGTTTCTGTCTGAGATGACCCTGAAGATGTACGGCCTCGGACCCAGGAACTACTTCCACTCGTCCTTCAATTGCTTCGACTTCGGGGTGCGCCTCTCTGTGCTCTTGCCACAAGCTTTACAGATGTTTGCTCTGTAATCATGTACATGCATTAAGCGTGTACCTTTTGTAAATCTACCACCTATGTAAAGCTCTTGGCCTGAATGACTTACGTGTGACGTTAGTAATGCATGCTCATTTTCAATCATGTAATACTGTACAGGCTTGACATTTCAACTTTCAGGTCCAGTTTTCTTAGCCACAGAATCAGATACTGTCCTAGTTTTTATTTTTTATTATTTATTATTTTTTATTAGATGAGTTTAATCAAACATCTTAAACAGTCCAGTTTCAGCTATAAATGGAGAAACTCAGATTGTGTGTTGTGGTCAAAGTTGGGATATCTGGCGTTCCTAATGGAATCCACTGCAAGCCCAGAATAGTTCCTCATGTGATTCTGACTTTGTTGCCTAGGTGATCGTGGGAAGCATCTTTGAGGTGATCTGGTCAGTGATCAAGCCAGGAGCTTCATTTGGCATCAGTGTATTGAGGGCCCTTCGTTTGCTCCGTATCTTCAAGGTGACAAAGTGAGTATGGCAGAGGAGGAACGCGTTACCCACAATTCCTTACTTTGTTGCTGCTGTTGTTTGTTACTTCATTAAAAAAAAGACAGTAGTGTTCATAAACCATCCATTTGACAAGTGTCTAAGGTCAGTTAGGAAGGACATCAGCAGTAGGTGGTTGCTATGTAGATAACCATAGTAGTCTTAATAAGACAGAGGTTTTGTATTAATCTTCCTCAGCCTGGGATACATATCACTTTTTGGGTTCACATATACTACTGAAGGATTAATATTTCGTTAATTATAACAAAATACGTGTGCTGTGTTTGTTTGTGAACTCCTCTGTGCTTGTGCAGGTACTGGAACTCATTGAGAAACCTGGTGGTCTCTCTGCTCAACTCCATGAAGTCCATCATCAGCCTGCTCTTCCTGCTCTTCCTCTTCATCGTGGTGTTTGCTTTACTGGGCATGCAGCTCTTTGGAGGCCAGTGAGTGACGATGTGCTCTACTGCTTCATTCTTGGGGCCTGACCTCTGAGTTTACCTACTGTCCTGGTCTGGTGTCATCTGAGATAACTTCCTGTCTGGATCTAGTGCCTCTGAGATCACATTCTGTCTGCACCTGGAGTCCTTTGAGATCACTTCCTGTCTGGATCTGCTGTCTTCTAAACACGTTTTTACCTCCTTCTATAGGATGGCTGTTGCAGACATATCGCCTCCATATCTGAGCCTGTCCCACTTCACTTCTCAATCACATCTGAGCCCCTCTGCCACATCTGACTTCTCCATACATAGGGCCCTCCCTTATATCTATAATTTCCATGCCATTTGTGCCACTCCCCCATATCAAAATGACTCTCCACATGTGTAGGTCTTTCTTTGGGAAAAGCTCTTGTGATCTGTACCCCCAACCTCTTTTCAGTTCACCCCAGATTAAGTCTGTTACCATGTCTACAAACTACTTCCTAACCACTGAAAAAAAACCTAAATTATGAGACTTTTAGCTATTATGAAATCTACATATTTTTTCTGGCAGCAGTAAAATTTTTATGAAGATTCTATGAACTGAGAACCAGTGTTGAAGAATTAAACTATAAGGAGTGTTCTTTCACAGAGGGTTTTACAGTGTGAAACGCAGCACATATTTTCACTTTTAGTGTGACAAATGTTTCTAGCTGCTGGAGATGGGTCCTCTGGGCTTTAATGATATCTCCACTGAGAGATATGCAAATTCTTCCGTCTCTTTTGGTATAAAGTGCAAATCAGTCGTAAAGGATCTCTCACAGGGATATTCAGTTACCCCCCACCCCCCACAGCAGACTGTGGGAAGTTGCTCCAACTGTTGTTACAGCTCTGAGTGCTCAGTGGCATAAAGTGAGGGCTGCCTGTGTTGGTTAAAGCCTGGTCCAAGCAGGTGCTTCCTGGCATTGGCTGTTTCTCAGTGTAGTTTACTAAGATGCTGAGGCCACAACTCCATGTGCTCCCTAAGTATTAAAGTCTCAGCAACCAAAATTAAAAAAAAATTTGTGAAATTTAATGGTGTTTCAGGCGTTTTGTTTTGGGGGTCCATGGGGTCAGCTGTGACGACAAGCAGGGCTCCCCACCACACAACAAAAGGCCCTTTTTTGGGCACACAATGGGCAACTTCCATGTAACTGTGTGAACACCTCCAATTGGATAAAAGCCTGTTGGCCTAGGAGATCTTCAGTGTAGATCTAAATGAGATCTTATTAAGTCTCCACAGATGCCTTCAGAATAACAGTGAACTGGTTATAGGGCAAAAAAGACACTGAGAGGTATTTGTGCCTTGTTTCATGATTTGTCTTGATTTTTGTTCCTGTTGAAATAAAAGCTGAGTCAGTCGATCACGTTCTTCTTCTGTGTGTGTGTGTGTGTGTGTGTGTGTGTGTGTGTGTATGTGTGTGTGTATGTTTCTATTAATGTTTATATAACACAGAAATAAATAAATAAAAAAAAAAAAACAAACATATATACATACGTACACACACTGTGTGTGTGTGTGTGTGTGTGTGTGTTTGCAGTGAGCGTTTGTCTTTCCCTGGACCAACTTTTTGCTCACTGTCCTTTTCTAAGGTTTAACTTTGAAGACGAGACTCCAACAACAAACTTTGACACATTTCCGGCGGCCATCCTTACTGTTTTCCAGGTATGAGTCTTTTCTTGGGGATTGTCCCAGCTGGAGGAAACATGAGAGTCAGCGTGTTGACATTTGGGCTGTTATTCACCATAAACAGTGGAAGGCTGCTCAGTCACATTGAAGCTTTTCAGGGTGATTCAACACTTTAGAAGTTGTTGCCATGTAACAGCCAGTGTGATCATTCTCAGACAGAACACTGGATGTGGATAAGCCATTTGGACTAAATGTCGTTGTGCTTTGTGGTCTCGTAACATAAGAAGTAATGGTGAGTATAACCAGTTCAGGAGCTTCGCCCGTCACGGGCACTTCCTACCTTTCAGATTCTCACGGGAGAAGACTGGAACGCAGTGATGTATCATGGGATTGAATCTCAGGGAGGTGTCCGCCGTGGAATGCTGTCCTCCATCTATTTTATTGTTCTAACACTTTTTGGAAACTGTATCCTCTTTATTTACTTTTTGCATAATAACCTTAAAGGGACATATGCTTCATTTAGTATAATATATAACCTTAAAATTAATCCAAAGTCTGTTTAGTGGAAACTGTTGTTTCCTGTTGCGCCGTTTGTAAGTGCAGATATCTCATTAGGCTTGCTCATTGCCTTGTCTTCTCATGACGTTCCTCAGCGCTGATCTTGGGTTATGTGCATCAGGACCTGAGATGATTGACAGTGCAGTGACTTTTCAGGCTGTTGTTAGGTGGTGATTCTGTACTGTATAACTGCACAGGTGTGCCTGCCGGTTGCTTCATGAAAAGCAGTGCCTTGTATTGTTCCTCTGATAGGACTGATGTGAATGAGATGAAGGGGCATTCCTGCTCTGCTCCCTGTACATTCATACCACAGCTGTTTCCAGAAGTGTATTTTACTGTTGTGTCTACATACTGTAGAAGTCTCTCTTCAACACATGCATAACCAGACACACTCCTCAACGTCTTCTTGGCCATCGCCGTCGACAACCTCGCTAATGCACAGGAGCTCACGAAGGTGAGATTTACGGCACGTTTCATGACTCCTCCTGTTGGTAACGTGCACATGCAGACTAGCACCTCGGATTACGTGTAACAGGTTTCTGAACACTCAGTTGGTTTTGTCACACCTTGGGCCCGAATCCCTTTGTCAGGGTCCTCACTGATCTCCTGCTGTATCTCCATGTATTCATGTCATTATGGAGTTCCACATGTAGTCTGACAGTGGCTGGCGACAGTATGGAAAATTCCAGATTGATGTTACTGTCATCTCCTTGAGCTAAGCTCGTCCTGTATTGCATATGCCTCCAGGCTGCACTCTGGATAATGGCACTCTTGGTTCTCCATTCATCCACTTCTGCCCATTCTCTTTTTTGGACCTCCCCCTGAGCTGTTTGCTTTCTTTTTATTGGCTAGGATGAAGAAGAACAGGAGGAGGCAGCCAATAAAAAACTTGCTCTCCAAAAGGCCATGGAAGTAAAGGAGGTCAGCCCCATGTCAGCAGCAAACATTTCGATCACGGCGTAAGTTCAGAGTCGCAGCTCCTCTTCCTCTTTTTCCTCTTCTACTTTTTCTACCTGCTTGCCCTTGTTCCTTTAAATCTCTCTTCCTGTTTCCTTCTGTTTGTAGAGGTTTGTCTAAATGGTCTGCATTTGTGTGTCTTCCCAAGCCTGTGTTGTCATGCATACGTAGGCGTTTCCCTGTGGTCTGTCTTAATGTTTTGTTGGTTCATTGTCTGATCTTGTGTGCTTACTGTGTGTCTATGTGTGTTTGTTCAGTGTTTCTTTGTCTGTATCCCAGAACTTGTTGGTAATGTTATACATTTGTTGGTTGCACCTCTACAATGTTTTTTTTCTCTTTCAATCCCTGACCAACTTCCCCCGTCCACGAAGCCATATTCTCAAACCCCTCCCGTCCTGCTTTCCTTACATCGGTGCCCACAGTGGTTCTGGGTCATGCTTTCTGATTGGCTTTTCTTAAACCAATCTGAGGTAGCTGACATGAATAGGTGAAGGGTCCAGCAGATTATTTAGCGAGCTTCAACACACACACACACACACACACACACACACATCAGTAGAGACAAACATGGCTGACTCCATTGACACCTTCACCTGCCTTGATTATAACTGTGATCTTCTGCTCTAAGATCTAAGTGCTTTGCCCTTGCAAGAGCTACAGTTCACAGTCAAAGGTCTCTGACCTGTAGCCTTTTATTTTACCATTTCAGAGTGCAGAGGAATTCACAGTGAAATTCCAGCTCACCATGAAGAGTAGTATAATCATTAACAGTAACCATTTAATAGGTACTTTAATTTCTTTTGTACAGGAAAGCTGAAGACTGTGGTGCCCCTCCAGTCACCTCACATGCTTGTCCCTGATCACTTAATTGAGAGATGTTTTTGGACTCCGCGCACTAAGTGATGTAAATGGCTGAGATGTTGAGACACCTGTATCACCAAGTATGGCTGGTGCGTGGTCTCCACGCATACCAAGGTGAACAGCGTGACCTGGTGTTGCCAGAAAAGGCCACATCGCAGCATAATTTAGTTTTTTCCACTTGTTAAACTTTTTTTCTGTTGACTTAAAGCTTTTTGAGTGAAAATTACGATTTTGGGTGATCACACATCACTGATGAGCTTCTGAATGTTTTCCTACAGTGAATGTGAAATATACAGATTCCTAGCCTGAAAGCGCGTCTTACTGACATGGGCAAGTTTGATATGTGTGACAAACAGCTTCTTCACTGACCATCCTTCAGATAAGAACGAAGGAATTTAGGAATTTAGATACTTTGATATTTTGGAAAATCATCCCACAATCTTAGACTTCTCTTTCACAACAGAAAGAGTACCGCAGTGGGTTTGAAACTTGGTAAGTACTGCATACACCTCCAGGTGCAGTGGCAGAATTCTTTTATTCAGTTACAGACTGTGTGGCAGACCAGTTTACATACAGTAGATAAAAAGGCATTTGTCTTCTGACTGTATGACACTTACTGACCTTAACCCTGAACACTGTCTGCTATATTAGATGAAATAGTGCTTTGAAAATGTTTTTAGCCCAAAGAGTAAACAAAGATCGTTACTGCACTGTAAACCATTAAACTTTTTACTTGAAAATATGTTTTTTACACCTGTCTTAACTGCAGTGTTTCACATCAGAGCATCAAAATAAATGATTGTATTTACACTGCTACATCTGAGACAGAATGTAGTTTCACAAAGCACTATTTTAGTTGATGAGAACTTTGTCATTGGCAGCTGTTTTTAAACGGTTTGTTACATAAGGAACTGATTAATTGCATATGGAATACAAAACAGTACTTTACTGGTGTTCATAGTAACAGAAAAGCCCAAACACTGATGGTTTCACATGGGGAAATGTTGCGTGTTATAAGAAATGTCACAAGGCTTTTGCAGATTAATTTATTTTTCGATCTTTACTCAAAAAAGAAAATAACTTTGTTAACCTTGCTAGTGTGTTATCTCAATCTTAAGGAAAGCCGTTTGGGATGCGGAGACCAACAAGAGGTCAGATGGGTTGACTGTCCTAACTGACCTTTGACCTTTTTCTTCCCTTTTTGCATGTGCAGTTTTGTAAAGCAAAATCGAGGTGCACTGTCACGCAGCTCATCCGTCTCCAGCGTAAATTCACCGTGAGTTTTTGCTCTGTTATAATATTTTCTGCCCCTCCCCCCACCTCTTCTGAATGCCCTGTCATCGCCCACGCCATTGTGAAGCCCCGCCCCCCCCTCGCAAGCTGCTTGAGCCATGCTCTCTGAATCTGGGAACCAGTACGTTGGAATGCGATGATTGGATAAAGCTGTGC
>JABJVR010000095.1:2394448-2415316 GCA_025773905.1 Chitala chitala | reverse complement strand
AGTAATAACGGTGTGTGTGTGTGTGTGTGTGTGTGTGTGTGTGTGTGTGTGTGTGTGAGAGAGAGAGAGAGAGACCTCTGAGTCAAACACATTTCTGCCTTACCTTTATGGACATACAGGGTGGCGCTCTTCTGGCCGTACTCGTTTGATGCCTCACACACGTACATCCCACTGAGCTGAGCGCTCATCGTTTCGAAAACCAGTCGGTTCCCTTCCACTCTGACTGAAGTGGGCATTTCATGGTCCACTCTGAGAACACAACACCAATAAGGAAAAAACTAATGTCAGTTAACCCCTACTTTGACAAACTGGACAGACCTGACTTTGGACAATAAAAGGCACATTTAATTGAAAAAGCCAAATTAAAAGGCATCTTTTGTTCATTTAAAGTTTCATATTTAAGGATCTTTCCATTACCAACAAAAAAACAGTACTGTCCGTTACATTTAATCGTCATACTCTATTTGCATAAAAATACAGTAACATACAGATAGCATGTTCTATTTTTAAAATTTATTTTCCTACAGTGACTGTTTTTGTTGGTATTAAATTAAATCTCTTGGGTTTGTAAGACCAGGTATTCTGTGGTATATTGTGGTGCACTTGGAAACACAGTGAAAACACAGGTATAAACCCCTCCATCTTTTAGGGATGCATTTAACAAAAAAATAGATGCGTTTTTCTCCATCAAATTTCCAACAAATCGGACTCGATGCCTTAGCTCGTTTAAAGGATTGACTTCCTGCGGTGGGGAAATGACGAAAAAGTTTCGTCTGACAGGTTTCCCTTGTGAACTTTTCTGCCATGTCACAAGCTCAGGACGTCCATCTGTGTCAGAATGGGTGCAGGGCAAGGTCACATCTTCTGCTTCGGTGACAGTTACAGTAGTGACACCTGAAGAAAACACAAAACAAAAGGTGGATTTCAGTGTCCATTCACATGCACAGGACTAACAGAGTAACACACCAAACGCTACTGATGTATCCATCTATCACAGGTGACCTTGAGCCTATCCTAGGCATCCTAGGGCACAGGTCAGGGTACACCCTGGACAGGTCGTCAACGCACTTTATGTTCCATCCGACCCAATCACCACAGGAGACTCATCCACTGCTTCAAATTGTATCAGACAGACAGCGTTAAATGAAACCATATGTTTATCAGCAGCTCAATAAACTGTCAAGAATTTGGGGAGGGACAGCCGGGTGTCCTGTTGTTTCTCACATAATATAAATAGCTCATTCATGACTGAAAGCAATCGCGTGCGTTACTTGAAAATTTTTTTAATAATTTGTAATTTTAATTTTAACATGAAAACATAATAGTAAGAGGTTAACATAAACAGAAAAGCCGCGTGTTTTACAATCACAACACGAAACAAAACGTCGTGCTCGTGTTTACCAAAACATGTCTAAAAGAATGCACAAGTAAACAAAATGACAAATAAATCTAACTACTTCCCATAGCAAACAATCCATTTAAGTTGTGAATTCTGGACAGAGGATGCAGCGTTACGGCATTACCTTCTACTTCAGACCAGCGAATTGTGAAGTACGACGCAGAAAACAGAAAAGTATAAAAATGTATTCTTCTCATTTCGCCAGGCTTCAAGTGACACACAACCAGAGCTGGTAATAACGATGCGCTCCGATGCGCTCCATCCTCTCAAATAAGCTGGGAAAAAGCGTGTACAGGATGTAGGTGTGGTCAGAGGGGAAGCCCTCGTTGAACTAAAATGAGCCGCACTGTTCTCCAGGGATGAACTCTTGAATATCTTGAATACCTTGAATTCATTTCCTTATTTGTGGTGGTTAGCACTGTTGCCGTGTACCTCCACGCCTGGGGTTCAATTCCCGCCTTGGGTTTGTGTGCGTAGAGTTTGCATGTTCTCCCTGTGCTTGGTGGGTTTTCTCCAGGTGCTCTGGTTTCCTCCCACAGTCCAAAAACATGCAGGTTAGGTTGATTGGTGTGTCCAAATTGCCTGTTTTGTGTGGGTGTACCCTGTGGTGGGTTGGTGTCACCTGCCCTGTGCTCTGGGATGGGCTCCAGGCTTCCCTGCAACCCTCACCAGGAATAAGCGGTTAAGTTAATGGATGGATGGATTTCTACCATTGAGTGCAGTGTATGATCACACAAGGAAAGGAAAAATAAAAGAAATCTGACAGGAGCTCGCTAAACCCTTTTTTTCCTCAGTGTTTCATGTGACCCCCCAGCCGTCACTTTCCTAACTGTCACTCTCCAACTGTCAAAAGCCCCGCCTCCCCCCAAGGGTCACTCTGACTTCGTATTGGGGCTCGTGCTTTTAACTGTCCAGTGTGGGTTACATTAATCTGAAGTTTTTTGCCTTTGCCACCATGTCTGGCTACTGTTCTGTATTACTGTCACAAAATGTTCTATTATTGAAAAAGATATTGCTGTTTTGAATGGCCTAAAGCCAGTATCATAGCATAATGCCACGATGCTGGATTTAGGCCATATTTTTCTTACACTAAATTGCTCAGATTTGTTTGTGTGTTTACCACTGTGTGTGCTTACTCTTTTGTAAAGTTGTCAATAAATTGAATATTACCTGTTAAATTACTTTAATAGTTTAATAGATTTTATCAGTTTATTTAAGAAAGCTTTTTGTCATTATTACACCTATTTTTTACACTGATTATGAAGAATTTTAAGTTAAGGCAACTTAACGTTTCAAATTTTGTCAACAAACTTAAGTACAGTAGATCAGCCTTTGTTAATTAGTTCATGTTAACCCTTTCAAGTTTTGTAAACAAATTTAATTAAGTACAGTTGATCAACCTTTGTTAGTTAGAGCAACTTAACATTTCATGAACAAACTGAAATAAGTTAATTTAATTTTCCTATGTTAGTCATCAGTACTTACTTTAATTTAGTAAAATAACTTGGCAATAAAGATTTACATTTACTTGTTAATCAAGCAAGTTAAGACAACTCAAAAAAGGCCATGTAAACTGTTGTGTTAATTTTTTAAAGTATTGCTTAAGCATAATTTTTTTACAATGCGTATACAAGAGATTTTTTTTTGTGCAGATTCGTAGAGAATTGTATTTACTGTTTTGAACGCGAACCAAAACAATGCAATTAGCTTAAAGGAATGAGAAATCTTATTCTTCTGACCGACAAACTAACTGTTTAGAGATTTGACCTTTATGTTTTGAAAAATGCTTTTTTCATTTGAGAAATGAGCCAAAGTGATTGAGGAAAAACAGTAAAGCATATTCATCTGCTGTGTTTATTTCTTATGTTTCTACCTCTACAAACGACACCACTAACGCCTTGGCGTTTTCTCATTCATGCAGTAAATGCATCGATTCCGACTACAGTGTACACTTGCTTACAGTTTTTTCATTGCTTTACCATGCTTTTGTAAACTTATTTAGTAATGTATTATTGCCGCGAGATGGCGACATTGTTCTAAAAATGATTTTACCGTTTTCAAGGCTTGCTTGAACATGCCATTCCATATTTGTATAATAATAATAACAATAATAATAATAATAATAACAATGGTAACTTATTGTAAGTTAATTGCATTAGTATCACTAAAAGCTGCATACCAGGAATGTATAGATTTTTTAAATAGCCTCTTCAAGTGGCCTGTTCAGATTAGATTGTCTGAATGGGCGTAAAACTGAATATTTTTATCTGATATCTTATATCTGATATCACAAAACTGAAAAAAATGTACCTACTGTTTTTGTATTTGTCATCCTAGTACATTTTCAGCATGCATCCTATTTCATTACAACATGTACACTGAATTAAATAAATGGAATAAAATATATTATAAACTATGTAGCTTTACATAATTTGGAGTACATGTTAATAACACTTATAACTCACTTGTTCATTAAAAAAACATCAAAATAAGATTTGCATTAGTTTTCATAGACAGAGAAGTTTTGCTGCCCCATCAAAATCCTTTATCAGCTCAGCCTCAGCAAGAAAAGTGTGTTGTGTGATATATCTCCTCTCAGGTATATGGTTCTGTTTGTGTTTGACAATGGGCCATATTTTCCTGTCTCACACCATGACCTATTTTGTACAATTTAACTAATTTTACTCATAATTGTGCAACAATGCATACCTGTTTATACATTATTTGTGACGAAAATGCTGCTGAAACACTTCATTTTGGGTTAATGGAGGTGGCAGTGGGCCAACAGCAGGCCATGCTTTGTCAACACTTCTCATAAATGCAAAGGTGTTCATGTACAGAAAGTTTCTGTACACAGCAAAGCCTGCAGTTTTTTAAATCTCAGCCTACAGATGAGTTGTACATACACACGCCTACAGGGTCACAGGTCTGAATCTGGTCCTTGGAATGGAACAAAGCAAACTGATCAACCAGCAAGCTTGCTTACGCTGCACATGAGTGATATGGCCAGCGTGTTCTGCACTTCCTGGCACAACCCTCCCGTTTTGTCTGGATATGGGACTGACACTGGGTGTGCACTGACTTGAGAAGCCTCACTGGCTGGGATTCTGACACCCAAAATCAGAGGTACAAGGCAGTGGCACTAACCACTGATCCACTGTTTCACTGCATTGGTTGTGTATATTGTGAAAATGAATACTGTCACTTGTATTTTAACTGAATGTGTAAAACCATTTTTCCTCTAGACCACAGAAAACAAAATTATATATTATTTAATATATTTTATGGTAATGGTTACTGTGGTTATGCATCAACCTTTTTTCAAATAACGTGAAATCCCCTTAAAGCAAGGATCATAGGCATTTATTTATCTTCTCCACTGGAGGGCACTGTTGTCGAGAATGATCAATTTCGCGGTTTATATGAGGTTATGAAGCCTTCTCTTCTAAGAAATGTTGTGATTCGACAAATAAGATGAAATCAATACATACGACTCTATTGATGTTATATACAAAGATGTTTAACCTCAAGTAGAAATATGTAGTATGGCCTTTTTGTTATCATTTTAAAGTCTAGAAAAATAAAGTAAGGAATGCGGATTTTCTTTTGGGAGACATATTGATATGGAGAGTACCAGATATTGTCTTTTTGTTTAGTCAGATAACATAAGCTCCTTTACCATTACATGAACATGTATCAGTCTTCGTATAGTGCAATGCGTTGTTTCTTTTCCCTTGCGCAAGTAATCCTCCAGCGACAGTGTCATAAATCAGCTCAACACCATTGGGCTGAAACGGAGTGGGATCGCACGGTTGTGAAGTTACCATAAGACCTTAAGTCTGACCTTGACTGAGACCCCTCACCTGTGATTAATAAGGTGTTAGTAGTCCTCAAGGTGCTCTAGAAAAGACACGAGAAAATATTGGAGCCCCCCCACCCCCGGCGACTTTTTCATTCATGGGTATTCATGGTTTTGGCTACCGTAAGTAACTTTAGTTCATTTTCCGTTTATGGGCGTGTGCTGCCATGTCCACCAAACGCTGGGAAAATAACTATTGTATATTGTAGTAAATCTGATTACTTTATCAGACGAGTGCACATGTTTTTACGAGTCAAAAATCTATTATTAATTTACAAGTATTGCGATGGGTCAGAGAATTGATTCGGGATAATTGGTCACTGAGGGAATCCGTTGCAGTTTGCGATTTTTAGAATGTTCTCAAAAATTAGATGTCAGTGCAAATACGTGAGTGGTCTTCGATTTTCCGAAAGGAATTTATGGGTAAAAACCTTAAAGTTTTTGGCAATGGCATTATATTTTTATTGCACGTAAAGGTTTTTTACGTTTTCACTACACGATTGACGCGGGTTCGATCCGCAGGAACAAACGGCTTTTTGGTGCCAGAAAAGACGGGTCAGTGGCAACAAAGCAGGTGCTGATGCGCGTGTCCCGGGGATCGGGGACACGTGAGGGTCCTGCGTGTCGCTGGAACTGGCAGTGATCCCTACTGCAAGACCATGTGCGTCTGCTGACCTGGCGTATAAGTGTGAAAGGGCACGAGAAGATAGTAAAAATTCAGGCTGTTGTACTTGTGACCAGGGGCACCGAAGTGGGGGATGCAAATGCGCTGATTAATACACACATAACATCATAATCTTTCACAGGGCCCAAAATCTCTAGCAACGAACCACCTTGTGACTATCTGTAGGTGTGCTTTTCGTTAGGGCGTGTCATGATGCTGTAATCTAAATAATAATTTTGCTCGTAGGAAGCCTGAGTTTCGTTTATGCGCTGTAACATTTAGAACGTGCTTATGATCACACTTTACCCGCAACGGTAAGTAGCACACCAGAGTGGAGTTTGCGGAAAAACCTGAAAAGTGATGCAGAGCCTTTGCACAGATACTTAATCTGTATGTCCCAAGGTACTGAAGTTCTTCAGTTACAGGAGGTCACCTTAGTTTTGTTCTGTTTTTGAGCTCCTGGAATGACCAGTTTAATGTCTGATAAAAGATACCATCGCGCCAGTTTGTCTGAATATCTCTCCGGTGTCGCTATTGCTGACTTGCAACGTTGGAAAGAATTTGCCGCACAATTTGTCTTTTCACATATTTACGAATTTTGATAATTGTAGATTTTTTTTGTATTGAATACTCTTGGGTTGGGTTACTTTTGTGTGTTTTAAAATAAAGTAATATAAAATATTGATGCATAAAATTGGATGTGTTGACAGTTCAGTATATAATATAATGCTCCCGCATGTTCCTCCTTATGTGTGAACATTCCCGTGCGGATTTGGTTATCTTGAAAGGCTGGAATGTTTTGTGTTTTAGCTGCTTTCGGTTTGTTTAAGATGCCCTTGGATTTCTTTACCGATATAAGTCGGTCTGAATTTGAATATCTGTGTTTGGTCCACATGGACACGTACTTGAGAGAGAGAGAGAGAGAGAGAGAGAGAGAGAAAAAAGCAGAACAAGAAATTTTTGGTAAGCATACTTCATCCTGACACTCTGGAAAACGATTTAATTTGTCCTCATTAAAAGCTTAAAAGTCCATGAATAAGTAATCATTAAAGAGGATGTTTTTATTTTTTATGTTTTTGCTGAATTTTAAAAATGCTTAGATCGAGCAAATAAATTTTCACTGTAACCGGTTCTAATACGTTTTCCCTCCCCCGATATGAAATCTGCACACACTTTAAAGTCACGTTGCATTTCGGATGCTGTAAGAAAAAGAGGAGTATTTGCTGAACCTCCGAGAGGGGTGTTAATGTAATTATGGCCGATAAGGTGCTGTTGTAACCCACGGTTCTTTGAGTCTGTAAGCCAAAAGAAACTTTGGAAAACAGCAAAGGAAGAAAGCTAGGAAGCCTGTGAGTGTATTCCCGGCGGTTTAATTATTTTAATTACCATCTTCTTTTTAGATATCCTAAAAAAGGGCCCATTACAGGATGCCCATTTGGGTTAATGTGATTAAAAACTGAGATGGAGAGAAAGATAAAAGACCGTTGATGCTGGAGTTAATCAGAGGAGTTACAGTGTCAGTTTGTGAACTGGGACATTGGTGAGAGAACGGTGGTGGGCGTTTCCTCTCTGTTCACTACGTAAAAAAAAAAAAAAAACACCTCACTTTTTCTTATTTTTTCCATCACTCCCATCAAAAACACTGGCCTCCTTTTCTTCTTTCCCTGCTGCATATTAAGAGACAGCGGGCTAAGCACTGAGGTACACCAGGGTGTGAGTGCTTAATAGTGAGAGATGATGAAACTGTTTAGAAACCCTTTTGTTGACTCACCATTTAGTTTTAAATGGCTGGCATTTCTTATTCTGGGACCAGTTAAGTTAGTGAGACTTCTTGTTAGAGCCTCTAGCTTTTATTAAGTAGACTTTTCTGTTGTCATTCAAATAGTGTTGAGCATTTCATGTCTTTGCCTTGGCTGTACCCTGCTCTGGCACCAGAAGACTGTAGGTTCAGTTTCATGGCAACTCTTAAAAACAGCAGATGTGTCTTCTGTACAGGCATTCTGTACAATAAGCATAAATGGTTACACACAATGAGGGTAAAGTATGAGAGATGGTGTAACACAGACAGGAAAGTAATAAAGCCACATGAGGGCACACACGTGTGCGTGTGCGCGCATCCATGCACATGTGTGAGTTTATTGCTCTGCGGGTATGCTGTGCAGTTTTCAGCCACCAGCACTTTCCTCAAGGTGACACTTCAAAGCAAGCTTGCATACATGATAGACTCAACAGTACACACAGAAACACTGCACCCCCACTCTTGCCACCCTGCGTGGGTGCTGCTAGGGTCAGTGCGTAAGACACACTCCCTTGTTCCTCAGGGACATCTCTGTCAAAACACTGTGTTCTCTTCAACTGATGACATATAGCTCGTGCTGAAATTACAGATTTCAGTTGTGTCTGTACAGTCTTGCTGCTGGTTTTTTTTTTTTACGTCGGTCCTTCCAGGCAAGGCCGAGAGGAGAGGAGGTCTGTTTGAGCCAGGGTGGAAATGGATTTTCATATAGCATTTCTTGTGACTCTGATACAAAAGTCGCTTTTGCATCCAAGGTGTATTGGCTCTAACGTGACAAAATCCCCGAGGCAGGCGAGCCTGTCGGGCATCGCAGGAGTTCACGCAAGCGCACAAACATGTGTTGAGTCTTTTGTGTTTCTGGCTGCGGCGTCAGACTGTCCTGTGACCGGCGCCTACCTAATCTGCTAAGTTTTTTTTTTGTCACCACTTTGATCTTTATTTGTCCACCTGGCTGCTCATGTCGACCTGAAGGAGAGGACAGAAGAAGAGGATGAGGTCCTCAGGGGTTGACAGACCTGTTTGATCTCTGTGCCGTGTGTGTTGATAAGCGGTGGGATTGTCCCCTTGTCCCTGCACAGTGCGGACTGTTCCTCACGGCTGCTTCGCAATGTGTTTTGCCGCATTGGTGAGATGAGCATCAACTTGCATGCTGGGATTGTTATTTATCTTATTCCTGTTTCTCCCTCCCATACACCCCCCCCCCCCAGCTTCAAGGTTGGTTCCTATCCACCGATTGCCGATTGGAATGTAAATTGCCTGTGTTTGTTGTTGCTCAAATATCTTGGGTTCTACTTGGGCCCTCAGTAGCCGTTGTGCTAATCTTTTATGGGTCGTGTGATAGCTTTTTTTTTCCGTAGCCTAGCAGCAGAACTGCAAATCTCAGGGCTCTTGCTTCATCAGCCAGTCAGAAGGAAGTCTTGGGCAACTCAGACCTGACACCCAACACTTAATCTGCTGATAGACATAGTGACCACCGATTGTGGCATTGCATCATTTTCTCCTGGTACATGAAACAAAGCGTGATGAGGACTCTGTGTCACCCTCAAAACCACCTGTGGTCTTACAGGAGCTTTTTCCACAATTAGTCATAACTTCACCCCATTTTATGACTGGTTGCTTAGGAGCCACCCTGAAAAGAAAGCAGATGTTATTTTGGGCTGTTCTGGAACCCTTTGCTCTTTAAGTGGGCCGTGTTTGGCGGTGCCTGGAAAAGCTGTTGCTTCATTGGCACAGCATGAAGCTGGAATCGATCGACCCAGCGCCCGCTGATGATTAGAGAGGGGAGGGGGATCTGTGGGTTTCCTAGTGGGACAGACCTCAAGGTGGGTAGGTGTGTGTGTGTGGGGTGGGGTGGGGTGGGGTGGGGTGCAGGGAGTGCCTGCATATGTTAATCCTCTGGCTGAACGATGATCAAAGGCTGGAACAAGCTGAGCGCCGCTCCTGGCCTTGGGGCAAATCGCACTACCCAGCAGCCTCGGCTGTGGGCCAAAGAAGTAAACAGACAGTTATAAAAATCGATACGGTGGATTTCAGTTCTGCCACAGTGAAAGCTTGGGGTAGGGGTGCAGGGGTGGTGGGACGTCGGGGGTAAAGAGCTGTAGATGTGGGAGGACAAGCCCCGTACCCCTTTGGAAAGCACAGTCAGATAAGTGTTTACCGCGTTTAAGTCATGGTTTCCATAGCTAAAGCCTTCCACTATGAGTCCATGTTTCAGGTGCAGACAAAAGTTTACCTGAGAGAGATGTCCCACGCAGTGCTGAGTGAGAAAGGCATCCCACACTCCCAGAACACGTACTTTAAAAACCTATTTACCAAATTAAGGTAATAACCTATAATAAAAAAAAATATATATATATATATATATATATACCTATAATAAAAAAAGGGACATGGTAGGTCAGGGTACTTCTATCAGAATTTACAATCCCCCTATTACATAACCCACTTGTAATTACAAAGACAGAAAAAAATAAGGCTGGATTGCAGCATGCTACCTCCTACATCAGACAGACCATAGTTGCTGCACACACTAGCTGATCTTGCAGTGGGGTGTCTCTTGGACCTTTTGTCGTTATCGTACTGTTACAACCTCTGGCCACAACCTCTGACTGCTGCAGTACAACACAAAGTGGGAATGATCTGAACGCTCAAGGTTGGTCATTTTAATCCCTCTTAATCCCGCTGCTGCGTGAACGTCAGTGGCATCGTTAGACCTGATCATTCGAGGCTTCAGCCCCGAATATTTTCGCCTTGAAAAAGGAGGGGTTTTATAGCAAAGCAACAGACAAGCTCCAGGCTGACTTGATTTAGCCCCTGATCTTTTCAATAGCCAGAAACTCCTATGGTTAACATCCTTTACACAGTGCAGACCACATCTTGTACATTCTACATTTATGAGATTAATTATCGTAATATTTATAATTACCAAACCAGTTACTTTACTGTTGGTTTGTAGTTTAATGATGGAAGTTAGTTTGTTAAAGCAAAGCACAGCCCATGCCATTAGCTCAGAGGCGTGTTTGACTGCCCTTAATTTGGCGTGGTTATGGTTGTTGCGTGGGTTTTGTCACTCCAGGCCGTGCTAAGGACCTTGGTATCACTTTAGGTGATGGTGGACATCAAGGCTGCCTCCTCTTGGTGGCGTTGAACCACAACGTGTGAGAAAGCTCATGCATTACTGACATGTCCTACCGGTTAGAAAATGAGGCCATTTCTACTACCTGAACAAGCTACCTGTGCAGGTACCTGTAGCTGGTCTCTGTGTATCTGTAGCTGGTCTCTGTGTACCTGTAGCCGGTCTCTGAGTACCTGTTAAATAAGAAGGCACAAGCATTTCCACAGTTTACAGTTTTAGTGCTGTCATGTTTTTGTGTACAAAAGGACTGACGCCTACTGCACACATTTTCAGACTTGAGGTCTACAATGGTAGCATAATGACACTACATCACCTGTAAAGATCAGACTACACACATTTGCTGAGCAGACAAAATAACTATTTTCTGATTCAGAATATTTTAATTGTGCAGTTGCATGTCAACAAGCTTTAAGCAATCCATTTATCAGGATTTTCTTACCAGACGCCAAAATTTTGCCCTTTGTTGTGGTCAAAGAAAGAAATTGGATGATCGCCACAATTTTTTTTTATTATGGTAGACTACTGTGTTGAATTGCTATGCTAAACTAATATGAAACAATAATGCAAAAAATATTTTATCTCCTTTGTGTAATCCAGCACGCAGACGAATGTCCCGAACTGATTCCATTTCCTATAGCAGTGGCATTTCCCGCTTAATTATTGAAAGCAGGTCTTTCATGGGGGCGCTACGAAAGTCAAAATACGGTAGGTGTCACATTCCCTAGTGTGATCTGACAGTTGGCAGCCGATCAAGGAGAGGGGGACATCAGAGCGGGACACCAGTGGGCAAAGTGCCGCGAGCTCCAGATCCTTAGCGTGGCGCGTGGGGTGGGGTGGGGCTAACGAGCGCGAGCGATTGTCAGTGCACGCAATCGAGAGCGGCACAGTGGTCGGTTCTCTGGGTGGCGCCCCGCCGATGCAAATTTCTAGTATTGCAGCTGATAAAATATGTATAGGGTCGTCCTGCATGGTGCCACGGCTGTGAAACGTCGTCTCACTGAGCTGGGCTGATTGACAATTGTAGTTTTTATTTTTATTTTTTTTTTATTTTTAAATTTTTTTTTTACGTTGAAACAAACAAATGTAGAAACACCTGTTTTAATCCAGACGCGATTAGTTAGCGTGTATTGGAAAAATGAGTAGAGGTAATGGTGTTACTGCAGTATTTTAAATTCGGACACATTTTCTCCAGTTTTAAGTACATAGAGGGTATGTCAACTGCTTTCTCGGTGGGGATCTTTATAATTTGCAATGCAATGCGCTCTCATATCTGGGTGGGAGTGAATACGCATTATTCAACCAGTCTTCAGGTAGAATTTAAACTTGAGGCTTTATGGTTATAACCAGTAAAAAAATTGAAGTTGGAGAACATTCTTATGGCATACCGATCTTGCTTTAATAGTTGCAAGGTTTCGTAGGAATTCATTTAAATCGATAGTGTGATCCAATACACATTGCTGTGGTTCTAACAGATTATTTTGACAGGTCATTTTGCACTCTGGATGTAATGGATTCTGAGAGTGTACCTTACCTAAAGTCTTTGGTGAAGTAGACTTTAATGTCAGCGTCCTTTTCTGGTAAAACAAGTGTGATTAAGTTTCCCAGTTTGTGACAGCATTGGCTCGACTGGGTTTAAACTCACAACCATCTGTTGCCATGTTCACATGTACGCTGCGGTTTTCCAGACCGGTCAGTAAAGTCCTTTCACGGCTTTGCAGAGACGGTTTGTTTTGTGCATAAATATGTGGACCCGTTTTTATATTTTCCTCTTCGTTGTCCTGTGATGTGAACACATAGCCTTTGTCCTGCGCTCTCTTCACTCTGTCACGACGAACGGCTGTTTATTTACCCTGCAGATGGGAAAAGGGCTGTTTGGAGACACCGCACGGTTCTGCACCGAAAGAAATATGAATCGTTAATGTGGACAGCATACCGGCGGTCCCCAAAGCCTGTAGAAAGCCGTGGTCCGCAAGCTGGAAAAGAACAAACAGAGTGGGGGGGCAGGGGGCAGATAGAGGAGCGGAGGTAAATTACAGGTACCTGTGAAGGACGTGCTTCCCTCTGCAGACCTCGGCACAGTGACGTGTTAGTGTACCTGTTCCCCAGGTACAGGGACGGTGTGTTTCAACAAGGCGGAAATTAATTCGTCACGGGCTTTTATTGGCAAGATTGTTTTCCCCGTTTCCCAACGATTCTTCTTTAGTCCTTATAAAAGCGAGCGCAGGTTTTTCTAATTTAAGACGTGTGTGAGATGCTTTTTCTCCGACACACGTTAATTTCCTCATTGTCTGTAGTGTCATCGGGCTGGCAGTACAGATCATTTCACTGTTTTTACTCTGTAGCATTTCTTCTTTTTTTTTTCTTTTTTTCTTTCTTTTTTTTTTTTTAAAGAAACGTAATTCACTTGTGATTGTAGGTTCCTGTAATTTTGACAAATGCTACAAATTTTCATACAGTAAAAATAATTTATTTGAATTATTTTGTTTTCTGAAGTAACGTGACTTTTGTTCACATTACTAAATGATCTTACATTAAAACATGAAACTGACACCAAGTATAGCGCGTCGCTCTTGCATATTGACTTGTGGATTATATTGTGTGTGGAGATTTCTTTAATGATTAAATGCGAAACTTCCATCACAAACCGTCATATATATTTTATCATATCATATTATATTATATATAAAATATTTCGATACATTCCATTATTATGTTTTTGCTTTACGTCTCACGTTTTCCACCGTATTGAAAATACGTAATACTTCTAACTCTAAAGGTATGAGATAATGGTAACACACACATATAATGTGTATGTGAGTGTAATATATCATAGATTCAACAAATGAAATTATACGTCCGCTAAATTCACATATTCGGCAATCATTTTACAAACAAATTACAAAGATATGTTGACTAACACTCGTATGTATGTTCAGTCAGTGCATAACACAAACCAATACAACAGATCAAAATTTCTTTAGTCACCATTATGCTTTGATGTATGAAATTTATATGGACACTTTTGTCATGTACAAGGGGGGGGGGGGAGTCTACACAAGCGTCTTCGAAAATGTCTGTGATTTTTTTTTTATGAAGACTTATGAGTCAATATTACAGGCTCGATTTTCAAAGCTGTCATTTCTATATTTCACGAATGGTACACTATTCAGAATTTTACCACTTATTAATTAACGTTTTTTTTTAATGAATTGCTAAGTGGCTGTAAAAGAACATTTTATTCAAAATCAGTGTTATTCACTGCATGCTTGTAAAGGAATATCAACAGTTGGACAAGTCCTGAAACCAGTTTCTAAGCAGAATATATTTTTTTATACAGGTGGACAACAAGGGATTAAAGGAAATATGACACTGAATCCTGTCACAATGGTCCATGCTTGTTTGGATTTGCTGTTGTCAATCTAGTGAACACTGTCACCCAGTGTTCCAGTTCAAGTTTATAATTAGAGTTAAGGAAGTGGCTTACATGTAAGTCAGGCCTGACTCCTGTGATCAGGCACGACCCTTAAATCAGTCCCTCCCTTGTACCGACAGCACGCCAGCTTGTGCGTCAACAAGTTGGCGCGAGGGCCGTCACTTCACAGACCGCCTGCAGGGGGATGTGCGTTTCTAATAGAAAAGAAAACACACAGACAATGATTAGCTGATTAGCGCCAGGGTGACTAATTACCTAATTGTACAGTCCAAGGGAGGGGGCCTGGGCTGAGTACTACCTCCGCTTGTCGAGGGCTGCCCTCTGTTACTGTCTCCCTGGCCTGCTGTTCCTCTCCCGGTGACATCTGCTAACATACGCTGCCCTCCTCCCACACCAACCCTGTACCCCCATCACCACATGAGACGGCACCCCCTGTGCAGATGTTGCGCTTCATGGGGGCCCCCCTCTGGCCTGTTTGATGTGTGATGAAACAGAATGGAGTGAGCCACCATGGGGTGGAGGGGGGGGGACTCTGGAGGACTGGGTGGGAAGCAGGGGGCATGGGGTATGAGTGGGGTAAGGGGTGGGGGCTGAGGAACAGAGCCTGCTCATTAGAATTTCAATTGGGCCTTGGTTCTGGGTTGGGACGTCCCTAAACCACAGGTGGAGGAGTGTGAGCTGCTGTCCATGAAAACCTCTCTCTCTTTCTCTCCTCTTTTTTGTCTTTTTCTTTCACACACTTCAGCTGTTGTTCAGAGTCACACCATCCTGAGCCAGCAGGATTCCTCTGTCAGGTGTCTTTCTCCTCTTGTGTTCTTCTGTGGATGACATCATGACAGTAGATGGTTGGGGGGGGGGGTCTTTAGAAAGCATTATGCTGTGCATTATGCTCTGATGTTCACTAATTTAAAAAGGGATGCACTTTGATTTTATAACACTCAAGATTACTGCAGTGTAATTTGTTGTGTGGAAAGTACCTGATTTACTCAATGAGTTCTGAAAAATATCCCAAGTACCAAAATGCAAAGGTAAGCAGCGCTCCAGGACCACATGTCTAATGCGGCCCTGCTATTACCTGCTTCAGCAGGTCTCACTACCTGGTGACAGGAGACACTCACCTTAGCCACTGCCAGTTAGCTATTGGTTGCGACTCAGGATGCAGGATCTCAACAGTTTTCAATGATCCCATTTCAGGGCGTAGGCCTCAGAATTCGAACAAGAAATGAGGCGCACATCTACACGCCCCCTGGGCTCCTCATGGGTATAGGTGTGCATGCACCTGAGGGAGGAAGCAGACTCAAGTGCCACGCAACAGCCGCCAAAGTGCCACCAGGTGTGTGGGTCACAAAGGAGGAGTGAGAAGTTTAATAAAAATACAATGGGAGTCCGGGGGTTGTGTGGAGGTTTAGGTAAAGTAAAGGGTAGGTTAACCATTACAGATCAAAGTCATAAAAAACACAAAAGCAGATTTGAAACAGGCAGTCAAAGCTTGGCAACTCCACCCCACCTCTGCTCCTCTGATAATACTTAGATCTATAAATGTTTGTTTTTATTTATTTATTTTTAAGATTATTCATCGCAATCGTAATTTGGCCCTAACAAGCACATGAGGGAGATGGCTTCTTTTCCCGGTTCTTTACTTTGCCGCTCTGTTGCACGGTAGGCTTTGGGATTTAGGGCAATATTAGAGAGCACTTCCCTTCTGTTTGGAGCTAATGAATGGAACACGCTCGCTCTCACTTCTCACCCTCTGCTCTTTGTGCAGGTTGGGAGTGAGACTTTTACATCTGAAGAGAATGCAGGCCCGTTCAAGGTTTTCCTTGCTTAAACCTCTGCATTTGTCCACACTGAAAATTCTGTTATCTTCTCTCAGTACAGCAGCTCATTTGTCTCTGGTGCAGTTTTCAAAAAAAAAAATACATAATGTGGCGTTTATAGGCAGGAATGCATGTGCTGAATTTTAAACCGTCTTTAATTATTAAAAAAAAAATTAAAAATTACATTTAAAAATTTAAAAATTACATTTTTTTTTTCCAGAACATTCAGCTCACCTCTGAAGTGGCCATTCATGATTTTTTTCTTAGCATTCAGTAGTAGTTAATGTTTTGTCTTTTTTATGTTATGTTTTGTCCAGGGATCATCTATCCATTTTTAAGGCAACATTTTTATGCATTATAAAGTGCCTGACTACATAAACTCCTGTCAGGTGTTTAAAAACGCTGGTGTTGTTTTTCCATATCAAAAATAAATGTAGGAGACCTTTTGTCTCAAGTAGCAGGTGTGCCTATTTTTTTAAATGCTGATATATGTAGCCGTCCTGTGATATGAGTTTAAAGTAAACGTAAAGATTAAGATTCATATACAGACTTCTAGTTGTTTGTATGTGTTTGCATGCCTGTATGTGCTTGTCTGTGTGTGTATGCGTGTGCATGCATGTCTGCGTGCTTGTGTGTGCATGCATGCCTGTCTGTGTGTGTGTGTGTGTGTGTGTGTGTGTGTGTGTGTGCATTCGGGATTGTATGTGTACATGCCTGTGTGTGTGTGTGTGTGTGTGTGTGTGCATGCGTGCGGGCTTGTGTGTGTGTATGTGTATATGCTTGGATTGGGCTTCAGCCAAGAGGTGAGGACACTGAGTCTTTATTTACACGTAAGCGCTAACTCCACCTGTCCTCATTGGGGCACAGGTTCACCTCATTTTGGTTTTGGCCCTTTGTCTGTCTCTCAGATGACGATACACAGCCTGTGAGGCACACACCGAGCCCAGACTGGCATCTCCCGGATCAGCCACAGCGTGACCCAAATCCCTGTCTAACCTGGCATGGGAGCATTGTGGCATGGGAACGGCATGGCACAGGAGTGCCTAGGCAGGTGGTTTTTTTTTAGATTGATTCACATTTGGATTGGAAGGTGACAAACACCTCTTTTACCTCTTTTTAATATTTGCCTTTTTAAAACACACTTCTAATGCACACACTTTGCATGAAACGCTTCTAACCTGGTTTGCAACCGACAGCATCTGCTCTACTTCAGTTACAAGAGATTCCTATTTTCACTCAGAGGGATGCCCTGAAAAGTGCCCAATACTGTTGCCTTGGAAACAGACTGACACAGTCACATGCTTCTTAAACAAGACAGCATCTGACTGCCGTGTCCAGACCAGGGCAGCGAGGTTAAAGGTCTTTGGCCTTTAACAGGTACGGCCTGTTGTGGGCGCAAATCCATTATGCACCTCGCTTTCCAGAAAAGGAGAGACCCCTGGTGGCAATGAGGCAGAGAGCTTCTGTGAGGGGTGGGGACACCACACCTGAAGGGGGGTACGCATGCACGAGGATAGGTGTGCTGGGGGGGGAGCTCCAGGGGCATGTGTTGCGGCAGCTCTGTGGGGGGGGGGGTTCTCTCCTAGGCCAGACTACCCGGCTCAGAGCGAGGCCCGCTCACAGCAAAGCCACAGGCAAAGAAGATCTCGTGTGGCCTTCAGCCAGGATCGGCAGCCGTCACGCAGCCCATTAGAGCCAGCCGGCTGCAATCCAGCGCACTATTACAGCACCGCGCTTGACAAAATAATTCTCCTCCGCAGTCCTCCTGTGTCGCACGCTCATTATGGAATGAGGGGAGGTGCGTGGGATGAACGCTCCGCCGTCTTGGCCCGTCTGCTGTTGTAATGTGTCCTTAAGTTCAGGTGTGCTCGATGCTAGACTGTCTAGTGTATGGATGTGGGGGGGCTTTACTTTTATCAGTTTTTCATCACGTGTTCTATCATCTTTAAGAATTTGGTAGTTCTGGAAAAATACACAGATCCAGCCTTATTGGTACTGTGATAATCTGACATTTGTGTTTTTCCCACTTTAAATTAAATATAACATGGTGAGAGGGTGGGACAGAGCTGACGCGGAGATTCACGACATCAGATCTGTGTGCACGCCTCTATTTACATATTTTTCCCAGGCTCTAACATCAAGTTTAATGCGGTAATACCAAAATTCATAATTAATCATATCTGATTTGCTTGATAGCCCTAAAATACAGAAAGATAAATGTTGAGGATGGGGTTAGCATTAAGTATTTATAATTCTTAAATGAAGTATAAACTATGATAAATCCATTGCCTGGAACATTAGCTGGTTCTAATTCTAATTAAAAATGCAGTTTGATACCAAGGTTACCAGTTACGCCTCATGAAATCCATCTCCTGCATTAACGTTGTGTGTTTTTTTTGTTAGCCCCCTATGAGTGATCCAGTGGTCCACTATAGCAATTACACACAGACAGTGGAACAAGCAAGTCATTAGTTTTAATTAAGTCGTCGTTAATTACTTAACGTTAGGAGGCGTCACGTGGAGCTACAATGCTGGTACAGTGAAATGCTTCCGTAAACAGCTGTTGGTTGTCTTGACGGTGCTGTGCTGTAAATCAGTTCCTCCCTTCTGTGCAGATGCAGACCTTATTAAGATTGAAAGGTTGTTTTTGTATGGCTCATTAGAAATATTTTATGGTTAATGGGGTAATCTCTGATAGTACTATTATAATTATTACTGTCAGAGTCATAGTGGTTCTGTGCGTTTCACTTTTATACATGCTCAACATTTATTACTAAAGGCTGACTTAGTGTAGGCTAACGGAGCAGGCCTTGTGTTGGGACAGGGTTACCTCCTAACTGACGCTGCACCTGCCTGACCTGATAAAATGTGTTGGCTCACATGAGCCGGATGGTCTGATTCAGGTTAACGAGTAGAATATTCCTCCTAATGCATAGTGTCGGGTCAGGTACCAAAGTGGGCCAGTGGAGTGTCAGGTCAGCTACCAAAGTGGGCCGGTTCTAGACTGTTCTGAAGGGTAGGGAGTGTCGGGTCAGGTACCAAAGTGGGCCGGTTCTAGACTGTTCTGAAGGGTAGGGAGTGTCGGGTCAGGTACCAAAGTGGGCCGGTTCTAGACTGTTCCAGTGAGGTTTAAAGGTGAGGACAGGGAAGAGCAGGCATATTAATATTTACTAATGTCACACCTCGCACTTGCTTTTTGTGTATGAAATGTCTTCATTGTTGGTTTACTAGTACTTGTTACAAGCTGGTCATAAAACAAAGTAAATTGCAGAAAGGGCATTGAACCCTGCTAAAAGGAGGAATCTGTGATACTGCTTCCTTTTCTCTACCTCTCTCTCTGTCTCTCTCCTTTCTCTCTGTCCTTCTCCTCTTTTCCTGGTTGCACTCATATGCTTCTGCTCAGTACTAACAGCTTTGCTGAGGGTTGGAGGGCACATTTATCTTCGACTTAAAGTTCTCAGGCGGCGTTGCACCTGGCCAATGGGACACGTTTGTTAATTCCCCCTCCGACCCCATTAGGACGTCACACACAGAACTTGGTGAGGCAGAGGAGGGACGCACTGAACAGCTGTTGTAAGCCCAAAGGGCTTTGGGGCTTTTTACACTTCTAGACGAAACTGGTTTAACCCGGATTGGAAAACAGCACAGGGATTGTCGTAAGTCCTCTTTGTGCATCTGGACTTAAAACTTGTGGGATGCAGTGAGTTAGTGGGGAGTCGTGTGCCACCTCCCCCCCTTGTCATCTGCACTTTGTCACTCAGGCAAAGTCACTCCACCGTCTGATGGGGGGGGTTTTCTGCTCCCGTGTTCCTTTCCATTGTTTCATTCCAGGCCTGTGAAGTGCTTTTGTTTTTCTGTGAGTACAGGGCTAAAGACCCTGTATGTCAGAAGAGGTGTGAACACAAGGCAGCTCATCACACGTGTATAACTGGGGCCTGTCAAAGTAACGATGGAGTCCATTTCTGTTCACCTTTATAAATAACATGCCTGCAGTTGGCTTCTTGGCGAAGACTCTTCAGCCTCAGCTACATTCACTAATTACGCTGCCCTCTTCTTGTAACTCTGTCTAACTTTGAAGGCATTTAACTTCTTTATCCTTATTTCTTCAGTGTGGTCACCTTACTTAGTCTTCAGTATGCTGTGTTTTCTGTCCCCTGTGGTTAGTTCTGGATCCGGAGTCCCTGTGAAGTCCGATCCCGCACACAGAACTCGTTATACTGAGCCGAGAGTGGGCCAAGTGGCACCTCGCTGCCGTGCTCTGGCGGAGAGGGAGCCAAGGACTCTGGGATACACGGGAAGTCAGCTTGTTTGTCGCCATTTGATATTTTTTCTCTTTAGCTGTTTGATGCGTGAATTACAGAAGTGATGGGGGTGGGGGGGGGTTCAAATGCTTTCTCAGAGTGTAGTGCTTCCCAGGTGTTCTTCCCATAACCCTCTGAGCCTGTGGTGTGGGCGGCTGCAATGCATCAAGTGCATGAACAAACAGGAGGAGTCTCATCTGGAAGCATACACTATTCAGGTGCATCATGGGACAGCACACTCCTACACACACACCCACACACATCATATGCATATCTGGTGTACCTTTGGTACATATAACACTTACATATTTAACACCATAACAGGCCTGCTTATCTATTCTTAGTTTGGTACTCAGTGGTAGCTCACATGCACTGTCCTGCACATTAATTCAGCAGAGAGACCTCTGCCCCCCCCCCCCCCCAAAAACGAATCCACATGTTTGAAAATGAAAATTAAAACACAA
>JABJVR010000095.1:2375808-2386278 GCA_025773905.1 Chitala chitala | reverse complement strand
CCCCCCCCCCCCCCCCCCCCCCCCCCCCCCCCCCCCCCCCCCCCCCCACGCCCCCCCCGCGCCCCCCCCCGGCGCGGGCCCCCGGAGGGAGGGGTGAAAATTAAATATAACAAAAACCAGTCAAAGGATACACTGCTGGGTTGGTTAATGGGTGTCAGAAATTAGATTCATGGTTTTGTCATTTGTACACCAGTCTCTCAAGTCAAACATGCCACACCTCTATACACTGAGCGCGTGCACACACACACACACACACACACACACAACTCCCTTTACAGCCTCACTCCATCTCCTTTTCTTTCCTCAAAGTTTATGAATATTTCATAATGACGGGGCATAAATATTCATCCTAATTGCTTTTGCGCGCCGGTTATTATCGCAGTTTCTTTCTTCAAGACAAATATTCATTAGGAATTCTGCATACCCTCGGCCCAGAAACAGCCGATCCCACACGTGCTGCCACTCTGGCGATGTGCAGACGTGAAGCCCGCTACCTACAAATGCATACGTATGACCTTGCGATACCAGCGTGTTCGGTTCTTCTGAGTCCCCCAACCCTGGAGCCCAGAGGTAAAATCAATTAGCGGCTAACCTTGGGACCTTCTCTCACATGACGTTTGATCTTAAAATCCACAAGTAAATTATTTAAAAACTTGACACTGACAAAAAAAAAAAAAAACTTCATGCTGACATTCTTCTGAAGGGGTCCAAGGAGCTTCATCAGCAAAATAACAGAGAGAACTTCAGTTTAAGCATCCGAATCATGGACAGGCAACTTCCAGTGAGCCTTTGTTAACTCACAATATGGTAAGATGTGCTTGTAATTCAGTAGTTTTATCTGTTCAAAAATTCTGCACTGGCTGTGTTTCCCCCAGGATCCCAGTGACTACAGGTTGAGCTGGAGGCGTAGACCAGTGTAATCTCTTACAGCGCACTATTGTGCACCTTTGATGAAGGGACTGTCCTCCCCATCTCAGCAACGTGGCTGGACACCCGTGACCAGTAATGATCTGCAAGACTGAACCTGTTCCTGCCTTTTACCACACTAGTTACACTTAGATTTTTTGCTGTTTGATATTTAGCCATTATTTCAATAACACTTGCATTTCTGTTATCCTTTTAAAATTTAATTATTCCAGTCTGTGATTGTTGAAAGGAAAATACTAAAGCAACCAGTTCTTTTCTTGTCTTTATTATTATTATTTTTTACAGAATGTAATTATAAACAGCACCCCGGTGCCTCTGCCATCAAAGGGGGAGGTGAAGTCTCGACGCCTCTTTTTGATTTGAGAATGCTGAAGACGAACCCTCACTGGAGCTTCCCACCCAGCGCTTAATATATCTTCACTATTAAAGCGATTTCACAGGCAGAGCACACACAATGCACGCTAGACCTATCACAACGGAGCGTGTAACATAGGTTGTGGGGGAGTGGGGGTCAACCAGGGACAGGGCAAGTCAGACCTACCATAGGTACAGAGAAATGAGAGAAACTGCACTTGTAGCCAAAAAAGGTGTGCATTATAATACTGCTGTGGTTGGGGGGGGGGGCTAGCCCCCATGTTAATATCTGATCAAGGTTTGTAACCTGAGTTACTGTACAGGATGCAAAAGTCTGTTAAACCCCTAAGTAGGTCATCTTTGATGAAGCCTTCTAAGCAAATAAGTATTGAAATGAAAGACATTATTTTGTGATCAGTGTGGAAGAAACACAGCTGAGTGGAATTTAGCTGAGGTTGTAGCAGCCTTGAAAGCTAAGCCTGTTCCCCTGCACTGTAGCCAGACAAGGACAGAGATATGAACAGACAGACAGACTGGCTGGCTGTTCAGAATGGCCTTCACTGCAGTGCTTCTGACCTGTCTGTGCTGTGCTGTTCCAGGGACAGGCAGGGCCCGGGGTACTTGTATGGTTAATTAACATAGCACTTAATTGCTGCCTTCTCAGGCCTTGGGTGCTTTGGGGCATTAGTTCCAGCCCAGCAGGCGTGTGCTCGAGAACACACGACGCACTGATTATCGACATTGCTGAAACCCCCAGCACCTTTGGCCCATGTCGGGAGGCCCACTTCCCTGAGGGGGGCAGATGTAACGGTCAGAGGGCCGTGTTAACAACCTGATTTGAAACTCCCCTTAGATTAGGCCCAGTCATAGCCTCAGTCACACTTAATTACTGACAGTGAGTTTTGGGGGCCGTGTGTCCCGTTTGAACATCATCGCGGACCAAGTTCTTGTGATTCAGGAGTGGGACAACCTTGACGGTGAACGTTACGCTCTGCCCCGTGAGCGTGCCTGGTACTTCATCCTCTTCTGTGTTCCCACTGCCATGGAAACTGACAGGATACCAGCTAGGGGTTACCACTTCAGGTTTTCCAGTCACAGACTGCAGTGTTTTAATGTCACCTGTTTTATTTGGCGTCCTAGTCAAAAATGCTTAGCAACGCAGTTGAAAGAGCCTCACTAAAGAGGACAGCAGCAGGTTTCTCTTGGGATTCAAACCTACAACCTTCAGTTTTAGTCCCTGTGCTCAGCCACCAGGGTGCCTGCTGAACACACTCATGCTCTGCAGAGGATACGCTCACAGAGTTGTGCTTGCCGAGGAAAATACGCTTTCTTCAATGTGAATGAAGCGGCTTTAACATTCCTGAGGAATGGATCTTCACGTACTGCGGGGCCTATGTCACCTGGCTTACTGCCATCGTGCTGAACACAGCTCAGCTGAGTCATGTTTTGCAAACGCTTTCTGTCATTTTACAGAGTACTGCTCTGCTCTCCCAGGTAGTTATTCCATGAGCACACCCGAACCTTCGTATGCTGCCGTGGGTATCTGCATGTCAACAAGACATGCCTGGAATGTAGGCATTTCCTCCTTTCGGAACATCACGTGGTCCTGCTATACGTTCTCCTCGTGTTGACAGGAGACGGGGACTGTCATACCTTCGATACTCGCGGGGTGAAGAGAACACACCACAGTTTCATTTTACAAACTGATGAAAAAAGGAGCAGTGTTTACAAAACAACATGCGAAGGAAATACAAAAAGCACAAACACGGCATTTTGGCGAGGAGACAGGCTGTCCTTCAGAAAGGACGACGACGCGGGCGACTGACTGGAGCAGCAGCACAGACGGCATGTACAGCCTGCTTGGTAGATATACGGGGAAGGTCGGTGGTTGTGTGAATGTTCTTAGGAGACTGGCCTGGTCAGTTTTGTCTAAATTAGAGGTGCCTCTGACGTACACTCTGTGGCAGCGACGATCAGGAGAAGGCAGGCACATGTGACACAAGCTGACCATCACCAGCTCCACAACATCTGTAAAGGGCCAGCGGCACTAATAACCATCTGGAGTAATAACTGACAAAACTCTGGTCACATGGTCATTGGGTGGCCGGCTGTCATACATGTGAGTAAACCCATTTATTAAAATTATGTGTGTTCCAAACTTTCACAGAGCCTCAATGCCTTTGAGACACAAATTAACATAATGACCAGAAATTATATGTCATGAAATGTGTATTTAAACACAGTGTTCAGTATTATTTACAGTAATCGATGTGTATATTGGATCAGAGTGGTCACTGACCATGGAGTTCTCTGTCCCATGTTAGAGGCTGATTGTAATAAGGCAAAATTATTCCTGGTATTTGTTAATCGCTCCAGTTTTTGAAATGCAGCCTCTGCCGACTCTTTTAATAAGGCACTTTAAGATTATATGTGCCTAAACTACCCTGCGCTATTGTCATATTTGACAGGCTTAAGGATATGAAGCAGAATTTCTCACTATGAACAGCTAAAATGTTTAGCCATTTCGTTGCATTTAGGACTACAATTTGAAAGATTATTTGCACATGAATCATTTATAAGAGGTGCATGCTGGGAGTGTGGAGGTGAAATCCAGTCCTCAGTGCCACAAAGGCATCTGTCACATAAAGGTGGACATGGAAGTCAGGGATACTGCCAGCAACTGGTCATTTCAATTTGAAACAGCAAACAAGTATGAAAATTTGTACAATTGCGTTGCGTGTTTGCGATAATAACATGAAAGTCATTGTAAATGGCTGTTGTTATTCCAGTCCGCTCAGCAGCACCTAAAGACTGCTACACCAATTATGAAAATAACTCCACCTTTCAGCTCAGCCGTGTGAATTACTCGTCTAATTTCCTCACAGCACATAATATCCTCTCAGCATTTTGCAAGGATTTTCTGACAAATGCCTAAAATAAACAGTCAGTGACACAGTAAATGCCAAAATACGAAAGGAGACAAAACTGCAGTCCTGCACAGTGGGGGCAGAATTTCAAGTAAATGCAGTCTGGAGCCCTTCATTGTTTCAAGTGATGCGAGTTATAGACACACACGCCTTCGGTGTCTGTAAGGTTCCCGGTGTCTCTAGAGGAGATGTACTGGACGCTGGTGGATGTGTCTATGTGCCGCTGGTGGAGGGGGGGGGGGGTTCCATTTCTTTGATTCACACACAGCCCCCCCTTACTCCACCCCATCCTGATGTTGAGGAGCTACAAGACCTCTGAGACCCTGGCCCTGTAAGGGTCTCTGTCAGCTCTGGGTTGATCATAATTCACAACATCTACACCGACCCCTGGTAATTAATATTAGAAACACATCTGTCAGCAGGGTCTGTCCCTCATTAGTGTGGAATCACATTAGGGGCAGGAGGAGTGGGGGGTGCAGCTCTCCAGCTCTGATTTGCTCTCCTGGGCTGCTCTCGTCCCAACATCCTCACAGGAGCCACAGCTGACGAGCTGAATCCCTCCTCCATGCAAGTCCATATTTTACAGTTAACCAAGACTTTCAAATATATGATGACTCCAGGTGGCCTTCTGAGTTACACACTCCAGCCTTAACAGCTGTAAAGGAGCACTGACTTGCGTTTCCGCGTACAGGTTTGTGTCATTCTAAATAAAACACGTGTCACTGTCGCTTACAACACAGGCTCCATGGCCGCACTTCGAGCGGAGTCTACAACAGCAACTGGATCTGATCCCCAGACACCCAGTCTCAACACACACATCCAAAATATCATAAACAAATATCTTTATTTTACAAAAATAAAACGTATTTACAAAAGTATTAAATGTTAAATGTGTCACTGACACTAAATGCCAGTGGCTGGCCATTCCTCAGGAAGACCGCCCCGTTCTGGACACAGGCAGGCATGGGTGAATCGACCAACGAAGCAGACACACACCCGCAGACCTCTGGCTAGCAGAGCGGAGAGTCACAGAAAGCACAGGGGCCCTGCAGCATCCTCTTTATCCATTCCGGGTCTGAAACAGGAAGTCCACAGACAGCCAGCGTTACGACGTGCCTGCTGAGTGTGCACACCTGACTCCTCCCCCCTCCTGAAACCACACCTCTCAGAGCGACGTGGAGAGCATGCAGATGGAGGAGGGCCAGGCTCTGCGGGTGCTTCGTGAGCGAATGTAGACACGTTAAAATGCTGCCGATATGCAAACATGCGGCACTCCTCATCCAAGCCACTGGTAACGCTGCAACACTTTTATGTTGTTGCAGCACAGTGGTAATGTTGCGGACACCTGCACAGGGCCCCCCCGGGATAGCCAGGATAGCTTTTTGTGCCCCCCATTCTAGCCCCCTAAACCACTGTCCAGTTCATGACATTCTCCTTCATGCAGAACTGTTTGTGAGGCATTCTGGGTAAAAAAAAAAGTGCCAGCACTGAGTGACAGACAGTGGTGGAATATTAGCATCAGCAGCAGCCAACAAGAATAAAGGTAAGGACAGTGCAGGACACGCTGGACATCCTATTTCAGTTCAGCGTCTAAACATCTCACAGCACATGTGGACCCAGAAGCCGGGATCAGGTGAGGAAACGAAGGGAAGAGCGAATGAGTGGGGTGGGACAGGCCCGACGAGCAGGCCTCACTCACCTTCAGGCACGGCGTGCCGGGCGATGCTGTCCCGCAGGAGGCACCGTCTGTAACTGTGGGACTGGCAGGCCTGGTACGTCAGCCCACACCTAAAGTTGGGGGGGAGGGTGCGTGAGCAATTATATACAACAACCACTCAACCACAAAGGAGGAAAAGCAGGTTCACCCAAAACGTGAAACAAAAATTTTGTTCCCTAACTCTGCCCAGGGACTAAGTGGCTCAAGATGAACAGATAAGCACTTCTGTACTGCTAATTTACATGTGGAATGTTTGGTCACGTTTTGTTTATTAGTAAATAATTACAGCTAGTGATTTAATGACTTTGCAAATAGCCACATCAGCTGGATACTTTCATTTTGCTAACGAACTGACAGCAGGACCCCTTCTGCTTGTTTCGGGGTCACGAGTACCGAGGGCGAGGTCAGCACCTGAGCCACAGGTGTCCGTTGCTGCACACCGTCTGTTTCGGTTGGTCAAAGGGCAGCACCTCTTTGCACAGGCTGCAGTGCTCTGGAAACGTTTGCTTGTTCATCTTCTTAAAGATGTGACCGACGAGGACCTGAGGCAGAGAGAAGCCGCACACAGGGGGAGGCCACGCTTTCCAAGTCAAATGCCCAAGGTCAAAGACAGAAACGTTTCAAGTGTAGCCAACGATTACAGCTCCACTTTAGTCACTTTCACACTGTAACAATCAAAACTTTTTTTTTTACCAAGTTACTAGAACTACTTCCTACAGTTAGCAAAGCAGATGGTTCCCTTACCTTGGCAGCCCTGTCCTCACATGTGGGGTCACTGCTGAGAAAGTCACACAGGGCTCGAGTAGGGATGCTGGTGTTCTCTGTGGTGGAAGTGTTCAGGTAGACCTCGCCCAGCACTTTCTTCATGTTCTCCCGAGAGATGTGCAGCTCCGCCTTCTCGATCCAGCCGGTCACCTCCATCACCTGCTCCTTCATAGGTATCTCGCTGGGTGGGCAGTTCGCCTCTGCCTGGTGCGACTGTGCTGCGGTGCTCTCACGAGGCACCACCTCTTCCTCCTCCTCTGCCTCCTCCATGTCCTCCTCGCCATCCAGGGTCTGCTCATGTGACGGCTGCTGCAGCGCTTCCAAGGGAGCCTTCTGCATCGATTGGAGCAATACACGGCACAGGAAGAGCCTGAATCGCCACGGATACGTAGCGCCACTGCCACCACTGCACATCTTCACATCCACCGCCTCCAGCAGCGTTGGTGGGATCTTTTTGTCTCGCAGCACTTTCCAACGTACCAGGTCCAGCAGGTCTGCCTGCTGGAAGAGGTTCTGGAGAGAGGAATCCAGAAGCTCAACGGCTGCATCATCCGGGCTCTTCAGTGCAATGAATTGGACCTGGTAGGTCAGCTCAACTGGGTGCTGCCCGTGGATCATGCCCTCTGTGGTCGCCAAGGCTAGGTAGGCGCCATTGGGGCTCAAAGAGATGCCATGGGTCCTGTGTCCCGCCACACCTTCAGGGAGCACCACCTGCATCTGCCGGAAGGTGACAGCTACATCGGTGAAAACTGGCGTGAGCTTCTTAATGGTCCCGTCCAGAGAGCAGGTAAAGACGGTGCCCCCATGACGGCTGGCGGCCATGGAGACAATGGGCGAGGAATGCAGGCCAACCACGTGGGAGTTGTGCACATTCAGTCCAGCCTTGGTGATCAGCATCAGGCACCAGAACAGGTACGGCCCGCGGGCCACCAGCACCAGGCTGCAGGTGTACTTCTGCTGAGGATGGAAAACAGACACACACCTGATGGTGCGAACTGGGATCTGGTCGACCTCCTGCCACAGCACCACTGGCTGCCGCAGTGTGAACTGGCCTTTAATGGCCTTTAGGTTGACGGGCAAAATCTTAACGAGCCCACTCGAGCTGCCCACAATGAGGCCGCTCATCCGGCGCCCACCGTGTTGGTACTCCCACCAGGCCAGCGCGCTGGGTGCCGGCACACCCGACTGGAGGGTGGTGCAGGACATCACCTGCTCCTCGCCCTGGAAGGGCAGCTGGAGCTGCCAGACGGCCAGGTCCCCATTTTCCATCAGCACCGCCAGCATGACCACACCCATGTCCCGGGCCTCGCCACCGGCCTGGACCTGCTGCGAGGAACACACGCTCGACCATTCCATGCACACGGGCGTCTGCATGCGACAGCGGCGGCGCAGCTCCGCCGGCTCATCCAGTGGCCCCAGCGGCGGTTCAGCGCCTGACAGCAAGTAGCCCTTGTCCTCCAGCATCTTCCCGTAGAGCTCGGTGAGGTCTGCTAGCTGTGTCCACTGCAGATGCCTGGAACTGCTGTGGACGGTGAGCCGGCTGTCAAGCGTCAGTGAGGCCAGCAGGCACCGCCCAGTGCTATCGCAGCCTAGCGGGGACCAACTGGCGTATTTGAGGCCCTGAAGCGGGGGAAGTGCCCCCACGTTGGGATTCATCACCCGGTCCAGCACAAAGCCCTGACTCACGGCCGGGTCCTTGGAGCTGGCGAGCTTCTTTTTCACTGCCAACACTTCTGTCTCTGGACCCATCTGCGTGCCAATGTACAGCAACAGATATACATATGGATACAGTTTAATACAAAATTACTCAAAGCTGCAAAGCATGGAGAAATGTGTTCAATGACAGATGCAACACAACACAATATTTCTGTGTCACTACTGTTCTCCTGCGAAACCGTATTTAAATCCATTAAAAGTCTACACACACTGCCACGGCTACCGTCACGCAAACCTGTACACAGGGGGCGCTGTCTTGTACATCTGGTTTAACAACAGTCCATCGCCCACATTAGTCAGTTTAATATTCCAAAGAAAAGGACTTGATCCCCTGCAAAACGCCGGTGAAACCGTAAAACATGTGAACTACAATGCAAACGCAGTAATACCAGCAGAGACAGCAGCAGGCAGGTTCGTAGTACTTAGGAACCACAACCAACATTTTACCTTCAGAACACAGACTTTCTCTGGCACAAGAATGGAGGCTCGGTGCATGATCAGATCTTGACAGCAGGTGTGAGCTTCGCACACCATTTCCAATAGTGAAATACTACTTCTAGTGCAGGCAGAAAGTCTGTGATCTTCAGACCACGCAAGAGGATCCAAACCGCTAAATGCATTTAAGAGCTTTACAGACGGATCCCTGCTAAGGAACTGTCCTGCTGTGCTCGAGTCATCCGATGCCAGCCGGGACGCAGCACCACATTCAGTCCTATCCCCATTCGGAGCGTGCACGGAGCTGGGAGCTGCCATTTTCATTGACAAAAACACGCTAGCGGCGTCTCGGGGAAGTGACGTCACAAACACGTGTGTAGGATTTACACTGCGCGCTGGGTGTTAAATACACAGCGAAATACTCTGTGTTTGTAAAATAAAACAGTGTCGATGGAAAATCGCAGAAGTACGCTGAAAAGTCACAGCTTAAAAGAGGTTGCATCTTGAGTTCAAAGTGACTTGATCCTGAAGCTGTGCAGTCATATGAACTGCTGATACGAATCGTGAACAAGTTATTGCATTGTTTATGAAGTTATTGTACTGTATATGGTGTAAAGCGCCGTTAGTTGTGCTAAATACAGACGGGCTGTCTACCTGTCTGCCAACCATTAAAACAGCTGTGAACTTTGTACAGTGTCTGTAATTTTTTTTCCCAGTTTCATTCAGTTTGTATATAGCGTCGTTCACAGCACTACAGTACTCAAGATCGTAGTGACATACATTGAGTCAGCTGTGTATGTGTACTTACTAAAAACAAAGATAGCAAGCCAGACAACGATGATAGATAGGAACCATATACTGCTAAGAGCGTTCCCTGCTATTCTAACAGTAAACGATTAGGTAAAAGAGGTGTATGTGATTTTAACGAGAATAGTAGCGCTAAAGCTGTAATAAGTCAATCGGTTTGTGAATTTTCCGTGCAGGCATGTTTGTGTGACTAACAAAGGCAGTTGCAGTGTATCCGAATGCGATAACACTGGAAAACATAACCTTACAATCTTTACTTGTGTCAGTTGGTGACTCAATGGGCAGAGCATTAGGCTGGAATGCGGAGATCTCCTGGTTCAATTCCCAGTTCAGCTGCCAGGTGTGTCCCTGAGCAAGACACCCAAACGCCAGCTCCCCAGGCACCGCATGTGGCTGCCACTGCTTCCTCCTCCCCCAGAGGGATGGGTCAAAAGCAGAGATGTAATTCCCTATGGGATTAATAAAGTACTATAAAATAAAAAAATGTTTTTATGTGTGTAGCATTCACTATGTATTATGGTTAGTTTATTTTTGAACAACACCATTTACAACAAAGTTGCCCCAAGGTGCATGTGTGTGTGTGTTTTTGCAATGGTAGGATACTGCAATTCCACGGTAACAGTCTGCTGTTCTTGTTACTGTTGGGTAGCTCCAGATGGCCTGTTTATGGGTGCTGTATAGAACGCTAGAGTCTCGCTGGAAATGCGAGGATTTAATTAGCAGGTTAGACTGGAGAATGATTGGGCCATATTGGGAATTTTGGCTTAGACACCAAGGTTAACACCCCAGTGTGTGTGTGTGTGTGTGTGTGTGTGTGTGTGT
>JABJVR010000095.1:2346123-2375708 GCA_025773905.1 Chitala chitala | reverse complement strand
CCATATTGGGAATTTTGGCTTAGACACCAAGGTTAACACCCCAGTGTGTGTGTGTGTGTGTGTGTGTGTGTGTGTGTGTGTGTTTTAACCACAAGTACTTTTAAATGTGTAAAGGCCATGGTAATCGACTCTGGCTGCAAACGGAACAGTTGCTGTGATGCTGAGCTCAGCTTTGGGTTTCACACTTTCTCTTGAGGAAAAGAGCCCCCCCTACTGACCCAGCAGTACCACCTTATGACACAATCTGCTTTTCTTAAGATTTCTCCCCTGTCAGTCTGAACCAAGCCAAGTGTTGGGCTCAAATCATCCATTTGGCAGGAGATTCCGCCTGCATTAACAGAAATGGCTTGTGAGAGACTCTATGGCTAACAGTTCTTTTTGTTTGTATGATTGATGCTGAAAAACAAAACATGTTTAACTCCGCATTTTAACTTGTGTGTGCCAAAAGAACAAATATGAACGTAACAGGCGCTTGCTTTTGTGGTATGTCGTTTTGTATATGGTTAATGTATGCATCTGAAATAAATCATAAACATCGCAACTGAGACTATAATTCTCCATTGAGTCAGAATTGAAACTGCTTACTACAACCTGATTGTAAACTATGCGGAAGCTGCCCGGCTCTGTAGCTAAACTAATCCTTGTGACACAGTTTGGTCCTGTACTCTGTAAACTTTGGATCTACTGTGTACTTTTTTAAACAAGGTTTTTTTTTGTGACTGCTCCGCACAAGTCATGCAGGAACTTAAGGACTTTGTGTTCCAGTCTGGGGGGGGGTTGACCGTCAGCCCGCAGGTTACAGCGTCAGTCACTCCGTGGCCCCACATGAGGGACAAGGTGGGTTGATTAGATGAAGTGAGTGTACAGGTGCAGCCAGTGTAACGAGATCCTGTCGGATCCTCTCGCGGGACACCGGGCCCGTAACGGATGCTTTTAAAACCTCTGAATAATTCATCCTCACCTTATAAATAGTTACAGTGCAGCCGCTAAGTAAAACTAAACACAACACCCACCTGGATCTGGTTACCTCGCACCAGCGGAAACCGGATGTGTGCCACACCTCGGCCTTGTACAGAGAACCTGTTTCATAGTGCGGACTTTAGCCTCCACTTTTCAAGAATGACTCTGGAGATGTCAGGGTTTACTGTTTAGCCCAGGGGTGCCCACACTTTTTTGGCTTGTGAGCTACTTTTAAAATGACCAAGTCAAAATGATCTACCTGTATTAAAAATGCTAAATATATTAGCATTATATTAGATAGGCTAACATGTAAAATATATATATATTTTTGGTCCGTGATTTACCTGCACCACATTTGCAATCGACCGGTCAGTTGTGATTGATGTATTGGGGACCCCCCCGGTTTACATTAATGCCTTTTATGTCAAAGCACCAACAGCAATGGTTTAATTATACGTGGTGTGTTTGTGATGAACTACACTTGTGCAAGTCACCATTAAGAAATTCTATAATTTTTTTTCTCCAACCTTATTATATGTTGAAGCATCATACACTGTATCACTTGAAAATCTGAATTGTATAATTATATAACCTTAGAATTTTAAAGCTTAAAGAATAGTAAAAGTTTCAGTGAGAAAGGTGGTCGGCCTGCTGTTTTTGAAGTAGTTTCAGTGTTCCTGTGAGCAGCTTGTGAAAGTTTAAGCGTCTGCTGCATTTCTGTGTTGTGCAACCTGGCCTGGTTAATCTCCTCCTGTTGTATGACCTGGAGATGGTCCACCTGCTGAAGTCGCATCTCCGCTGCAGGGACCCAGCTTGCCCTCAGCTGCGGCACTGCGCCCCTGCGCTGCGGCACTGCACCCCTGCGCTGCGGCACCGCGCCCCTGTGCCGGAGCTGTCCAGGCAATCGGGCAACAAACAGGTTTGCTTCTTCTGCAGTGTCTGAACGGAGGTTTTTTTCCCCCAAGTTAAAAATAAATAAATGACGACTGTGTTCCTCACATCAAAAAGAAGCAACACTTGAGATGACACACGGTGCTTTTGTACCTGCAGTTTTTCTCAGGTCTGTTTTCAGAAAGAGAGGCAGATCTGGGATTCTTCCCGCGATGCGCATGTGGAGAAAATGCAGACATGAGAGTCGCGCAGGAGTCAGCGTGTCTGCGTCTGTGCCACAGTTTTCCAGCTGGAGCTTCTGCAGGTTTTTGACATTGTCACAACAGCAAACTAGAATAACTGTGTCCTCCCAAACTTAGGGAACACTCAGAAATCCCTTTCCTCATGTTACTTTGATCATTTCAAGTGGCATGCATGGACTATTTTCCAGTGAGGCGACCAAACTAGGATACAGAATCGAAGCAGAGGGGCACTCAGGAAAATAATAATAATTACTACAGCACAATTAAGCACATATTAACCATTTAACATTGATGATTGTCTGAAGATTTCACATTGGTACTGCCTCAGAGTTCTTGTTTGAGCTTCCAGCATTGATAAGAGCCAGTAACAAGTTAATAAACTATTAAATCTAACATGAATGTCCATCCATACAAGCAGCTTCTCAGAGCAGCCAGGAAAGATTTTACGAGGGACACTGCCTTCTCTGGCCCCCCCCCCCGGACTTCCCTGTGCCACTTCTCTTTTCCATAATTCTCTACATAACTTTCACTTTGACTCTATCTCTGTGGTCAATGCTGAAGTACCAATCAGAATTTTCCGTCTGTGGCTGAATCAAGGTTAGTGGTGATCAGGTGAATTTTGTGAGACACCAGCAAGAACTTGTATGTTTTTTTTTTCTTCAAAATATGCATTTTAATCATTTAGTCACACTGTGGCTGACAGGGTGAAAAATATAACTTCAGCACTTTTGCGGGCAGTAATGAAATGGTCTGTGGGCAAATTCCCGTGTTCCTGTGAGATCAGCTCGCTTGCAGTCGGTGCTCGGGGGCCCCCCCCAGAGGAGGCCAGCGGGGCCCTACAGGCGTGCACGTTGGGGATTAGGAGCACCGGTGCCCGCGGAGAGCCCGGTGCGCGGCATTCTTTGTGTGCTGCCAGCCGCACCTGACAGGTGACGCTCTCAATCAGAGCTTGGCTGTCTCTCTCTGAGACCCATTCTCCTCTGAGATAGACCCCTCCCCTCTCGCCCTCGCAGTCAGCCATCAGAGGCTGCTCTGCACAGCGCAGTCGGCTGGTGCCCGTGAAGACGCTGACCCCCCCCCCCTTGCCTCCGGCAGGAGACCAATGATTGGCTATCAGTAGGACACACGCCACCTGGGAATGCTATTTTTAGAGAGCAGCAGACAAGCACTTTCAACAATGAGCGGCCTTAAAGAGGGGAGAAAGCACACCTCTTTGTACTCTTTATTTTTCTTCATTTGACAGGTGTTTAAACGAATCGCCAAGCATATGTGTGTACAGAGATGCCTCAGCATTGGGTTTCCTGGTAAATTTAGGTAGTGCATTCATAGTCATATATTTTCCTCATGGGCCTTTGAGCTCCTAGGTACCTTCTGGTTTCCAAGTGCAGGCAGTGTGAAGATGCGGGCAAGTGGCAACGGTTAGCCTGACAGAATGGCCCAGGTCAGGACCACAGTCTGGAAAGACGCAGGATGTAACTTACCTGCACAGGTGTATCAGGGGTAAGCAGCGTTAGAGCCACAACTTGGTGTTCTAGTTCAGGTGTGACAGGTTTTGACTTCCTGCTTCTCATTTACACCTGTCATCTTAGCTATCAGTGAGCTAGCTGTCGTACAACTGCCTGTTGGCTGAAAGGTTGACGACAATAGCAACACGTCAAACTAACGGCACACTAATGTCATTACATCGAAATTTCCCATAGGGGACTTTAAAAGTATGTTTATCTCTCTCTCTCTCTCTCTCTCTGTGTAATAATTGCAAAAAGTACAAATATGTTTTTACAAGTTTGTCCCAAAGTTTGGTCCACAATCTTGAGGCATTAAAAAGAAAGTGAAATTGGAGTAGCAACAACATCCCATGTGATACATATGCGAAATTCTATATATGCTTAGAAATAATAGATAAATTATTCATCCTCAGTGTGATTAATTAAAAAAGGCCTCGAGTCTTACGGCAGGTACACACTGAGGTACCATCATCCCCATGTGAGGGGATGAACACTTTAATTCCCCCTTTTTCTCCTGCCTCCTTCCTGGCCTAGTTTAAGAGCTGTCTGTAAATGATTATGTTCCCTTAAAGCTGAAGAGTTAGATGCCCCTGGCCACACCTCTAATAGGGTCCCACCTGGCCCAGATCTCTGCCACGCTAAAGTACGGCATTGTGATGGCACGCCCGGCCTGTGCCTCGGTCAAATACTTGGTTCTCGTGGGAAGGGTCAGTCCATCGAGACGTCACCGATGACCTGGTGTAATGGCCCTTGCTGTTTGATGGACAAAGGCGGGTAAGCTCGTAACAGCTGGCACGTTCACATTTCCGAAATTTGCCTGGAAATGGCACGGAGCTCATCATCGATACCAATGCTGTTTTGCTAGCGTCACTTATGATGAGGCGACGGGCTGGCGATTTCGCCAGCGGCGTCCAGCGGTGCGACCTGCCATCGCCCCCCGATGCCAGAATGACCTCGGGTCATGCCAGCTTGTGGTGGCAAGCTGCCTGCAGCCCCTGTCAGGGCCAGCAGAGCATAGCGCCATGGCGTGCCCGCTGCTCAGGGGGGCGCTAATGGAACTACGCTGGCCCGCCCATATGGTGCCAGTGGGAACTGGGACTGGGGGGGCTAATGAAGGGTTCCTCAACTTACTCAGTTCATATTAAAGCAGACAAGCCCAGGCATGGGTTATGTTTGGGTTTGACGAAGGGGCACTGAGGCTCATCCTGGCGAGGGGCACTGAGGCTTATCCTGGCGAGGGGCACTGAGACTTATCTTGTGGCTCCCTTTCTGTTGATGAGACCTGCTCAGGCCACAGGTGTGACTGGCCCAGGCCAGTGGAGCTCGGTTTCATGATGCATCTTCCACAAGGGCCTAGCCTGTGTATGCCGCGGCCTTCACTGTGCCCGAAATTCAGCATTTTTCTCAATACCCTATTTTTCCTTCATTGTCCAGCCAAGATAAAACACACAGCACACGTTGATGACTTGGTACCGGGTGATGGTGATGAAGATGGTCCGATACGCAGTGACGCCTTACATGGCTGCGCTTGCATCACTCCTCTTCTATACTTTGCTTCTTTTTCCCCTCTAGAGCAAATTGGTATGAGTTATGGATATGAATATGGGGTTATTAATTATGGCACAGCCGGTATCTGAGTCGGTTAAAAAAAAAGAAGCCATCTGAGAAGGAATATTTGGAAGCCGTTTTCTGAATGCAAGAGACTACCCCCCCATCCCAGTGGAGAGAGTGGCGGTCTTATGCCATATGTGGACGCTCACATGCAAGATGCCATTTTCTGGCCCGTGGGGTAAGAGTGTTCCCCACCCTAAATACCATTCCGTGGTGGTGTACTACATGGTGTTGAGGAGACTTGGATGGAGAAGTTTGGGGGTCTAACGGTGAGGAACGTATGGAGGGATCACACTGTCTGGTCTCTGTTTTGTTTTGCAGTGTTGCTATGTTTAAATATGGCTTCCTGTCCGCCACACAGGCTGATGTAAATGAACCTAAAATGACTGCATTGGTACGACACCTGCAATTTGTTTAACGGGCCTAAAAAGGGTAAGAGAATCTAATTATTGAAGTCAGCAAAAAAAACTGCAGCTTAAGGTGAACTTGCCCTGGTTTCTCAAACTGATTAAATAAAGGGGGGGGGGGAAACCAAAAAAGCAGGAACAGACTGGTAAAACAGGTCACTTCCCTGCTCCTCAGCAGCATGCCCCCCCACACCAGTCCCCCCCAAGCTTCTTTGGAACTGGAACAAAAGCACCCCCCACTCCGCCCTGCTCTCCATTTCATTGGTGACAGCTGCCGCGGAACAATCTCGCGGAGGGAGAGAAATGATGTGTCAGTGGAAGGTCCTTTAGCCGGCATGCGCTAATCCGTCACACGCCGTCCGTTGTTTACCGTGCTAGGACCCACTGCCGCCGCACGCGCCGGCATGGCGACAGATGCTGACCCACGCAAGTGTGAATCTCGCCGATTTCCCCCTGCTGCCAACCTGTAAATTACAGCTATCGGGAGTAATTAGACCCGGTGAAGCCCTTCCAAACTCCGGCCCCCCCCTTCCCTGTAGGCTGGCCAGGACGAGAAGAACTGGGATTTAAAAGGCGGAAGGTTGTTGGCATGCTTAGGTCCTGCCGTTAACCCCTCCCTGACAGAGGAGACTTTTCTGTCCCTCCTGCCCAGTGGACTGCAGAATTTGGAAAGGCGAAGGCCTGGACCATGGACGTGTTTTGGTTACATAACTCCTTTTCCCCCCTCTAGGTCAAAGCGACTCTCAGTCCATTCACTATCTAGCTATTATGGAATTACATATCTTGAATGTATTTAAATATTATAATTGCCACTGCTTTCACTGATATACACTGTAACACTTTCTGCATCTTGTGATGCACCAGTTTTATGTCTGTTACATAAAGCAGGTAATCAAAACGTTACACCTTGTTACTGTTAAAGGTGCTCTTTTCTACAGACGAGCCCCAGTGGGCACGTTACTGAGGGCGGCGAGTGTTTTGGAGCAGTGCTGCTCGTATGTATCAGCTAAAAAGAAAGTGTGTGCCGTGGACCGTGTGAATTGTCCCTAAATAGTGGACTGCGGGTGACCGACTCTGCCATTTCAGCCTGTTAATTGTTTAATTAACAGCTCCCCGTTTTCTCTAGATGCGGCACTCAGGATGGAATTAAATGAAAACTTTGGCCCACCCGCCAGTTGCAAATTACAAACCTCATAACATTAGCAGTGTTTACACTTTGTCACAGGACCCGTCTGCCTAACCTGAAGTTTTTAGTGTTTTTTTTTTTTTACTTTGTATGGTTTTATTTTGCAGGGAGGTGGGTTGTGTTAGCTCTTCACGAATGCTGTTTGTTCATGCACGCTGAGATTTGTCCGCTGATTTAGAAGGTAAACAGTGAGTACCTGATACAGACAACACACCTGTCCTCTCCCCACTGCTTGGAAACAAGCCTATTGCTTGCCTTTGATTCCAGCTCCTCATTACTGTACACGAAGATGCTAGTTTGTGTTAACTGTAGTGTACCTGATTTTGTATAACAAATGGAGTTGTTCTGGTTTGAATTGTTTCCAGTGAAGTGCTAATACTGTTAAGTGAATGCAGTTGTTATTAATGCGCTGTCTCTTGGACAGTGCTGTCTGCTGGGTGTGCACAGCTCTCTCTTACTTGTTGTGCTCTAGACTAGACAGAAGCCTGTGTTACATGGCTAACCAGTTCTTTTCCAGAACATTGCAGGAGAGCAGCAGGGGCTTCCTGACAAAGCTGGCAATGGGGCCTTGTCCTCTACCTGTCCCTGCAGCTGCCTGACACCTGCTGCCACGTGTGACCTCCCCACAACAAGAGCCATGGGCTCTTTAAGTAATTCACCTGATGCAAAAGGTCACACAGTTAGGTTTTGTCATCCTCCCCCTCTCTCTCTCTCTCTCTCTCACACACACACACACACACACATAAACACACACACACACACACACAGTTCCCATCCTTAGTCCCACGGGCGTCCACTTCCTGACTACCCGAGCCAAAAGACCCTCTCCTCCTCCACCACCAGTTCAGAGCTGCAATCTGTTACCCGGTCACTGGGGGGCGCCACCCTGCTGGTTGTCTTCTCTATGCTGAGGTAATCGTTCCTGGCAGAGCCACAGAAGCTGGTGTTGGGGATAGAGAAATGATACAGGAGGCGTTGGTTGAAGTTGGGCTGACAGGGGAGGGGGAGTTTGGAGCCCTATCCCAACTCTTTTCCTCTCCCCTCCATCTCCACCGCCCCTCCTATAGCCCAGTCACTTTATGAGATTCTTCAGCGAATAAATGAGTCGTTTTAATCCGACTGACAAGCTGGCATTGGCTGGGCCTGCCCTCCATCTGCACTGGCGGCCGGCACAGCGGCAGGGCCGCAGGCAGTCCCGCACGCCCGTCCAACACTGCGCTTATCCTGGCTGCGGCTTCGGGGACAGAAGGGCTGCAACGCTGCACAGCATCTCCTCCCTCCATCAACAGCTATTTATATAAGAAAGGGATTAGCCTCTCCAAACTTTGAGGGATTGGGCAGGAAAAAAAAACAAAAACACAAAAAAAGAGCAAGATTCTGTTCCCTTCATTTATTTGCGCTGCTTAACGATTCGGAGGAGCATAACTTGATATTTATGCTTTATGCACTCACATTAGAGAGCGCCGCTAAAGCACCATGTAAATCACCACCAGAATTAGGAATTTTCCTGTGCATCGGGCCGTTCCTCTGGCACATTGGGTAACTGGTGTTTCATTTAGCTGCTTGTTACTTTGTTTATCCGGCAGACCAGATCACAGCTCTGATCTTCCTCTCCTCACCATGCTGACTGTCAGACTCCCTGAATGTGACCACCATTCTGCAGCCTGCACAGTTGGTTACACAAAACTAATCACAGATAAGTGTAGTGAAAATTCTGTGTAATTCACAGGATTAGAGAATTATATCAGTGTAATGTCAGAAGTCTGAAATGCCTCAGTCTGTGCTGAGTGGCACGTGATATATAGTCCTGTGGTGTCAGTGAGACCTAAGACACGGCCCCTAAAGAACTGTGTCGTACGTCGCCTTTTCTCTTCAGCCTAATGACACCCGAAAAATTAAATCGGGAAAATCTCAAATACCTGCTTCATTTACGCATTTTGAGCAGTGTTAATTAAACGTGAGCACAGCGGTTTACGTAATGGTCTCTGTACCCCACCCCCACCTCCAAGCCCCTAGGGTTTGGCTCAGATGCCATCACCGGCTTGGAGTGGCGCTGTGGCACGTTCGCCTGGACTCATTGCAAAAAAAAAAAAATAGAAAAGAAAAGAAAAAACAAAACGAAAGCAGCTCCTCACTTCTTTCCGCTCCGGATGGGAGCTTTGGGTTTTTTTCCTTCTTTTTTTCACGTGCTTTTCAGTTTAAACATTCCCCCGTGGATCCTGATGCGGCTTATCTCCAGAACAGGAGGTTATGACGGTTTGATCCGGCAGCACCCGGGCCGTGCCAGTTACAGTACGCCTTGCTTATTTGATACTGTGTATCCGCAGGAGAGCCGCCCCGCGCGCTCCGAGCAGGGGCCACGTGCGCAAGCTCGCGATGAAAGGCTCGTCGTGGCAGCAGCGCCACATATTGCCCCCGAAGACGCACATAAACAGACTGCTCGGGGAAACTTAATAGATTACCACCAGAAAGGGGATCGCTGGCTTCTCCGTTAAAAATCCAGCTTTAATTTTAACCAATGAGCTCCCTTTGATGTGCGAAATTTTCCCTTTTTTCCCCGCTCTGAAGTGGCTTCCAACTGAATCCCTTGTTGGGAAAGAGCGGGGCTTGATTCTTCGGGGCTGTGCAACTGCTTCGACAGCTGGGCTGCTGACAAAGCCAGAGCACCCTCGGCTGCTAATAATTCAGCTACTTATTCGCTAATTTGATTTTAAAGTTGTTTATTTTTATTTTTATTTTTTTTTTACAGAAGGGCGGGGGCAGAGTAACGGGATAGGTGGTGTCGTCACTTTTCAAACTGAACTGACTGACAGGAGTTCTGGTGCCTGTGGGGTGTGGTCGGTGCTAAAGCATGTCACTCCACATCTACGCCATGTGTGTTACACACCGGGCAACATCACTGGTGTCGCTACTAAATGCTTCAGCTCATTAAGCACAATGCTGCCCTGCCTTACAATTTTGTCCCATTACTCAAATGTGTTTTTAAAATGTAGTATGGCAGGATTATCACTGGCTGGAGTGTGTGTGTACTGGGGAGTGGTTTTCATTACAAGTGCAGTTGCCTTTTTATGCCCAAGACCAGCAAAAGAGGAGTCACCAGTGTCTCCTGGGGATCCCAGAGCGATTGAAGTGAAGTCTGCAGGTACAGGCTGCAGGTCAGATTCCTTGGAGGAGAAATGGCTCCTCAGTAGGGACCAAACCTGCTATTATAATTATCTGAGAAACATACTCATAATGCGCCCCTGTCGCCTTCCATCAAGGCAGAAAAGAAGCTGGCAGACCTTAAGCTGTATTAACCTCCAGCAGCGCAGATCCCTGGAGCAGGTCTTCTGTTCACTGTGCCCTGGCTGGGCACATTTCTTGGCCTCGTTACCCAGGGAGGAGACCTCAGACTAGGCGTTCAGCACATGGATGAGGGCACGGCTGATGGATTGCCATGGACATGCAGAGTTGCGCCCGGCGAATGCCACTATCAGCCTCTCGTCGACTAGTCATCACCTGGTCAATGCCCATTCGCCTTCCACTTTGTCAAGGAACACTGTGTACCACTGCGTTAACAGTAACTCTGCAGAATCCCGTTTTTTTTACCCTGTCAAAGGATGTGGGGGACAAGGGAGGGCGAAAATGCATTCCAGCTGCCATTCAGGGGGAGAGAACATTTTTTATGGTTTAAATCAGACAGCAGCAGGAGCAACAAAACAGTTACAAACAAGTCTCCACACCACCTGACTGGAGCTATAGGAGGCGCCGCAGCAAAATGTGGGCGCAGTGTGGTGCGAGTGTGTGGCGCGTGTGCGTGGCCACCATGGTCTGAGCAGCTGCCACAGTTCGGTCTCGCACAGAGGAGGCGGCACCTGATGGGAAACACTGGCAGCTCAGGTACGCTGGCTGCCATGCCGACGTCTTCCTCACTCACGTACTCACGCGTCTCGTAGGGCGCCGCGGCTCTGAAGTGAAAGTAATCACCTCACATCCAGATCTCCTGAAATCAGTAGCCCAAACACTACGCTGCTCTAAAGCGGGCGATGTGTGTTAACATCGTTAAGATACGAAGTGGTTTCCAGAAGGACCAAATAGTAGCAGCCCCCCTCCCTCAGGATTCCAGCCGACACCCCCAGAATCAAGCCTGTTGTGGGACGTCTGCTGCCGCGTCGCTGGCACAGCTCTCGCCAAACGACTTTCATGGGCAGACAATAAAAGGAGACGCAGAGGTAGGATGCGTGAAGGTGAGAGAAAGACATTTGGATGGGGGGAAAGGGGGAATAGCACGCTCCATGTCTGTCAAGCACATCCGCCGCTCACTAACGGGAAAAGTTGCTCCTTAACTCTGATACGACGTCCGGCAGACAGCGTACTAATTTATGTTAGTTTACACTTGAAGAGATTAAAAGCAGGTGTTAAAATAAAATAGAGCTCACCTGTATGACTTCTAAGGTAAAAAAAAAACACACTGATTTTGTTAAGTCTGCACTCGACGGCGATGTCTGGTTGCACGATGTTGGAAGGTGTGAAAACAGACAAAACATACCGGCTCCCCTCTTCATCAAGTCTGCATTCTCAGCAGTTTTGAAAAGAGGCCTCTTATGATGGCAGCATTTGAATGCTAAAACACACAGCTTATGCCTCGTCCTGTCCCAGTCCTGGACCACGTTGTCTTTTATGTCCCAGGAGCTTCAGCTAGCACGGCTACAGTAACAATTAAAAAAAACCTCTGAACTGATGGGCCAGGCCTTAATCCTCTTTTAATTTCCTTCCTGTTACCCTCGGTAGGAGATCAGAGGGGTGGGTGGATGGGGGGCGGTGCCGGAGGCAGTAATATCACGGCTCATGTCGGGGCGGGCCAGAGGTTCGTGTCCGGATCGGAGTGGAGAGAATATACAATAATCAGGCAGCAGGGCACAGGCTGAGGTCTGTTTGTTTTACTCTCAACTGGGATTTGTGTGGTGCACACACACACATACACACACACAAGGTATGGTATATAACCGAGGTGATGGCAGAGACACACATCTGCTCTCTGTAGAGATATTTATATCTTAATTTATGGAGGTGGTGCAGTGTATATTGTCCTGCCCCTCCCCACCACCCTACTCAGTGCTGCACAGACAGGACCTAATATCTTCAATAGGTATTTATCCCCCCCCCCCCCTTAGACTTAACCAAAAGAAAAGGTTACGTTATTGAAACTGGCACTTTCTCTGCACACCAGGGGAGAGAGGGCATAAAAGAGGTGGGTTTATCTTGCATTCATAGAGAAAAACTGTGGCGATCAATATGGCAGGGCAGGTTTGCACTGTGTGTGGTCTCCTCACGCGGTGTGCAGCGAGGAAACGCGTGGAGCACGCGCAGCTCAGTGTGATCACCGCGGACGGTCGTTTCTTTCGCACATCGCACCGTCGCTTTGCGAGTTATTTAAGAGCTCAGTATCGATGTTCGCCTCGGCAAAATTCTCGTAATTAGGAGCCGCAGCCAGCGGAGTTTCAGTTCAAGGCAAAAAAGTAAATTGCATCACTTTTCCATGCTAAGCATTTAGTTGCGTATTTTCCTTTCTGTTGGTCGTAGTGAGGGTTAGTTATTGCCTCTAATTTGCTGCTAAATAACGCAGAGATATTGTATAGAGTTAGTCTGTCCCACATGTGCCAGAACGGGAGGAGAAAATGTTAACATCTCACTCTTCAGTGAGCACCTCCTCAGTGGAAACGTGCATTTGTCTGAGAACCTCTCTGGAAACTTCACCACAGTTCTGTGTTAGTCTCTCATCCCAGTCTCCACGCAGCACGTTTATTTTAAGCGGCAGGTTCTGCGATTACGCACACATGAGGTGTTTCATTATTGATAGTATGTGGAAGAGCAGGAAAAATAACCCGTGTGTATCATGCCGCAAATCACACGTCTTGAAAAAGCGAACTTCACACCCTCTGTTTGTATTTTCCTCCAGAGGAGTTATCCGCAGAGCAACGCTGCTGGTGACCGATGACCTTACTTGTCCGCGCACTTCCGAACGAGCTCGGTCATTGCTCTGCGCGGGCACGTACGTGCACACCTGTAGGTCAGCGCATCTCTGTGTAGACACACAGATACAGTATAAAGCTGGTGGCGTGATTTCTGTCACAAGACTCCATTCCCTTTATCCCACCTTTTCTCTTTCTGGCTCTGTGTTCTCATCCTCTTTATTTTCAGTAATATTGAGGGGATTAGCCTAGCTGGCCCCTTGGTGGTTACTCTTTCATTTTATTCTTATTAAAATCTTAAGAAGCTGCTTTATTATTCCCGTTTGAGACAACCTCAATAATTCTGCTGTGTGTGCGGGTCTCAAAGTGTATGTGTCACGCGTAGGTGTATGTGTGCACATGGACTTTGTGTGTCCTTGCATTCATTTGTGCATCTCATATTTTCATTTTTTTTAAACACCCGTACCTTCTTATCCATCACTAATATGTTCGTGAAAATAATGTGTCGAAACTCCAAATAACAAAGTTATGTTTATTTAAATGGGGAAAATTTAAAGGTCTTCCAAAGCCATCCCACTCACCCAGAAATCAAGCACCAACCAAGTACTGCTGCTAGCTTTTGGTAAATTTTGTCTCTTCCATGAGTGGCTGTCATGATTTTATCACACATGATAAACACTCTTTTATTAAATCTCTCGTTACTTAAGCAAGCAATACCACTAACAGCATATCTGTCACTATATTTAATGTGTTAGCACATTAGCTTTAACTCCTAATTGTGAACAACCTTATTGTGTTTTGCTGCTTCTCAGCTTTTGAGAAGACATTTATCAGCATGTTCTTCTCTTTGGGACATAAATACAAGGCTATAGACATTACCTCAGCAGCTGCATGTGTCCAGAAAGCCAGTACAAAATCTTAAGTGGGCATGGGTTTTCATGTCCCATCATGCAGTTTGTGTCCCTTCAGTCCTGGATACTGGTTTCACCTGGCAACAGTCTGACCTGTTAAACATAAACAATCATTTTGGGTATCGATAGACATGTTAATTTTCATGGTCTGAGTAAGTGATCGGATGGCGAGGGTAAGAGTGATGAGGTGCGTGCGTGATCCTGCAGTGCGTGGATTGACAGTTCAGAGCTCTGAGAACGGGGCCGGTGAGTCCAGTGACAAATGGAAAATATCCCAGCCGCGTCCTGGACGTAGGTGCAGGTGTTTCATCTGAAAGCAGGACTTCACAGGCAGTGGAAACGTGCCTTTCTAAACATTGTGGGCAGCCACCGAGTCTGTTCTACACTTCCTGTTGAATGAACAGGCTCACAGTCTGTCTTGTTGTAACACCTCAGTGGATCCAATGAAATGTTTCTTTTATCATGAAAATAACTTCATGGCATTACTCAATGGATACATAAAATTTTATCCAGTCAAAAATTATGCGTATTAATAAATGCTAGAATTTAAAAAGCTTCAGGTAGTACAGGCTGCCTGACATGACTATAATTTTGCATTTTTTTTTTTTACAATAACATTTCATGACAAGATGTAGTGTGACATTTCTAACGTGTTAAAATATTAATTGTATGTTCTGCTTAATTTAGCTAATTTTACTCATACAGGTGTGTCAGTGTGCTAAGCATAAAGACAGAACATGAATGAAGTCCAATACCAGGCATTAGGTGATGATGATTATGGCTCTGTTTACATTATTATAATTTAGTTTACCTCTATGCTTCTTTCAGAAGAATTTGGATTGAAGGTGTTGGTAAAAATGCTCTTCTGCTGGGATTTCGGTGGATAACGTGAAGGTCGCGTGTTTTATCTTTAAGGTTCACGCTTGCTGATATTAGTTCTCAAAGTAAATCGTTTTTACTATTTTATTTTAATTTTAATTTCTCGACGAAAGAAAGCATGCTTCCTTCCTTTCTAGCAAACAAAGACATAACCAACACCCCCCTCCCCACACAAGCCGCTGCCACACCTCCCTCCAGCCTTCCCCCAACCCTATCTTTTCTTTGACACCAAAATGACTCTTTTTATTACAGTTCATAAACACAAGACTCCCTCTGCGCTCCTGGGGAAATTTCACATAAACTTTGATCAAACAGACATTAGCCTCCTAGTTTGAACCACCTTTCTCTGTGCGTGAAAATAGCAGCTCTCAATCACAGGAGAAAACACATGGAAAACAGAGCAAATAGCAAGTCAGTCGCAGATATATCAAATCGTTATTGACCAGAACTCTGGGGGAATATATCTCATATAAAAACAATAAGTGAGTTTTTCTTCTTCTAAGTGGGAATGTGTCTTGGCAGTAAACTTTCCAACTCAGAGTTAACGACTTCAAAGCGACGGGCTAACAGAACGGTGCGGAGCAGGAATGGGAAAGAGGTAATGGGGTCGTTGTACCAAAATAATGGGAGACTGGTATCAGTAAAAGTAAGATGTGTTCTCATTGACAAGAACAAGAAGAAACACCAGAAATCATCACAGTGCCACACGTAGAAGATGTATATCCATCCTGGGTGCGCTCTGTACAGGGTGCCAGCCCATTACAGGGCACAAGGTAGGGTACACCTTGGACATGGTGCCAACCCACTGTAAAAATGACAGAAGAGCTGCAGAAAAAGAGATGACAAGAACAGGCCTGTTGGAAGCGCATCTGTTTTAGTGGTCCAGCCAGTGGACTTTGTAATTTCTTACAAGTGGATTGCAGAAGAATTTCGAAACTGGGGGACAAACTCAGTCTAATTCTCTAACAAATATTTTTAAACCTTTAACTAGTTTTCTGTTACAGATTGTAACAGAAAGCAACTGTATGGAAGAATGAGCTTTCATGCTGGCAACAGAAATTAAAAATAAAATTGATAAATTTAAATGTTGCCATTTCTTATTTGAGGAGTATAAAAAATTATTTTCTACAGTTCCTTTGACTCATACAGTTGGCTAAATAGGTGGACATGTCCTGAGATACGATAAACACAGGGACATCTCTGTGCTCTGCCAGTCTTTAAAATGTCTTACACATTTTGTGTGACTTTTATTTGTTTTGTTAGTGGGGCTTTTTTTTGGCTCAAGGGCAAGTGAGGTTTGAGGTAAGGCCCAGGAAGCTGGATCACAGACGTATTTGTGTGATCTAGCTGCTTTCAGGATGGCTTTGGAAGAAATCGTCTGCGTTTAAGAAGTCTCTGAGAATGGGCGTCACGCGCAGTTAGGGGAGCTCTGACGAGGGAAGTGGTTAAACTGCGGCAGGGCAACACAGGCAATTTCACTGATGACTGTTTGAAGCCTCGCCCCTCGCGCCCATCCCAGCTTTTCCATCTTTATTCTGACTGCCGTCTCCGACTCACTTCACAAAAAAAAGAAAAAAGCAGAAAGGGGGAAGGAGGAATTTTGTTTTCTCTTTTCAGGTGCGAGGAGAGAAGCGCCGCGTGTTTTCTCGTGTTGCTTCAGTTATATAAATCTGCTCTCTGATCTGCCCGCCAATATGTCTGGGGCTCGGAGCTCTCTTTCATACTGGGAATTCTTATGTAAATATTTATGTGTCAATCCTGTGATGATGAAACGCACATTATTGCTCAGAGAAGCACGGAGAGGACCCCAGTTTCCCTGCGTTTCTGTATTAATTAGTCTCGTGCCTCGCTTATGGGCCCTGCCATCTCGTGTTTTGCCTTTTTTACTGGGCGCTTCTTCATAGATTTTCCGCGGGAAGGCTTTCGCCATGTTCTGAGATCCCACCTTGACACAGTCTTCCTCGCTTTCAAATCAATTGCTGTTTCTTCATTCTTTCTTCACTTAGTTTTTCTCCTCTTCAGCGGACCTATGTCTTATCCACTCCTGCTTACCCCCACGGCGGCAGTGAGTGGTCACAGCCGATGTCCTGCCAGTCCGTGTTTGGCCACCCCACGCTGAGTGTCATGCTCATGTCTATGGAGACCTGTCACTTTGCTCACTTCATTCCCACAACCATCTTCGCTCTGTTCCCCAACCCAGCCTCCTCTTCCTCTTTCACTACACTGCCAGTTTGCCCCGTGCTGATTTTCTCCACTTTTTGTGCTTTCAAAGTTCAAAGTTGGCCATTGGCAAGACAGACAGAGGACAGAGTTTTCTTCATGAGCTGTAGATGGACAGTCTTCATTATGAGTTGTGGATAGACAGTAATGTCTTCATCATGAGCATCTGATGAAGAGATCATTTTCATAAAAAAACTGAATGGACAGACCCCTCATGTGTAGATTTGCAGCTAGATTCACTTGGGTTGAACAAGCTTGCCTTTTTCTGTTATAGTGTGTGTGTGTGTGTGTGTGTGTGTTTGTATGTATATATGTATAGGTTGACATTGTGAAGTCTAATGATTCCAGAGTTGTGACTTTGTGGTTTCATCATTTAAAATTATTTGAGCAAGATGTCTGATGATTTCAGTGCTTCTCAAATGTAGGGGTTTCACTGAAGGAAGGTGCCCTTTGTTCTCGTGCTGGGGTCCCACCCTGTGGACTGCACCAGACTTGGCTTTTGTGTGGGCAGCCTCACACACTTCGAGGGTAGCCTCACAAATGCTAGGGCAGCCTCACATGCGTGACCGTGCCCGTCAGCACAGAAGCACAGAGGCATCCCTGCCAAGTAACCAGCCCGAAACACACACTTGTTCTCCTGCACCTTGGTGTCCTCTTCCAAGCCACGTCCTCTCCCCTCACCAGACTTCACACGCAACGCCGTTAAAAAATACATGCAAACCGTACCTCAGTGTTTATTTATATGATTTCCCTTTGTTCTGAGGTGACCAGACAGCCTTGTGGGTTTACACGTTACCCCTGAGCCGCGCTGCACTGCCTTTGTGCGTGCCTCACTAGTTTAGTTTATTCTGAATTTTAAATAAAAGGTTCACTGTTCACTTGCAGGGGATACTGACCGCTCGCTGCACATGAAACCCCTCCAGCATGTACACTGTACACTGCCACTGCCACTGTGATTCATCGCATCGCTGTTTTACTGAGAAACTTAACTCCCCCATCAATCAGTGTCTCTGCCAACAATTCAGAGCTCTTAAACTGCGCATTGCACGTGAGTCTGCTCTTGCAATAAATATTGCAAGTGGGTTGTTTTTATTCTTGCAATTAGATGTTCCATTTCTTAATGTGTTCTTCTATAATTTATTTCGATCTCTACACCCTATAGTAATTGTTACACCTCATCGTGCCGTGTCTTCATTACTTAAACCTTTGTGTCTTTCAGAAAGGTTACCTGATAACTATACCAAAGCAAGTGTGGTAATTAATGCAATGATTGCTGTTTTTACTGTTAATATACTTGTTTTTGAGCAGACGACTTTTCAGATGTGCAGGGCATTAGATGTAATAACAGCACCAAAATTAAATAATATTCTTAAAATACCTATTTAAGAAACATTACGCTACATGCAGTTGACAAATACATTCTGTAAATTTGAAAAGTCCCATAAATATTACTGGTGAGCAGCAAATGGAAAAATCAGATTTAAATGTTCAAATATGTTTTATTAATGTTACACCATTAAGAAAAAAGACTGTTCTCTTTGGGATCACATTTATTTATTTATACAAAAATGAACTTTTTACTTACATAGAACAGTTATTACACATTGAAAACAGGAACTCTGAGGGTGGATTGCCGTGTTTTTATTGTTAAGTGGAGGTTCTGTACAGTGTGGATCACATCAGGTAGACACAGTGATTGGCCAACAGGTGGCGCCTTGGAAGGGAGATTTGGAAGGGCTCTGTAACCGCCCCACCTTGTCCAGAGGATGTAGGCATCCACCTCCCTAGTGACACAGTCTGAGCTCCAGGTGTTTCATGTCACATGCCTGTTCCTGTAGGGTGTGGCTAGCGTGCAGGCACACTTCAAACCCTAACCCCTCTCCCCCCTAGATCCAAACCACCCACACAGCAGGAAATATTGATTAGATAATCTCCTCACCCTCAAAACGCGTCTGGTTTACATGCTCCCCTGCTGTAGGTGACATGGTGTTTATTGAAGAACATGGGGGGGGGGAGTCTCTTGAGTACTTGTCAACCATGGCCCCACCCTTGTCCCCTGTGTTTTTCTTACTGTTCATTGTCAGGTGCACCCCTGCGCATGGCCCATGTTAGCCCTCATTTCTTCCACAGGTTTGATCCAGAAATACTCAGTGCTACAGAGGACAGGCTGGGTCACCTCACCTCACACCTGAAGGCTGACACAGGATCTTACTTACACACTATAAGGGAGTTTATTATCTCCTGTCATCATTAGGTACTTTTTATTTGTAAAGGATCTCTTGAACGCATGGTGTGTGTCATGGGCTTTTATGCAGACACCAGTAGAGTCACGGGTGAAGATGTGTTCCCCTCATTGCTGAGAAAGCCTTTCCTTAAACGCATGTTGGGATGGGAACTGATACACCCATGGATGTGGAAGGATCTGAGGTGGTACAGCTCAGATCAAATGCAGAGTAAAATTTAGAGCGGTGCTGCGGGGCGGAACCAAATTAATGCACAGTTGTCGAGTTTTCTTCGCAACCAAATACCACTCAAAGCTAACCGGGCTCACCTCACTGCAGCTAAGGACAGACATCCACAATATCCGTTACCAGAATGTCATAGGTGCCACTTCTAGTCTCAGTATATGTAAGCAAAACGTGCAAGCTGGGTGTCCAGCGTGTCTACATGAAACTCAAGGAGAGAAGCACCTAACATTTTGGACTTAATTTACCGTTAAGGTCTTTAGATAGATTGTCACCATCCCAGCCTCTAACGCGGAACGGAGGCTGTTTCCGCCCGTATGTGATTACTCAAATTAGCTGAAAATGTGCGTATACAGCACAGAAAGGAAGCGTGCATTGTTATTTTAAAATCTTAATATTTCATACCATTATTGGTGGTATATATACATCGCAACCGTCAAATAGGATTTTTGTGATCCCCCGAGATGTTATAATTTTGTGCATTTAATACGAGTCAGGCCATCAACATAAATGGGTCAGATACACTAAACAATAATTTTAAGTTACTTTATTTTAGGCTGGATCAAATAACGCTTATGTGAGCTTTCGGTAAAGCGATAATTAATTCGCGGTCTAACACATTTTACTCGACTGTTTAATAAATCAAGATAATTACATTGTATAAAGCACTGCTATTGTTCTAAGACTAATTTTAAATTAAACCTCTTTCTCTGTCGTCTTAAGTTACTGTCGCGATGCTTTTGGGTGACCAGGCTACAGAAGAGGGCGGTTTTTACCAACTTCAATAGGTCCTCGAAGCTTTCTGTTGCAATACAGTTTGCAACTAATCTAAAACCTGCCGAATACAAGCACACAGTGTTATGCAAAGAATTTTATATGGATTCATTATCGGTTAGATTTTGAAAAACTCTTGTTTAACTGAATCTTGTGCACGTTTGACTGTATGACAACACTTACTGTTATCTGCACTGTCAGATATTTTCTGATCTCGTTTTATTATGCACGTGTAGCATTACTCATTATGTAAGTCGCTTTAAACAATGGTGTCTGCTGAATGAATAAATGTAAATGTAGAAATTAACATTGTGTTAAGACAATGTTTACAATAAACGACTCGCAATTCATTATATACTGTACTTTATAGGATCTATGCTTATATTTTTCTAAACGCGGGAAAATTATATTAAACTTTTAGCTACAATGCATGAACTCAAAATGTTTCATGTGTGTCTTTTTGGTGGGCTGTGAAAGGACACCCGCTGAAGTATTTCAGACACACTCACCCATACAACAATGCAAATTGCACTTTGATTGACTCTTAATTTGATCTGAAGGCTGTTTTGTTTAGTTTTATTCTGAGTCAATGAGATTAATCTGAGTCACTGATCCTTTGGGTTTAAGACTCTCCGTGTTGTGTTTTTGTTTGTCGGCAGCTCAGCGAGACTCTATCCGCACTTCATTAACCCTAAGCCACGGACAATCCGCAGTAAGAGTCCAGGGATTTACCCATGTCTTTTCTCATGCAAAATCTCTGCGGCCTCCAACAAGACAAGGGGGCTTTTTTGCTTAATCAGCTGCGCACTTCGCAGGATTTATCCTCTTTTTCATAAATATTGGGAAGTCACCGTCTCCCTTTCAACTGGACACAGATCCTTATGATACTACGATTTGATTTTCTGGCGAATGCACATAAGGAAGTTGCTGTGATTTAAATCCAATGTTTATTTACTATATGCCTATACATCGTAAAATCTCATTTGTGTTGCTTAATACATAATGTTTTTTGTTAAATTCGTTTTGTCTGATTTTTGTTGTATTTTCTGTTATTGTGCTTTACTTAATTTTTTTTTCCACTGCCGGTGCCTTCATTAATAATCAGCGACACGTTGGCGTTGTAATGCAAGGATTGCTCTATAAGCGAACCTACGGCCAGACATCAACATGTTTACGATGGGTTTTGTCGCCGCTGGGGGCTACGGCGATGCGGTATAATGTTGATTTTCGACTTTCAATTAAAACCTATTTAAGTCTTTTGTCTAATCGTTAGTATCCCCTTTTCTGGCTGTATCAATATGAAATCCCCAAACTCGATACCAGCTAGTTTAAACTTATAGGAGTTTGTGGCGGGGGGTGGAGGGATGCTGGCGCGCCGTTGACCAGCTGTCCTCCAGCCTGATCCAGCCGAGGGTCTGCTTCGCCCGGTCACCAGCTGTTGGAGCTGTTTGGCAGCGAATAGGCGACCAGCACTTTTGAGAAATAGATTTCGAAACAATTGGTCTGCTCACGGAATAATTTATGGCACTTTATAAGAAGTACTTTATATACGGCGCTTGTGCTGAATTGGTTTGTTTTCCGTAATCGATAAAAAACCCGAAGACTTCTGCTCTGAGTTGTCTAGACCATTTGGGACCCTTGGTTAATAATTTATTGAAGTGTATTTAAATCATTTTGTTTTGTTTTAATTTTGCGACAGGGCTTAAATATGATTTTTCATGTGTAGATGATTGATTTGTTTTGGGATATTATTAACTCATAGTGTACGTCGTATATAATTTCTATAAGACTGTATCACTGGTCAGGCATACCATTAAAGTATAGTTATTTCGACAAATTGTAACTTACAAACTTCGAAATGAAATGCAATGAGCTTACTTTTCGATTTAGCACAAAGTAAACTGATTTCCACTGTAACAAAGGTTTTGCCTTGAAATGTCCCCCATCCCAATGCCATTGAATTATAAACTTTTAGCATTTTTCTAACGTTTAAATATGCATGCATCGACACAGACGTTCACTGCCTTTGCATTAGACCTTAGAAGAGACACAGAATACTGTAATCCGTTGCTATTTTTTATACCCGGGTAACGAATACAACAGCCATTTTCTTGCATAAATTTGCCTTTTTTAGTTTGAACTGTCAGTACTTGCTTTTGGTAAGTGTGTCGGGTTTTTAAAGGTTAGAGCGAAGAATGTTTTTTTCTTTCCGCTGAACCTGCAGCATCTTATTAAGATTTTTGGGTTTGACAAATTAAATCTTTGCTGCTAATCAAACAGCTCCGCGGCAGAGGAGAATGTTCAACAGACCTGTTCAAAATTATTTAAACATTTTTCTCTTGAATTGATTTAACGATTCCTAATATGATTGGTATACTGCTTACCGTGAATACATTTCAACAATTACACACAGCAACTCCGGCGCTGTAATATCACTGTAAAGATGGGGGTTTAATTCATTTTCTTAGCAGTTATTTATTTAAATATAGTTAATAGAAAACAATCCTTTATTACGAGTCTACAAAGTATCTATTTTACTTGTAAACTGGATTGTACAAAATGTTTGCGTGTGCATTCCCCACATTGCATTACTTAAAATTAAATAAAATTTAAGTCAACAGGACTACGCAGTAATTGCCTTCATCATTTATATATGAATTTGTTGATTGCGAAATGTAACGTACGTTTTTTTTTGACAAGCCTAGAAATATAAGGTTTATGTAAAATTTCAAAATCACAATCCGTTTAAAGCAGATTTTACCGTATGGGCTTCTGCGCTTGTTATTAGACATTTGAGTAAGTTTTTCACACAACTATAAAATTCGCGCCATAGGCTGGCAGAGTTTGACGGACTGGCGGCTAAACACACCCAAAGCACTAACTGATCGTTATATTACAGGTTAAAGCGCACGCAAGGAATTCCAGATTGTGAGAACTAATGTCAGCTGGGAATAACAGGGCTTCGTTGATTTTGGCGCTTGACTGAATCTAATTAGCCTTGTCCTGTCGCGGTCGATACTGTATTTTGGTTCACCACCTGTTCTATGAGATCCCGATCTGAAATGTAACATTTTCGTAACTAAACAGTGATCGCAATAAACTACTGAAAAATAAGATATTGAATTTACACGGTCTACAGTGAACATATCTGTGGTCGCCCAAATAGAAATGATAATTTTCATAAAAAAGCAGATACAGAAAATTTATTGCTTAAATGTATTTTTCAATAATGATTTCTAAAGGTTGATTATGTTTTTAAATCTACATTTTCTATATTGCTAACACAGATTTGCTGGAACTAAAGATATTATATAACGTTAAATATGTTTATAATGATATTTATGCGACCCTCGTCATTTTCGACGTATGAGAATCGTGTAATTGTGACTACACCCAGTGGTAATATACCAAGTAGTAGTCATCACATAGTTTACTTCTGCCTTCATCTGAGAATTTTCTTACTAAAAATAGATCTCAGCACGAGAGTTTGGCACGGTACGCTCATATTCGGTGGAACTGTCGTGTTTGTCTGAATACAGCCGCTTCGGAGTTAAAAAAATATATATGCATTTAAATTTAATTTATCCAGTCACCTATAAATCTTTACATAAATCTGAAAAAATCTGAGATTCTCTCAAAAGTAAGTAATTGTACTGTATAGCCTACTGGTGCCGTTAAACGTCCCTTTGTCCTTTTAATAACTTGCCTATTTGGCTTTGTAATAGTAATGATTACCATATGTGTATTTGCGTGGTTTAAACTTGTCCTTTAGGTAACGTACTGTCTGTAATCCCTTTCTTTTATTTAGATTTATTATGGCAACAGAATTCCGCCATGCAGTCCGTTATTTTTGCATTTTTCCCATCCATTCATAGTGATAAGTTGCTGGTGCAGCGTTTATCCATGATGTTACCCTGTTTATTGACCGCGAATTCCGAGCGAGTACGGGACGTACCTGCGATACACATCACGTGGATTAGCGGTTATAACACAGATGGGGTACATTCTGATCGGCGCGTTAATTCACAAAAAAATCACCTTGTAGTTTGTTGTACGAACTTTATTTGTACATTTAAAAAATCAATAATCTTCACACCAAACCAACCCCCCCCCAAGGAAAATCCTCTGTTGAGCATCTTGACAAAGTCCATTTCGTCAACACAGAGGGGGGAGGGGGGTGAAAACTAAACTGTCTAATGACCCAGAGATATACGAGTACCACTTCACAACATGAGCCGCTTAACAAGTTAATATTGGCAATATACATTTGCACCAAAGAATTACAGCGCTGTTCACGGGTGGTATGCGAAAGGAAAGAGCAGGCCGCGCAGCGTCTATATGTAAACACATAACATGACAATTTTTTAATATGTGATGTACAGGTGGACTTCTAAGGCAATCGGGACGCATCGGTTATTCTGGTCCAACGGTCACGCCTTTATGCTGCTGTCGAAACTTAATGTTCATCCTGAGGTTTAGTTTGTGGCTGTTATGTTTCGCCGCAATTATTTGTAAATCGTTGTCGTAAGTTATGGTTCGTTTGTCATCTGCAACAGTTGTGATCAGGGTCAGTGAACGTAGATACAGAATAATAAAGAGAACAATAACACGAGTAAAGTCGTATTACGAAATTAATTAATTAATTAACACTACTATTGGTGGCCTTTGTTTTATCATTAATTACCCACAGGCGTTGCAGAAATAATAACCGTAAAATTATTACTGTGTTCAGGTTGCCGGTGGTGGATCGATAAACTCTTTCCTGTAATATTGAGGCGTTCGGCTCAGTTACAGTGTTTTCCTACTTTTTGATTTGAAATAGTTTAAGTAGCCTCGACTATTTGTCTTTTCTGTATCTTTTATCTGTTTACTCTTACAACCCGTTTAGAAGTTATTAGTAAACGGGGAAATGGCTATTATTTCTTCTGTGGTAAAATACGGCCTAATTATGCAACGAAATGCAGTTAAATTGAAAGCGTTTTAGGAAAAGGTGTCTTTTTGCGGTTTTTGATGTCCAGAAGTGCTCGTTTTCAGCTATTGTCAGTAGTTGTAGGAGATTGGCGCAAATATAAATCAACAAAACGATACTTTTTTTAAATATAGTAAAAATACTCTTATTTACATCTCTATGCTTTAATATTTTTAATTTATACATAAAAGTTTAACGGGTCAATACTGCTTTGGAAAAAAAATGATAAATGAAATATTTTATAAGCACTAATTTGTTTTGAAATGAATTGTTATATTTGTCGTGGAAACTTTCATAAAGTTCATACTTTTACATTTTGCTAGTAAAATTTAGGTCAAGAGTTTTCCTAAGAAAATTAATAACACCAACATTGCTGTTAGTTGCCATTTTCACTGTTGATGTTAATAATAATAATAATAATAATAATAATAATAATAATAATAAACTGTATTGTTGAAATGTCTGTGTAGTATATCCTTTAGTTATATTTTAATTATCAGTCTTTGCCTTGATTTAAAGTAATTTCCGTTATAAAAGTCCTCCCCCTGGTTTTTAACGTTTAATACCTACAGCGTTTCTTCACATTCTGGGAAGCTCCTGTCTTAGCAAGACCATAAAGAAAATCATGTGGCAAAAGCGGGCGATATACTTAAAAGAAAATAAATAAATAAATCAGTCAATAAATATATATTTTTTTTGTTTTACAAAATAAACGACATAAAAATTCTAAATCGTTTGCGTCGTAGTGTTCGCGTTCCATTTTGAAGTCTTTCATGTTATTGTTATCTTTTTCCCTTTTCTTTCTCTCTTCCGTTTGTTCGTCTCCTGGTCGAAGTTTTCAGGCCAGTAACGAGTTGGTTCCGACTCATCGTGGCTGTGTTGCACGTGGAAGTACTCCGGGTAGGTTGGGTAGAGGCGGAGGTGGCTCACTGGCCCCTTGGAGACTGTGGAGAAGAATTCGGGGAACCAGCGGTCGCTGCAGCGCAGGGGGCGGTGCGGGGGGGCCCCTGTACAGGTACAACGCCGCGCTGGGGTCCAGGTTCGACACCAAGCTTTGGGGATAAAAATACGGCGATGGAAACATTCTCTGCAGGGCCGTATAGTTCCCAGCTTCCGCTAATAGTTCAAGTCCAACTGCAGTCTGTCTCTTCCACTTTGTCCTTTGTCGAGAGGAGAAGACATTATGAATACGTGGTATTTTTGGACAACCTGACCGAAAGGCGAAGCAGCCATTATAACAGTAAACAATAGCCTGAGATGTCAAGTTGCTAACCTAACCCACTCTGTTGTCAAGTGCATTATTTGTTAATGACATTTGAAAGGTTTTAATTCCATTTTAACGCAAATCGATATTCTTTGTGGAGCTAAATTTCGATAGTAGCTGGCTTTGTACAAATTTGGGTGTGTGTAGTGTAATCTCAGATTTCACTTTGGTACAGGGTTACATAGTACAGACAGAAAACATGTCAGGCCTCTTAACGTTGTATCATAACGCAGTGGTTTAATTTAAAGAAAAAAGAGAAAGAAAAATAATTTAGTAGGTCACAAGCTCAATCGTAGCTACCCGAGAAAAGCTCATCTTAAATTGTACATAATAACCTTTTGCATTGTAAACCCTTGGAGGCGTTTCAATTTGTTACTACTAGTTCAACGTAACGAAACAAATTATTATTATTATTATTATTATTATTATTATTATTATTATTATTATTATTAGACTTAAAGGGGGCGTTTTTTCAGGTAAGTAATTAATATTTGTAATACTTGTGTAATTATGGGAAAATTGCTGAATTATTTATTTGGTTTGAAATTTTGAAATTAACAACCATTCATGACTCAATTTGTGAGGTAATGCTATTATATTTTTTGCTGATTTTTTGAACGCGTACCTCAAAAATACGAGATAAAGGTAAGCTTCCCGAGTGCTGAGATCCTAATTACGTTTGCTCTACTCTTCCTTCAAACCACCTTTTTACTCCTTTTCTGAGCTTCTCTCAATAATTTCCCTACCACTTTGCGTCTTGCCAAATTGTCCACGCGGCCCTTCAGTTTTCCACTTTACCGCGGCTGTTTTTTTTAAATGTTGTGATTAATTTGGCTGCTTTCAAATCTTGGAAATATCTTTTCAGGATGTTACGTCTACGCTCTGTAGCTTTCAAAAAAGTTGTATGTAAACCTTTAAACGCGAGATGCATATATAGTGACAGGTGACAGGATGTATTAGTAACCCCACCTCAGCCGATCCCACCCCTCCACCACCTAACATCGTCTCGCTTAGCTTCTCTCATGATCACTCCGCAGAACGCTTTGCGGTCGTGTCCATCTCGCAGCTGTTGACCGTAGTGTACGTGGGGGTGGTGTTTTTTTGCACCATTATTCTCTGAACTGCAATCATTCGTGTCTTTTGTAGGGGTGTTGATATATGTCTGCATCCGATGAATGGCAAGCAAAAACAGCACGAGCCGCATATTAACTCAGTTGCACGTGGGCAGTTAGTCGCTGTGGTAACTATAAATGTGCACGATTCTTTGGTCTTTATCGTTTACACAAAGGACAAAGTCATGCAAATAAGAATGATCTATGTTTTATGTTTGTATGCAGTGGTATAGACATTCTGTCAGTCTTTGAAATGCCATAGTCGATAATTGTTTTTGACAAAAGTGTCAGCAATAGCGCGTGACACTAATGTGAGTTTCTTACATTGTGTTCTTGTTCATTTTTATTTATATGTAGTTTTCATGTATTCATATGCATTCTTTCCAACCGCGTAGCGTTATGACAGTGTCAAATTAACTCTATAGGGCTTTGATAAACTCAAAAATTAAGTGGTTAATGTGTGTAACCAGTGTAGTAAAATTTATTATTATTATTATTGTTGTTGTTATTATTATTATTATTAGTAGTACATTTCACATTAGTTCTTTGAAATTAACACATTTGATGTTTTTTTACGAATGTATTATTTTATTAAGATTGTTTTTTTCTGGGTGTCCATTATTTATTACTTGTTTTCTTTCCTGTTAATTTTACTTTGTCCTTAAAACTCTCTGGTGTGTCTGCAGTATCTCTAAGCGTCGAACTTACCTCCTGTTCTGGTACCACGTCTTGACCTGAGTGTCGCTGAGGTTTAGTGAAGCCGCCAGCTCCATGCGGTCCTGCACGCTGAGATACTTCTGACGCTCGAAGCTGCGCTCTAGCTGAGCCAGCTGGTGGTCGGTGAAAGCGGTCCGCGCTTTTCGGGGCTTCTTGAGCCGGACCTGGGGACTGTCTCTGCTGCTTGAAATCTCCCTGTCGCCTTCCTCTTTCACTAAAATCCAGACAACCCTCTTAGTCAAATGTTGAGACGACGTAAATATTTTTTTTTACATCTGGTAGTATATTTTTTTACTTAAATGTAGCTGATCCGAATAACTTTTACAAATTGTATTAGTTTTATGTGTTACAATTTATAACTTTTTTTTTATTTACTTTGAGTGCAGGGATTTATGTAACAGTACTGTGAAATCTAAGTTACGTAAACTCGTTGGAGACAGTCGTCCAAATATACATTTAATTGCATCCCTGTTTTCAATTTACTATATTTCTAAAATTAATTATTTTAATTTTTGTTATGTGATATTCCATCTTCAGTAACAAGGTAGTTTCACCTTTAGAATAGTTTCCCTGGGTCGAAAAAACAAGACGGTTTAAATTGTTATTCATGTAAGAAATTTGTACGTGCAAATATTCCCTTGACTGTTTTTTAAAACAGAAGTAACGACATCTGGTGCTTGTGCATGATGAAAAATGTATATTTTAAGTATTCTGAAATGTCGCTCATTTTATTTTCAGTAAATTTTATCCCCATCTCTGCTCATTTTCGTCTAAAATACTACGAGTTGTGCGTGTTTGCCAGTTGAATAGCCGAGTCGCCTCTCAGAGCACAATAATCCGGTTAATTAAGTCACGAGGGGATGAAAGCCTTTCAACCGAGAACGGAGAAACTTCGGGGGAAACACACAGAGAAAAGAACTGGCCAGTCCTTCACGTTTCAAATCTAATTATCGGAGGGACAAATCGCAAAATTGTCGACATGTTAAAGAAAGGCATCGGAAAGATAATTTTTTCAAAAATGTATTCGTTCTTAACTAGGCATGCGTATGGTGACAAACCACGGAAACAACGTTTTTCATTTTACCACGTCTGTTTGTTGAGTAAAAGTAGTCTGAAGGACAAAATTATCATTATATTTGATATGGCGTCTGGGTGCAGTTTGCTTGTGAAAACTTGGTTACCGAATAATGCGTGACACGGATTTGTAAATTCTTTGACGAAAATTGGTAAATTTAAATATGCTAAAGCAATCAACAATATGTGAAGTTAAAACAAGTGTTTTATTATATCATTTTTAACCTCCTATTTGAACTTCTATTTTAATGCTTTCGTGTAGTGAAATGCTTTTCTTAAATAATTATATTTGTGTAGTTGGGATGGAATGGAAGTCAGTGTTGTAATTTTATTTGTAAATTTGTATGTTGAATAAATAAGCATATTATATATTTATACATACTATTTTTGTATTTATATAAATTATTGAGATAACATAACTGGAATAAATTTTTGATTTATTAAAAT
>JABJVR010000095.1:2335169-2345865 GCA_025773905.1 Chitala chitala | reverse complement strand
TCATTATCATCACGGGCTTTTCTCCCCTTCTTTAAAACTGAAGACAGATTTGTGTCGTTTCTCTCTCGCGGGGACACGTGCAGCTCTTTTATGTCTCTTTACGACGTTTTCATATCAAACACGCAATAATAACGACCAATCCATCAGTTTACCCATGTTTTACAATATTACTGTTGTCACAGTATGTTCTCTTTATCGGTGAAAATGTTACATTAATTTACAAAAAAATTATCAATACAGCACAAATTATGACCTTCCGACTCCAAACAGGATCACCGATACCGAGCTGCGGATCTGTCACGCTGGTTCAGTATTACTACTGGTAACTTTCATAATTGAGTAACCTCCTGTTATAGGTAAAATAGTACTAATCTAAATTACAGCACAGCATATTTTAAAATAACACAATTTTACATTAACGTATTTACATGCTTTTAAGTACAAATTACATGTACTTTAAAAAATATTCACGTAATGTATTAAGCATGTTATGCAGTGTAATGTAAAAATAGTAATAAAGTAAAAAAATAAAGATTTTTACATTTTCCGAATACAAGTGCAGTTTGACTAAATGCATGTAATACTTTTGATGTGCGATGATATCGTCAATAACAAAAAAATAATAATTTTTAGTAATAACTTTCAATAAATGTAATTGCTTAAAAACTATTATTCTTGAATGTAATTATATGTAAACCAAATATATTTACTGTTACCTTTGTATTCGCTGTCCGACGAGGAGTTGCTGTGGATTTTTTCCATGAAGTCATCCGCAATTTTACTTGCGATTCGCCCCGCCTCTTGAGTCGGCTGTCCGTTACTGGAATACGGTGCGCAGGCAGCGAGGGGTTTGCAGTCCGCTAGAATGTCTCTGATAAGGAAAGACGAAGTTACGGTCCTTGGCTGTGAAGCGGCGGACATTTGTCCGTGCTGAAGCTGGGCCTGCAAGCCCAGCGTCTGCCCCTGTCTCTGCGCCGCCTCGTCCACGCACTCTCTTCGTGGGGAAGGAGGAGAGGAGCAATTGCTGTCGAGGTCGGACCTCGGACTGAACTCCAGAGGGGATCTGCATTCCCCTATCAAACTGTCCCCTTTCGACAAGACTGGACTTCCAGGTCTGTGAGAAAGTAAAGAGTCTATCCCAAAATTAGACCCGTTGGTGGATGCCTCCATTGTAAGAATATCTTTTTTGCCTCCTGTTTTAGATTACCATTTGCCCAGAGGAATTTATATTTGAAGTACGGGCGCCAAAATGATACAATATTTCAGTGTTCCAGCAGAAGGAATCCAAAGATGAATGAAGTAAACAAGAAATTCATCCACTTCCACCGAATATTTTCCTTCGATTATTTACTATAGTTTTACCGTGCGGATTATTTCGTTTTAGTTTGAAATATAATTAACGAAATTCTCCAGACCAGACTTATTCGTAGTTTGAGAAATTAACTCATCAATTATAAAACCTGCTACTAAAAATGCCGGTCTTCAAGAGTCTGTTACTTTTAATACCTCATTTTGTATCGAAGCCTTTTCAAATATCCGCTCTTTAGTTCCATGTAGCTGCTATATTACCGAAGATTTTGCGTGAAAACATGCGTGAGGCGCAACTTCGGCAATCCGTCGTGCGAATGATGTTCAGCACCACGGACAGACGCTCTTGCGAAGTCACTGCCGTGCAGGGAGACAAAAAATCCTCACCTGATAGCGCAATCGATCGCATCAAAAGTAGTTTGTTGAGATTGTGCAGTCGCAGGACACGGGTGGCAGTCCGTGGCACACCAGAAGCGCAATACCGAACAGGAAAACGCTTGGAGATAAAATGGGAGAGTGGACGGCAGAGCGAGTAATACAACTGGTTAAACGCAGACATAAGCTTACTTAACGATTATCGGTGGAAGTGAAAAAATCACAAAAAAATGAACTTGTGGCACACTCCAGAGCTATGTTTTAAGGGTGCCCCATCCACGTGTGTCCCCGGCGGAAGATCTCCATTGGCTGCATGACTTTTTTCGAGTGATCACTGGCTGGAAAATAAAAAAAAAACGATTCTCCACCTGCCGTCGGCCCTCCCCTTTCCATCAATGTGATTAAAAGAGACACTGAATTCATTACGAGACCCAGATCCAACTGTTTACAGGCAATTTTCACACTGTTTGCTTTCATTACATCATTGATGAAGCTTATAATAGGGTTATTATGTGGAAAGGGCTGGCTGCTCGCGCATCCCCTTGCCTAAGTCTACATTTAGTCAAAGCTTGACACATATCTTAAGTGCAGGCAAATTTCCTCCGTTGTATTATGTTGGTAATGGCAAAGTCGCGCTGCTCGTGTAGAAAATACGATTTAGCAAATGTTTACGAGGCAAGTTCATTACTGCGGTCTTATCTCAAATTCAGTTTAAGCAGGAATAGATTGTGAGGTTCCTTTCAGGACGTTTGCCCGGGTGGTTTAATTTTATCGATAAATGTTGCGCAGTTTTCGCCTACATCTTCATACATTTCACGAATTCTTTAGTATGAAAAACGTAAATCTATTTTAGCAAACAACACAATTTATTCATTAAAAATCTATGTTTAACTACGCTCCGATTTGTCTGTCTTAATTCACCTGGCGCACCAAATTACACCGCTTGGTAATTAATTAAAATTTAATTTAATGTATAATTCAATTTTGAACAATTCAGTTATACATGTGGACTTCGGTACACGCTGCGCGCATCGTCACGAACCCAAGGCTGCTTGTTCATTAATATATGCGGTTTGTTCATTTCTAGTTGGCTAGGTGAAAGAGCATTGCGTTTACATTGTCACAACGTTCAGCTCATTTAAAGTGCCTAATGATATTGTACGCAATGCTAATGAACAATAATGACAGAGAAAGGGTTACTGAGATGTCAGCGGGGTGTAAACTGCTCGGTGTATACAAACTATCGTCTTCCATTCACATATCTTGAAACGCTTTGCCCCGTATAACCCCCCTACAGACTCTAATAATCGAACCCCCCGTGTAAACACCAGATTGGAGGCGCTCTTCCTTCGCAGACGCCGGCAGGTCAGTGAAACGGTCCCCCCTCCCAAGGGGTCCCGTCACGGCTGCAAGCTGTCACTTCGTGGCAAAGCGCAAGACACGCCCATTTCAGCATCCTGTTAAAGTCTGCCTGCGGTACCGACGCCTGCGCGTGCTACGGGATTTTAAAGGATGATTTACGCTTTGCCGAGTTTATGTAGTTTGGATCGCTGTGTGTTGTGCTGTCGTGTAACAACGAGTTTCTTCCTTCGTAACTTCTTAAGTTAAATTAAACTGAACTCCAGACACACCATACCACTGCAATACGCTTGGCAGCAGCTTTAAATAGTTTTGCAGAAATTATTTTGAATATTACATTTTAGTGGTATGGGATCTGTAACAGTTTTCACTGAAATAAATATTTAATAGCTTTGTTGACACAAGCGTGTTGCTGGTGTCAGCTGCCTTAGCCGGGTGAATCTCGGTCGCTGTTGCGCTGTAATTGTTACCAAGTTAAATTACATCATTGTTAGCAGCACGGCGCGACGGCAACAACCTTGTAAGCGGAATCGTCTTGTTACAAAAATTAAGGGAAAAAGTAGAAGAATATTTTAAAAACTAGGAATGTTATTTTAAAAGGGAAATTGATAAAATCTGAAGGTAGACGATACTTGTCCAGCTCAAACCCTGTGTTTTGCTCTGTCTGGTTCTTCTGGATCCGAATTGCTGGGCTTTGTGTAGGTGTGTGTATCTTGCAATGCTATGTGGCATCTCTTTGTACACTCGTTCCTGCCCCTTACCTGTCACACCTCTGGATCCTTGCAGGAGCCTGTCGGTTGCATGGTGCCTAATTTGCGGTCAGCCTCACCTGTAGGGACAAGGCAGGCAGTTTGGGGAATTTCCACGCTGCCTTCTCACAAACCAGTCCTGTTTTTGACAACTGTCTTGTTGTGAGTGGGTGAAACAGTTCTGGCTGATGGAGGCTGAGTATCAGGCTAACCCAACAACCCCCCCCCTCCCCACAACCCAAGCCACCACCAGACCACCCCAAGCTCTCCACACCTCAGGGTGTACAGACACACAGGACAACAGTGTACGTGTGTCCCAGGTCTCACCTGACGCTAGCCATGACCCGGACAGGCTAAGAGGTGAGTTTGTCCCCAGAGCTAGGCTTCGCAGAAGGGCCTGCATTGGGCTCATTAAAGCGGCACAGAGACCTGCCCGTCCACAGAGTTGCATCCACACAAATTTCATGTACATGCAACAAGCTCAACAGTCAAAGGCGCTGGAGTGGCAGGTGATAGTATTAGTACTGCATTTTAACAGGGCTGAAGATTCAGGTGAGACCTGGGCACTGATTTAGTGTGTAGGAGAATTACACCGGGATGACATATGGGCTGAATCCAACACAACAAGGATGGCTGCTAGTAACACACAATCAAATAAAATGTAATTGATGTATTAAATCTTATGGATATGGCTTTAATCATAACAACCTTTTGTAATTTTAAGATTTATGCAGTAAATTTTCTAATATTTATATTTTTAATACAAGTATTTCATTTTATACTAATGAGTAATATAGAAACCAATTTTCACATCCCCCCCCCCCAAAGTATTGTAAACTTGTGCTTGTGGTTACAGTAATGGACATAAACTGAAATGAAGATTAACTAAATGGAATAAAAATAAATGAAACCAATGAACACTGAAACAGTGAGAATGTGTGATGAGTTTGTATTGTACACACGAAGTCATGTCACAGGGGTTTGTTACGCAGCATTACCGTGTTGAGCAGTGTGTGTGATAGCTTCTCTGAAACCCAAAGAGGTGTGCGTGAGAAGTGTCCTGTCAAGCCCCACAAAGTGTGTGTTCGTGACAAAACAAGGGTGCGAATGTACGACGTATACGTTTAAGTCTCATCCTGCTGAAATGTTTGTCACTCATTTCTCGTTCAAATGTGTCCATTTGGCGAAGATTCCTGCTCTACCTCAGCCAGCGTGGCATTTCAAAGCTAATCTCCTTTCCACATTGTTCCACGATGTCTGACGGTATGAAAAAACACAACGTTTTGCATGTGTCTCATAGCTTAATGTTATATTTATTTATAAATATATATTTATTTGTTGTTTATTTTGCTTTAACAAAAACACGTTGCCTTTGGAACCGCTTTAGCGTCTTGATTTCTTTTTGAAAAACTGATGGAAAACACGCGTTCCACAGGATGGAGGAACGGTAATTTTTAAAAAGATGACAACAGACAACAACACAAAGAAACCACAGCCACGAGCGAGAGGAGACAGGGCACCGCGGACAAGTCGCAGATGCAAATGACGAGCCGAGAGCCGTCATGAATGAGTCTTGACAGAAAATAATGAGGACTGCTAAATCTTTTATAAGGTTAACATTGGCTTTTCACAGTCAGCTGTCATACAAGAAAGAATTTAGCACATTCATGCCGCTGAAATAGACCTTCATCGTCTCATTAAAGCTGACAGGCCCGGGCGCGGGGCCTAGACGGCTGCACGCGCGTCGCCCCGTTTTGTGTTGGTAATTTGCGGCAGGAAGGTACACACACCTAAAATGGTGAGGAGGATGGAAAATGTATATATAGGAACACCGGAAAGAAGTGAGGACGGAAGCTTGAGGTGTGAGAGCTGCAGTGGAGGAGGTGGAGAGGAAAAACGTGGGCTGAGGGGACGACAGTGGGGACGTGGGGCATTTGGGGGGGCCAGGGGTTCTTGCGGGAGGTTAGGAGGATCATGAGCGCGCCAGGAGTGTGATTCTCCCCTAATTGGAAGCGTTGGGCATTGTCAACGGAGAGTTTTCAGCTGGCTCTCTGACAGCTCGAGCCGTCAGGATGATAGCCCACTTGTCAGCGCAAAAGAGCAATAAAAAACAAACCGCTTTTGATTTAATTGGAGGCCTGTGCTGGCCATGGGGTGGGCAGGGGGGAGGGACGGCTGGGGGTGACATCACCTGTGTGTGTGTGTGTGTGGGCGCATGTTCACACAGGAAGATAAATAATCACTTTTACTGAAAATCCATGAATTTTAGTTCAGCTTCCCCCCCCACCACCCCATTCACACACGTGTACATGCACAAAGTCTGGCCTGAATCGCCTTTCAGACAAGAAAAGGCAGAACTGAGTCTTTCCTCCGAGGCTGTGTTCCCAGGGCAGTGAAAGTCCATTTAAAGGTGTCTTAAAATTCCCTAAGCCACCCCACCCCACCCCACCACACCACGGTCCTGACCTCATGTGCTCTGTTACGAGATGCTTCAATAGTATAAACACAGGACATAATTATTTGAAGAAAACGTAGTCAAGAATCTGATTCAGTTAAAATTTGGTGCAGTGATAATGAGTGTGTGTGTGTCTATGTTTTGTTGAATATTTATATCATGCTCCAGAGTCCTTGTCATTAAACCTCCCAGGAGGAGGTGCTGATAGGCTCTGTGTAAGTCCAGCTCACCTAACTGTCAAGTCTATAATAAAACAATTGCATAACTGCAAAGATAAAAACAACGTGTGTTGCTATAGGTAAATGATTTTTTCTCCTGCTCATTTGTTGATGGAGAAGGGCACGTTCCAGTTCCTCCTCTCTTTCCTGTTCTTTTACCATCAGCCCCAGCCAGATCCTGAACTGGGAGTTCTATCATTTTTGTGCCTGGTTACTCAGAGGTGAGATGCTGCCCTAAGGGAGGGGGTGAAAGTCAACCTTCTCAAAGAGAAACGTATGAAATTTGGAGAGGGGGCAGGGGTATGCAAATAAGGGTGTGCTCAGGAGCAAATATCAGTGTCCTGTACAGACTTAAACCACCCGTGCTGCTCATCCATCCTCTGGACTTGAGGGTCCTGCCAGATGTTTCAGGGAAGCTTCTGGTTTTCATAGTCCTGATTATGTTAATTAACACTGTAGAAGCTGAAGAGGAACCTGACCATGTCAGATGTGAACACCATTAAAATGGGTTATGTAACAGTTTGGAAAGGAGAGCTTTCAGCTTTTTGGTCCAACACATTAAGGAAGACAGCAATCTTCATGACTGTTACACTACCTTTCAACTAATGCATGCTTAAGAAACAAGCGGCCCGTTCATAACGTACAAATGTAACTATTTTTTTCTGTCTTGTTGGCAATTTGCTTTTGAAAGGCTGTCAGGTGAAGGGCAGTTAATTCCACTCTGAAAACAAAGCAGAATTCAGCGTTTGTCTAAAATACATTAGCATTAATCAAACTCAGCCGTCTGCTTGCTCTGGGCATTCAACAAACACCACCCGGAAACTTAAACCACTTTCAATTTGTGTGTTTTTTGTTTTTCTTTCTTTCACCTTTGTTTGTGACTGACAGTTCATTTTGTAATTTTCAGTTAATTTATTTGAAGCTTTATTTTCTGTAAAACACACAAAGTTGCACACAGAAGCTGAGGACCTGCATTTACAGAAGATAGCCATAACCCTGTCAGAATGTGCCATAAGAGCTAACTGCTACCTTTCTGCTGTTAAATGCTAACAGGAGTGGCATCAGCAACCTTCTAAACAGGGCGCAATGGTTGGTCAGCAGCCTCCTAATTGCAAGCGTGGATGTCCTAAATCCAAGGCCTTTGTAGCCATTTTTGTGTTTACACCTTGACTTCAGACTTGTGGTTGAGGGCCGGATGGCGCAAACCAAAGAAAATCAAAGTGTCACTGACAGACAAACAAGGAGGAGCAGCCTGAAAATGCTCATGCCAAAGGAGGAGCAGCCTGAAAGTGCTCATGCCAAAGGAGGTGCAGTCTGAAAGTGCTCATGCCAAAGGAGGTGCAGTCTGAGAGTGCTCATGCCAAAGGAGGTGCAGTCTGAGAGTGCTCATGCCAAAGGAGGTGCAGTCTGAGAGTGCTCATGCCAAAGGAGGCTTGATGCTCTATTATAGGAAGCAGGTTGGGGGGTTATAGTTCAATGTTAATCATTTCTCTGCTATTGTAGAGATAGAGGCCAGGGTGGGGCTCCAGTCCTGTCTTAGGGGGCACAGATTGTTTCCACTCCAGCTGCTTTAGGGACACTCATACAAGCTGTCTGGTTATTGTAAAGGTAACCCCCCCTTTTCCCTAGCCCTCCTCCCCCACTTCCCTATCCCTCTCAGGTAAAGAGTTAAGCCAGAGCAAATGGGACACAGATAAATCACAGGGAACATTCTGGAAGAACAGGAGGGCTCACAAACAGCAGACCAACAGCTCGAGATGCAGCGTACTCGCAGAATTACTACCACCCTAGCTACCATCTTCCTCTTCACCTCATCTTACCTACCAGCCTCCTGCTGCCAAAATCTATCGGCTTTCAGAATTTTATCGCATGCAGACTTGAGTCAGTACTTTTCCTTCCCGTACTCTTGACCTGTGCTAAGCTTGTGCGAAGATGTCTTTTTCAATGTTCTGCTCCTGTCCTCATGCCCGTTGATCCCAATCTGGGCTCGTTTGTGGCTGTTTGTTCTTGCATTAACGTCGTAGCTTTCTGTGCTGACTTGACACATTCCCCTCAGGAGTCCTGCACATATGGCCCATAGAATCTGGTCTCATCCATTTACAGTTATGCATATATTGTTTTTAAATACTGTATACTGGTGTTTGATGTACATTTATAAAGATTTTCTATCAAAATATAATCATCCTGTAGCTTGTAAAGAAAGATTAGCTTTCAAAAATTAATCTGTAGCTTTGTCTGTCAGCATTTTTAAACAAATATGTGAGAAGACCACTTATGGCACACACATCAGAGACGTGATGTCCTTCAGGGAGGGGGCAAATTTTTTGGTTGGGGGTTGGACAGAGATTCAAGAGATGGGGAGGACATATTGGGATAAGCATGTGAGGATTGACAGTTCAGAGACACGAACAGGATGGGGTCAAAGCTTACTGTACAGGCTAACACACATTGGTAGGAATAGAACAGGTCTGGTCAGCGGACAAAGGAAGAGAAATTGATGAAATACCGTGACCAGTGCTGGGAAGGTTGACTTTAAAATGTCAGAGTTTGAAAGCAACTGACGGGTGTTTTTTTTAAACCCATTTTTACCCATTTTTCAAATTCACCATGATAAAAAATTCCAGAATGGCTGAACTTCTAATATGCTCTGTGAATATCATGTGGTAGTTTCCTGGTGAATATGCCAGAAAAGCTGTATAAATCCCAGACTAGAACTGGCATTAATGCAAACCTCACAGGACGGCTGCCATTTCAGTATGAAACCATACAGTTACAAAAGCATGTGTTTTCCATTTTACAGTTACTTTCTTATATTCCTTGGAAAATATGTGGTAAGAGAAATTTTACAGGTTTTTATTGTTGAGATTAAACATTTTCATTGCATGTAACCCTTTCTCTGTGACTGGGGTTCTTCATTGTATGTGATACACACAGGTGACATGGCCACAAGATGCTGACTACCACCACTAAACCCTCATCCTGGTTTTGACCCAAACTGCCTCCAGCTCCATTTCAACATGCCACACGTAATGGCAACCTCCACCCAGTGTAATCTGAGGTGTGTTGCAACGGTTGCAAGGTGGGGCAGCCCCCCTCATCGAGTCCCTACTGTCCCATTGTCCACAGCTTAGGCACAAACTCCTCCCTCTCCGGCCCCCCCCCCACCAAACGAGAAGCAGCATTTTGATCAGAGTGCCACATCCATGTATACACGCAGCAACAGAGTGAACACGGTCACGTACACTTGTGTTTGTACACTGGCCATTTGAGTTTTCACTTCGATCCTTAGCATTTTCACTGTGGTTGTTTGCGTTTTGTTTTTAGAGTTTTCACTCCGGTGATTTGTGTTTTCATTTCAGTCGCTAACTTTCCACTCGTGACACATATGTATTACATATATAAAAATAAAACTTATAAACATACAGTATGTATAAAATTCCTCTAACTGGAGTAGAAGAAGCTCCCAGGAGAAGGACATGCTTGTTGACTTCACGCTAATGACTGTGGTATTTTTACAGGAGCTGATGAGGCTTCGTCACGGGACACCACAGACTCGGCCTTGGGGGGGCTGCGATCCAAAGAGTGCGTTTCATGGGGTTCTCACATTTACTGAGAACACGTCGAAGTTCACAGCCTCAGACAGCACAACAATATGGTTCCACACCGCCCTGGCCCTGCGGTCACTGTTCCCCAATAACTGTGTTACCTGCCACACTCCCACACTTCCTCCAACATAGACACACACACACACAGACACACACACACACAGACACACACACACACACACTCAGGCTGCTCCCAGAGCAGCAGCAGTGACAGCTGAACCCACGGGTTTATGTGTCATACACCGTGTTAAGGGAGGGTTTGTGTGCGATTTAGTGTAATTATGCGTGTTAATGGGCTGGAGGGTTTCACCTCAGTGGCACAATGGTGTGGGGGTGTAAGTCAGACGAAATGGTCCTACCTATCTGTTTATTATGAGAGTGTGTGTGTGTGTGTGTGTGTGTGTGTGTGTGTGTGTGTAAAGGGGAAAAGGGGCAGGCATGTGCGCATGTATAAAATATCACCGTGTGCATGTTTCCATATGTATTGCATGTGTGCAAATTAAAGCATCTGGTTATGTAGGCCCTGAATAAAAGTGTGCTAGTGTAAATGTGTGTGTGTGTGTGTGTGTGTGTGTGTGTGTGGGGGGGGGGGGGGCTAAGGATAGAGAGGATTTAGAAAAAGACCCC